>CM033469.1:71916727-72441727 GCA_019447015.1 Hymenochirus boettgeri
AGTATATGTATTAATACCAGTAATTCTCAATATTATATAGTATCCCCGTACCAACCAGAACTACAGCATATGTATTAATACCAGTAATTCTCAATATTATATAGTATCCCTGTACCAACCATAACTACAGTATATGCATTAATACCAGTAATTCTCAATATTATATAGTATCCCCATACCAACCAGAACTACAGTATATGTATTAATACCAGTATATCTCAATATTATATAGTATCCCCGTACCAACCAGAAATACAGTATATGTATTAATACCAGTAATTCTCAATATTATATAGTATACCCACACCAACCGGAACTACAGTATATGTATTAATACCAGTAATTCTCAATATTATATAGTATCCCCGTACCAACCAGAAGGGACATAGCTTTACCGAAACAGAACAGAATCCTGAGGCACTCCACTTAGTTCTTTAGCCCACATGGATGTAGCTCCAGTGACCACCACTCTCTGTGGGCCCTATTTATAAAAGATCGTTATCGTTATCGTAAAATACCGATAGTTATCGTAAAATAACGACCAGGTTTTTACCGATAACGACCGTTATTTACCGATAACGACCGTTATTTAACAATATCGTTAAATACCGGTCGTTATCGGTAAATACCGGTCGTTATTTACCGATAACGACCGTTATGTACCGATATCGGTAAATAACGACCGGTATCGGTAAATACCGGTCGTTATCAGTAAATAACGGTCGTTACCGGTAAAAACCCGGTCGTTATTTTACGATAACGATCGGTATTTTACGATAACGATACCGATCTTTTATAAATAGGGCCCTGTATGTGATCCAACAATCCAAGATGTCTTCACTTTCATCTATGGCTAACACGGTACAATTCTCTACTACTAATGTGATCCAACAAGCAATTCTGTATCCATGTACAAATGTTTTTTCTAGGCCAACAGTACTCCGTTTTACATTTGTCACCTATGTGGCACAGTATCAAAATCTAATTTTTATAAGATCAGTTCTGGAGACAAAGGGAGATTCAATAAAAGTTCTTATTGTTAAAAATGATGCTAATTTTGCCCCAACCAATCAGATGTTAGCTTTCAAATGTTAAATAAGATCTGATTGTTTGGGGCAAAATTAGCACCATTTTAACAATAAGAACTTTTATTGAATCTCCCTGCAAAGTCTTTTACAGCACCTTCCCTACAACTGCTGTAAGAAGAATGATTTGAGCTAGGGAGCAAAGCCGATTGCTATGGACCCTTCTTGTTGATATAGGTGATGGGTGTAATTTTATATAAGAAACTAGTTTGGTCTATGGACTGAATACAAAGAACCAATATCCCACTCTAATGGGAAAATAAGCATTATATTCACGCTAACTAATGTGCAGGGTTTTGCGCTGCCTGCAACATGGCGCTATTTTTTATGTATTTATTTTTTACTTTGCGCATCACAAGCGATGCAATACAATTTGGACCTTTTTGCAACTTAGCGCTTGCATTTTCGCAAGGTATTAAAGGGCATGTCCACCTGCAAAATAATTTAACATATGGTAGGGCACCTTATCCCACCCCCAACCGCTAAGACCATTTGTTGAAAAAAGCTTCAGAACTCTACTTACAATCCTTCGATCCTCCGGCGCTCTGATCTTGGCCCTCTGCTTGCCGGATCTGCAAGCAGGGGGCCAGACCCGTAGCCAATCAGCAATGCGGCTGCCGCAATACAGAACGCCGGGGGAATGAAGGAACGTACTTAGCAGTTGGGTGTGGGATAGTGTGCCCTACATTATCTTAAGAGGTTTTAGAGGTAGAGCACCTGGCAGAAAAGAGGGCTACAGAGGGAGGGTGGGAAAGGGCTCCCCTGCACATGCCACTCTCCTCTCAGAAGACAAGGATGAGGCGGAAACCTTTCACAAAGGAAGACAGCTCCTACTCCTACAGTTTCCTGGACTTTGATTAGACACTGCAGGAGAACCATTTGGAGCAGAGATGTAAGGAAAGGATTTTTTTAAAACTACACAGTATGGGGTTAAATGATAGTTTTAGGGGTGGACATACCCTTTAAGGTTTGCAAAGTGGTTAATATATTGCAGGAATGAGTGCAGGTAGGTTGCGATTGTGAAATGTATTGCCTCTACACCAAGTGTAAAGCTTTATATAAAAGTAAAATTGAAACCCAATCTCTTTTTTGGGAAGCCTGAATCTTCAATCTTTTGTAGCCAAAAAACAGATGCTTTGAACAGATCTGCTATGGCAATAGTTCGTTTCAGGGCTGCCCCACAATAAGGGTGATTCCCTTTTACCATTCATGGTAGAATATATCATAGTATGTTTAGATAATCTGGATATAGCCACATCTAACTTAGGTATGGAATCCCACAATGTTAATTGGGAACCGGTTCTAAAATTTAAGATAAAAGGACGTTTCCTGGCCATCCCTGCGCAGCAATAACATACTGGGTAGTTCCCTGCCGCCTCCAATCATAAGAAACAGACTCCACTGGAAGTTATAAATAGCTCCTGCTCCCCTATTCCGGTGTGGTCTTTTTCTTCTGTCTCCAAAAGTCAAACCTGGATACTGGTGTTGAGCCTTGTGCCTATGCATCTGTTGCCGGCCTCAGTACCCCTCCTTGGGCCGATGTCCTAGCTGTGCACATTCTCAAGCAGGAACCACCATCTTTGCTGGTGGTCGCGGCTTCTATCCGCAATTGGCTGTGGATAGCTATCATAGCCCCTTACTATGGAGCCGGATGCCAGAGGTTCTAAAGCTCACAAGAGTTGGTAAGAGTCTTCATTAGAGGTTTAAGGTCTAATTATTTCTTAATTGCTAAGAATATGTATTATTCTGTGGCCCAGCCAACCTAAGAATAGAGCAAGGTTCTCATTATGTGAGGAGTGTGATGTTCCCATGTGCCAAGCTTGTTCTAATTCTGCATTTAAAGACAAGTGCCTATGTGCTGAATGTATTAAAAAAAATTTAAAGTAAACCTTTGCAAGCAAAGCAAACAGTTGATATTTTTGCAATCCAACCAGCGGATATTCTCGGTTGGATTACGCAGGCTGTGGCTCAAGGATTTAAAGACAGCCAACCACCTACTTCAGCAGCTGCTGCTTCAGCCCGCCACAACAAGTAATTTTTCCCTGTCTGATTTATCTTCGGGAGAAGAGTCAGGATTTGATTAAAGACAGAATCCATCTTTAATAAAATCTATTCGACATACATTGAAGAAGATCAGAAGCCTTCAACTTCAACTCTTTTCCAAACAAAGAAAAATAATTATTTTTCTATCCATTCGGAAGTTGCTGAATTCATTACTTCAGAATGGCAAGTTATCTAGACGAGTTCCCATAGAAAGCAAATTTGACAAGCTGTATCCCTATCCTCGAGATAAGGTATTATTCAGAGAAAAAACTCCTGTAGTGAATGCCCCGGTAGCCCGTCTCTCCAAGCGTACAGCCCTTCTATTGATGATGCCTCAGCATTACACCACCAGCCCTTCTATTGATGATGCCTCAGCATTACACCACCTCATGGATAGACGTATGGAATCAGACCTTAAGAAATTATACATTACAGCTGGAGCAGGATGTAAAGCAGCAGCATCCCTAGTATCAGTCTCAAAATGTCTCTCTATGTGGACAAATAAGCTGGAGAAAGCTTTAAAAAAATGGCACATACAGAGACTCAATCACCTGAACCCTTCCACAATTTCAATTAGCTACAAAATTTGTGTTGGAGTCCTCAGTAAATTTGTTAAAACTCTGCCAGAGAAATGGCGTTATCAGTCTCTTCCAGACAAGCTTAGAACATACAGGGAGATTCAATAAAAGTTCTTATTGTTTAAAATGGTGCTAATTTTGCCCCAACCAATCAGATCTTATTTAACATTTGTAAGTTTACATCTGATTGGTTGGGGCAAAGTTAGCACCATTTTAAACGATAAGCACTTTTATTGAATAACCCGGATGGTGCGCTGGCACTCCCTCAAAAGAACACATTATGCAAACTTGCTTTTGAAGGGGAAAGATTGTTCGGCAAGGATTTGGATGATTTTATTTCAAAGTACACAGGGAGTAAAAAAATGTTCTTCAAGGAAATAGGAAATTCTGTAAACCTAAAAAAACAACCAGAAAGATCATTTGGGAAAAGGAGGGATGACTCCAGAACTGTCCGGGGAAAGAATATGCAAGATAGGCCTATTGGGAGGACAATTGTCATGAATTTACCTGCTGTTTCGATCCGGCATCGGTCCTGTGACAGCCATGCTCTTCCGGGTGGGCAGCATCATGACGTCAGGATGCCGGCGCGCCACAAAGATTAAAATGCTGGTGTACTCCTGTACACCTACTCACTGTACTCTCTAACCCGGCTCCACTAACCTTGCCCGTTCCAGAAGTTCTACTCACTTTGCCTGATCCAGAGTGACTACTTACCAAGCCTGATCCAGTGTTCCCACTTACCTTGCCTGTACTAGTATCTGCTACTCCCCTAGTCCGCTCCAGTTTCTTCTTACCTGGGAATCCAGCATACAGTTCCCAGCAGCTCCCTGGCATCCTGTATTCAGTTTCCAGCAGCACCTCAGCATCCCGCCTACAGTTCCCTTCAAGCTCCAGTATCCAAACCTGCAGCCTGTGGTCTCCTCCTGCAAGCGTACCAGTGAGTACCCGGGCCATATTTGTTACAACAATTTAGTATTTTAGTAACTAGGTTGCTCTTCTAAGGTAGTGTCCACTTTGCTAAGTGCTAGAAAAAGATCTATCAATAGATATGATAAAATCTGGGATATATTCTCCTCATGGAAGTTCCTTCAAGGCGGACTTGACAAAGGGCTATCCTTTAATAACCCTTTCAGAGATTTCTGCTATTAGATGGAAAACTTTTTTCCTGAATCCCTAATTTAAAAAAAAAATTCTCCAAGGAGTGGTTAGAATAAAAGGAGAGGAATATATGTTCCCAATTGGATTTGCCAGTGGAGCTAAAATCTCTAATACCTACACCATTTGAACCCATAGATAAAGCTTCCTTAGTGGATTTATCTTATAAAGTACTTCTTTTAGTAGCTTAAACTTCGGGCCGAACAATTTGCGAACTGTAAGCACTATCCTCGGATGCAGTTCACATGATTTTTCAAATTCATTCTGTGACCTTTATATCCAGTGGAAGGATTTATTTGTAAAGTTATTCCTACGTTTTATATAAACCAACCTATCATACCGTACTTCCTGCAGTACTAGATGAAGGGTTAACAGTCATTCTAAAGCTGGATGTGTGTAATTGTTTGAAGGTGAACAGCGATGTTTAGGAAATCTGAAAGACTCGTCCTCTATAGTGCGCATTATCGCACATGCGCACTATAGAGGATTAGAAGCAGGAAGTGGCTGGAGTTTCATCTCTGCAGCAGTGGATCACGCGAAAGGTAAATAGACTTACCTTCATCCCCGGCTCAATTGATTGTGCAGAGGTAGAAGCACAGCAAACACAATTTTACCCAACGGCCTAGAATTACCAAAAATGTATTAAATTGGGTGATGTCACATACACCTGACATTGTGAATTTCATGCAGAGAACAGAGACTGGTAAAAAAAAATGCTGTGCTTACTGTTCTTTGTCTGGCAACAGTGTCCACTGCTATGTGAAGTTAAGGAAAGTAGATTGGTGATGTAATTAAAAATACATAATTTCCTAGTTTTGTTCTAGTTTCTTTTCTAGGCCATTTTTATAGGCCATTGAAGTGCTGCCCATTCGGACATGTGTTTTGATACATGCAATGTAATTAAGAATGCTAAATTGTAACCCCTGATATTAGAGGGTAGCACCTCTCATACTAGAGAGGGGAAGATCTTTCCCTGTTGTCAGTGATGTATACTGCCACAAAGTGTTTCAAGTATTAAAAAGCAATTCATTTTGACAAATAAATAAATGCATGTGTGATGGCCTGTAGGACTAAGTTGACTGAATCACTAATGGATTATGTATGTACATTATGCAGGTTGTATGTATGACTGTGGGAAGAGAAGTAGTTCTGGAGCTGCATTGTATACATTTTCCCAGCACTGGAGTTTCCTGCAGGTCATAAAGGGTTGTTTCCATGCAGTATGGTATGATTCCCAAGATTACTCTGTTCACTTCTTGATTTTGATCAACTTTGAAATTGTGTAAAATAACTAATAAAGACCGACAAAAGATGCGATTTTTCTGTATAGTTTATTGTTTTCTGGCTAAACATAGAAAAGTCATACAATCCTATATATCACTAAACAGATGTCTTAAAACTCAATATATAAATAGGAAAACACAACCATATACATTCAAGGTCATTTTTGAGGTGAAGGGGTGGCACTGGGCCCTGCCCTAAAGATACAACCCCACATTAATAAAAGAAAAAAAAGTAAACATTGCATTGTTCATGAAATCATCAGCATGCACAACCTAATGTATCAGCATGCACAACCTAATGTATCAGCATGCACAACCCTAATGTATCAGCATGCACAACCCTAATGTATCAGCATGCACAACCCTAACAGGGATAAAAGTGTGTAGCCTGATCAATCCAGAGATACAAAGGATATTTACATTATAAGGGCACGTCTACCCATAAAATGAAAATTTACATATAGCTGCTGCACCCCGTCAAACCCCACTTATGTTTTACGTACCTTCTCCAAATATGAGGCTAAACATACTTACAAGTATCCCACCTCCAGCTGCGGTTGCAAGCTGGTTTTGAGCAAGAACAGTAACAGCAAAGTACTTCATGGTCATGGCTTTCAGCTATTGGATGCAATGTCACCTGCGTGCCTTTCACTGACCGCCACGACCAGGAAGTAGAGAGTTCAGGGACCGTGTCTTGTAAGTATGTTCAGGTGCATCTTTGGAGGAAGGTAAGTAAAATAAAAATGGGGTTGGGGGGGTGCTGCAGCTATAGGTAAAGTTTAATTTTATTGGTGGACATGCCCTTTAAATGTAGTTGAAATTAAACTATGGTAAAAACAGCAATATGCAACCTAGTAATTACATTATACCTAAAAATAGTACAATTCCCAATTTTTATTTTAACAATGAAAGAAACAAAGTTATCTGCTGAATGTGAAACAAATCTGGTTCTCTTGCATTATCTAAATCTTATTTTATCAACAACCTAGGTAAAGATCTCTACTTTAATGTATTTCATCCTATTACTTCAGTTGAATAAATAACGGAGTAAAACATAATTGCTGGTGTGTTGCCACAATGAAGGATGTTTGTTTTTATCATTTAGCCAACTGTGGTTCAAGTTTCCCTTTTTACTTAAACAGGTAAAATGCCTTTGTAAGCATGGACACAATGCATGGGATTTGTTTCTTTGCATGAAAAGTTTCCTGATTTGAAGCAGATTCAAATTCTAAAGCTACCATATGATTTACACATGTCAGAATCTGTAGTAGTTCAAGATGTGATCCATATAATTTAATCATTTCACACAATGACTGAACAAACCAGGAGCCATTCATCGTATTTCTCCATGAATAATACCCTTAAAGGAAACAAAAGCAAGATAAATACCACAAAATGCTACGATTACTGAACAAGTTATCAAGGTTTGAGACAAAATTATAAAAAGGTCAGAATACTTCTATTATGTTTAAATTGCAACGACATTACAAGGACTGCGGCTTTTTTTTTTTTAAATAAAGGTTTAAGCAGCACTCAGCGTGGACCATTGCTTTCTTCATCTTAAGTAAGTGGGTAAATTTTTGGGTAGATTTTAATATATGGTTGATGAAGTGTTTTAAACTAGATAAGGACATTTAAAACTAAATTGGGTCTTTATATTTTATTCTTAAATCGGACATCCCACTATATTTGCTACAGTATATACACAAGGAAGAGTTCAACCATCAATGTGTCAGCCGAGTTCATACAGGCTCATACACAAGTTCGATCGCGCGGGGGGCGGGTTCCCACAGTGTGCATGCACGGCAGTTATGCCTGTCAATCGTGCCGTGTATGGGCACTTTGTGGAGCCAAACAGCCTTAATGCTCCCTGCAATTCTAGTTGCTATGCTTACAAACAGTCCAAGCAAACAAACGCAATTAAGTGTGAAAAAATTGACTGTAAAACAGTTTACAAATACCAATGCAAAATCCTAACAGAACCTTATAAGTTACCACTTAAAAGCATTTATTTGCCAAAAGCAAATCAAATTTTTTCGGGTATGCTTCCATCGGTCTAGCATATACAGTATACTTTCAGAGATATTAAATCGGTCGGTGCACATAATACTTTTCACAGTGAACGGGACTTAAATTATACTGAATAAGTTGTACACAAAGATGAGCATGCATTACTGAGCTGTGTTACACTCTCAGAGGTCAGTTACAGACAAAAGATTCAACTTTAAGAATAGTAGACCCAGGTGTCCGATTTCTGCCTTATCATTTTTAAAGTTAAAGGGCATGTCCACCCCCAAAACTATAACCCCCCCACTACTGTCCCCACTCTGTAGTGTAATAAATTCCTTACCTTACATCCCAGCTCTAAATGGTTCTCCTGGATCCCCCCCCAAGTCTGAAAAACTGCCCACCAGGAGGATAGCAGAGTCCATATAGGACTCTGCCTCCTGTCTCCCCTCCGGGAGAAGTTTGTCCTGCGCACTGCAGGCCTCCCCCCCCCCCCCCTCCCTCTCTCTCCCGTTTTGCAAGCCCTCCCCCTACCATTAAAACCCTTTGCCCATTAGTAGGTTGCCTTCCCCCAGCCCCAACCGCATTATTACATTTTCCAGAGACTCCCCCGATAGTTACTTACCTTACCTATTTCCCCCGGCATTCTGAACTGCCGGCTACCGCATCAGTGATTGGCTGCCACTCAGCCAATCAGGGACGCGGCTGCCGGTCCCGCCCCCTGCTTGCAGTTCAGTGGAAGCAGAGGGCCGGGATTGAGCGGCGGGGGAAAGAGGTAAGGTAAGCACTTTCTGGAAAATCTAATGAAGCGGTTCGGGCTGGGGGAAGGTGCCCTACCGCATCTAAAAAAAATTTTTTAAAAGGGTGGAAATGCCCTTTAATTATATAATTGATATATTAGGGAAAACCTATATGGTTTGTTTATAAAAAAAAAATATGAATTCGATTCCTTACGAAACAGTCAAAATAGAATAAAATGAACCTACCAGGGACTGTAGAATAGGCATACAGGAAGTCGGCCTCAACTGGAATCCTTTGTGTATCCTGTCCCATTTCACTTCCACTGTCTGTTTCAACGCCTGCGTCAAGTTCTGTCCCTCTGCATGCCTTTGGGGAGAGAAGGATGCTAAATAAACACCTGTATCCAAGTAATTATATTCCGATATTTCTTTAATAGACAAAAAATAAATCACAGCCTGCTTTCAAAAGACATCTATTTTTTAACTAAAGTGATACAGAGACAAACATGTATTACATTATCTTACAAGCAAATAAGGGTTGATGGAAGAGCACACTGTTTGTCAGAAAAATTGTGTTTTATTGCATAACACAAACACACAACGTTTCGGAGAACGCTATGTCTCCTTCACCTGATGGAGACATCGCGTTCTCCGAAACGTTGTGTGTGTTCTGCAATAAAACAGAATTTTTCTGACAAACCGTGTGCTCTTCCATCAACCCTTATTTGCTTGTGCTATAGCGTGGAGTCCTTGAGGTAGAGGACAGAGGGAAGCAGCACCTGAAATACACTGGCACATTGCCTGAAGGAGTGCCTAGGCCCACATCTAAACTATACGGATGTATTACATTATCTTATTAATGAGATTTGTAAAAATAGAACTTTTAGTTGTTACTACAAATTTGATAGTGTATTTTGTATTTAAATAAACACTAAAAAGTTGATATATATAGCTACTCAAAATAGCCACCTATCAAGAACTAGTTCGCCTTAAAGTTATAGATACAACTCCGCACACAGAGTGATATGAAGTCAAAACTCCCCTGGCGTGATAGACCAAGTGTAACAAACATAGACACAAAGTACTCACACTCAGGAACTGTTGGTCCGGGTGCATATGCCACAGACCCTTCGTTTGAGAAGCAACACCAAACGCAGTTAGGTTAATTACGCTAATGAAAGCATTCAAACATAGGAAGAACGAGCGTGCACACCATCGAAGGAACCGGGAATCCAAAGTAAGTTAAAACGATTCTTTTATTTCAGCAAGATAAAAAAACATTCGGTACAATGCCAGTTCTTACCGTCATGGTACTTATTCATAGGTAGGACAGGACAAGCACACACTAAGGGAGTGCCCTTAAATACACCTCAGATACCACCCATTTCTTAATTACAAATAACCAGAAACAGATGATCAAATTAACAGAACAAAAAACACGTGGAGCCAATAATTGTGTAACAAAAGAAAATGAATGAAAGTTTAAACTAAATAAAGTAAGAATCGCAAATGCTATTCATATAATAACAAAATTGAAATGCCAAATCTTAATAGAAAAAAAAACAATTATAAAAATAGGACTTAAATATAAGTTCCCTATATATCAGAATCATGTACATAACAGTATCAAAAAACAAAACAAAATGTACAAATATATGAAACGTAACATACGATTATTATAAATGTAACAATTGTATGTATATAAAGGAAAAAAAAAAAAAAAAAAAAAGGAAAACTGGGTCCTAAAATCAGCCCACAAAACCTGTAATATCAACGGCACTATTCAGGCCACTCGGTGTTCTAGTGCACAATACAAAAATCTATTTGGCTTCTGCTTTATGCAAAACCACTTCCATAGAACTCCCATGTTTACCTTCAACTGAGGTCACAACGTGTTGGATACCCTGTATCCCAACATGAGGCAAATTGTTATTGTTACATACATGAAAGTGTCTGGCGACTGGGATAATTGGTTCTCGGACGTGCTCTCTAATACGTGACTTTAAGGTACGAGATGTGGACCCCACGTATTGAACAAAACATCGAGAGCATGTCAGAGGATACACAACCCAGGAGGTCTCACAGTTTATATATTGATTAATCAAATAACAAGGTCTAGTAACTGTACTATGAAAAGAGGTGGTAATGTAGATGTAATTACAGGTAAGGCAACCATTCTTGCCATACTTATACACCCCTTTAAATTTCAGCCATTGTGACTGAGAATTGGAACTGCTTGAAAACCAACTGTGAGAGAGTATATTGCCTAAAGTGACTGCTCATTGTGCTACAAATTTAATACCTTTACCTAGACTCTCCTTCAGAGAGGGATCATTGTGGAGAACAGGAAGGTATTTCTCAATGATTTTAGTTATTGCAGAATACAGTTTACTATAACTGAATACCATCTGATCCCCACCAATCAAGTGCGCAGACATATCTCTTTGCTGAGCTGATCCAGGGAGAGATTCAAATGCATCAAATGAGGCCTGAAAATGGTTATTTCGTCTGATCTAAAACCAAATCTCCTCTGTCCTTTTGGAGAACTCTATGAAAAGCGGTGTTTAAAATGCTTATGGAGTAGCCTCTGTCTAATAATCTATCCCTGAGGGCACTTGTCCCCCGAAAGATATTACTTTCCAGATGATCTCCACAATGATGAATGGTAATATCTAGTAAGTTTAGAGTGGTACCCCCATTTTCATAAGTGAATTTCAGATTAAGATCATTAGTGTTAATGCAGTTAATAAACTCTCCAAACTCTGAATCCGATCCCTCCCAAAGGATAAGCAAGTCATCTATAAAACGCCTAATTAGTTTTAAGCATTTATATGGGGATGGTGGGAGGGTTCCAGAGAAAAATCAGTCTCCTCCCATCACCCCATATATAAATTAGTATAAGTGGGGGCAAAATACTGGGAGGATTATACAATTATTATTATAGTATTATACAAAACACAGGATTATACAATTATTATTATTAGTATTATACAAAACACACTATTTTGTATAATAACAAATGTAAGTACCTGGATGAAAAATATTTTAGGCTTTCCCACAAGGGTTTTACAACGATCCCCTCTAAAGAGATCTGTTAAATTTTTTATTTTAATGTTGCCATCTACTCCATAAATTAAACCCTCTTCTCCGTGGCTCAAAATTGCACACACAAAAGAGCTTCTCTTGCTGTGATCCTCATCTGAAACTAGATAATGAAACAGAAGTTAAATAAAGTAGACTTGCACATCATATACAGCAAGTTAATTGCTGGGTAAATAGTATGTATATCATTTTGTGTTTGAGCAAATTGTAAAGTTCATCCATGGAAAGAAGGCTGCTTAATACAAATGCACGTGTTCTTTTTATGAGCAAGCTTCCTTAATGGGACACAATAAATCATGTATTAACCCTACTGCTCTGTCTCCTCCCATAGTATTTTTCCCTTAATTCATTAGCTTGTGCTTGCTTCATCAGATCTTAAAGAAATGTTTGACACACTTTGTGGGAGGAGACAGAGATCAGTCAGTTTTTGCATGATTAGAGTGTCCATTTCAGACATACTGGCCACTTCCACATGGACCTGCTCTATATAAAGTATAAATTATACAATCCATTATAGATCCTGCCTACTTTTTAAAAACTTGTAAAGCATGTAAAAGCAGAATTTTTGGAAATGGTACAGGCCACACAACCAGAAAAAAAAAATCCACATTAACACAATATTACAGTGTAAGCAATGTTATATCCCAGTATAAGTTACTTATACTGGAATATGTAATATTTGTAGAGAATTACAGTACTGTAGAAATATTCATATTAAATAAATAAAATAGAAACATAGAAAGTAATAATTATTCTCCTTTAACAAAATAAAGCCATAGTGGTATTTTATAGCCAAAAACCACAACCTTTTAAATACCAAACATTCTCTACTGTTTTTAATCTGTATTTTTTTTAAATTGGTATTCATTTTACAATTAAATTAGTTAACTGCAGTTATATTAAGGAAGTGTGCTATCCTGTGGATAAAATCAAGTAGCAGAAGTTATGCATATTTATTTGAAAAGAGACAAATGAGATCAACTGTGAGCATGGCCTAGATATACCGTATATACTCGAGTATAAACCAAGGCACCTACTTTTACCTTTAAAAAGTGATTGTCTAGTATAAACTGAGGGTAGAAATTATGACCACAACTGCCTTCTGATTCTGTATTGTTTTGAGGCTTTAGTTGCCCTTTAAATGGACAGCAGAATTCCCATACAGTAATAGCCATACTGTATTTGGCTATTACTGTATGGGAATTCTTCTGTGCATTTAAAAAGGCAACTAAAGCCTCATTCCTTGGCACTCCAGATGTTTGGAAACTACAACTCCCAGCATGCTGTAGTTGCTGGAAGTTGTAGTTTCCAAACATCTGCAGTGGCAAGGAATTGCCACTGCAGGAATTAGTGTACTTCCCCCCCCCCAGTTGCCTTCCCCTACCTGCTCCAGTTCCCCTGCTCTGGATCCTCTTCTCTGCTCCGGTGCCAAATAGTAAAGTCAGCCAGCAGAAGATGCGGAGCGTGCGGCCGCCGGAGCAGGCAAGTCTGACTTAAGTACAAATCGAGTCTCAATTTTCAGGCAATTTTTCAGCCTGAAAATCTCAGTTGATACTTGAGTATATCCGGTAAGCAGATATTCCTGCCAACAGATCTGCTGATTGGTAGCCTTTCGAAAAAGGCTCCAGCCATTTAAATTGGTCTTCAAATTAACACAAAGCATCCCACATTCCTCTTTTCTCTATTATACCAAAACAAGGAATTCAATTTTCTATTCACTGCCCAGTTGTGTTTCATTCAGTCTTAAATCTGAAAATGTTGATAACATTATACATATGATTAATAAAAATATACAAGGAAATGATAAGCTTGCAGAACTTGTTCCTGGTCAGGTACAGATCAACTGCAATTTAACCATTTCCTGCTTGTTACAAGGATTCCAGCATGCGGCTTTGAAGTCTATGAGGATTAAGTGTCCGTAACACCATGAAAGTACAAACGTACTCTATGCCAGGCCTTGCGATGCTGGGACAAAATGCCTAACATGGTAAAATACTGACTTGTAATGATCTTTGCAGCTATGAAAGCAGTCATACAAACACAGGCCCACTTTTATAGCAGATATACATTACTCAAATGCAAAAATTAAAAAAGCCTTCAAAGATCTTAAAAAGGTCAAACCTTCAACGTGGAAAACCCTTATTATGATCATAAGCCAGGCAGCAAGATTGATTTTATTTGATAAAAACTGAAGTCTAAAATTAAAAAAATAAAAAAAATAAAAAAAAAAAAAAAAATATATGGATTGCTTCTTGCAGGTAAAAGTGAAACAGCAGGTGGAACTTTTACTATTTAAACAGTTTTATGCCCTGGTGTGCACTTAACCTTACACAAAATAGGACTAACAAAGAAAAAAATATATGTAACCACTATTAGAAAAACAATTTCTATGTTCACAAAAATGTTTGTGATACCATAAATGCAAACAACAGTACACTGCAACCCTACGTTCAGTAGAATCTCAAAATATTTGACTACAAAATGTGTTTTGCATAGAGCAGTCTACAGTTGATGGTGCAAAAAGGTGAAATAAACACAGGATTTTGTCAAGTTTCAGTGTTCTCAGTTCCTCTTCCTGTCACACTTGCTTTGCTTCATATGCTAGCAGATTTTAGATTGCTTTAGGGCAGGGTCCCACTATGTGCATTGCACAGTACGTTTTGAGTGTGTTTAGGACAATGCATTTTGTCTGCGTTCTGGTCCTTTTGTAGGTCCAAGTGTGTCACGTTTCCAGTTGTGTGCAGTTTTTGGAGAATCAACAGGAAACACTGGAGAAATGCAACCCCTCAAATAAGTTTGTCTGCAATTTTTTTGCATTCCCATAGACGATTATTAAAGTGCGATTCTGACACACACACACCAAAGTTGTGCATGCACGCAAATAAAAAAATTAACCACATCGATTCGGAACGCAAATTATATAGTGGGAAGTGATTCTCGTGATTTCCATTATATTTTAAATTACATTGCAAAATGCAACGCGCATAGTGGGACCTAACCCTAACTTCCAATTATCGGGCAGCTTTGCCCATCTATTCATCTTTCTGCAGAAATCTAATTCACAAGCAAAAAAAATTATTATAAGACATTTGGGGGGGTTACAGTATATCTAAAGCTATCATATAGCAGCATTTATATAATTTGGGTGCTCCACACTCACATAGCTCTAAGGGGAACTAAAGTCTGTAAAAGAAAGCACATTCACAAAAGATGCAGTAGCCGTCTCACCTCTCCCTTTGCTGTGGCTGCCGGGTGATTTATGAAATGAACCTGTGGACATTAGGGCTCCCATAATTAAAGGGGAACTGTGGTTCCTACCTTTAAAATGAGCCATCAACCACCTCTCTACGTGCTCCACAGCCCAAGATATAAAGAAATGACTGACCAGAAAGTTAATGGGTGGGAGGCTGACACGTGACATTCCTAAGGCTTCTCCTGCACAGTGCCGCCGGCGAGCACAGCCTCAGACTCCCTCAGTGTGTGAGGGAGACAGGAAGTCCCTCCTCCTCTCTGCTGTGTGAAGTCCTGACAGAGAAGGTAAGGGAATCTACAGCCCTTCTTTCCCACTATGTGAAAACAGCCTTTTCAGGCAGAGTTCTCACTCCTGTGTTTCCACAGTTTTCTGTGGGGGGCCTGAGTGGCTCACGGCACCCGTGAGTGTGCGGGGCTTATGCACCCACGAGTGGGTGGGGCCACATGAGGCTGTAAGAGGATGGGCCAAGGGGGGCCTGCAACTGAAGGGCCCATGGGGTCCATGAGTGGGAGGGAGCAGGGGTGCTACAAAGGGGAGGAGACGACACAGGGCAGATTGACTGACTGTTTCAGAGCAGGAAGTGCAGCGGACCTGGTGATGCTGCTGTCGCCATATCACACAAAAATGTAAATATCTTCAAAACTATGCAAAATAAACATTGAAAATAAATTGAAAAAATTCTCAGGAGAGCAATTCCTATCAATTTACCTAGTCATTTTTGGACCACAGTTCCCCTTCAAATTTTTTTAAATATATAAAAATTTTATTTTCTAGAAACATGATGGAAATAAACAACAAAAAACCCCAACAAACTGTGTGTTGTGCTGTGACATTGCATTTATAGGTTACATCACCAGAGATACAACTACTGGTACATTTAGAAACTATCTTTCAATAGAAACAGAAGCTAGAAACTCTGTGCATAGAGACTCTTTGAAGCCTACATGGGCTGGGAGTTGTAAAGGCAACAACATTGAAGTCATCCTAGATAAGGAATATATTACTTACATGTACTAAATGCAACTTACTAGAGAAGAATCTTACAATGTATAGGTGTTCTGGGGAGAAAGGTGTTCACATTAGGATTTAAAAAAATAAAGTTCTCCATTAAAGTCTATAACAAAAGAATGAGAAATGTGATGCTTACTCTTTTTCAAAAGACCAAAGATGTCAGTACACTTCTGATCATTGTAAACCATGACTTTGTACCCTAAACTTGTAAAAGTTTCATGCAACTTGCGGGCATCTAGATCTGTGCCATTTCTTGTTGACATGTCTAAATGGAAAAAAGGAAAGCAAATTTACATACAGATTATTACAATGAGAGTTAAACAAAAAGGTAAATGTACATGCTTTTTAGTACTGGTGCTACTATACAGTGGTTTACAAAAAGTATTCAGCCCCCTTGAAGTTTTCCACATTGTCACATTACTGCCACAAACCTGAATCAAATTTTATTGGAATGCCACGTGAAAGACCAATACAAAGTGGTGTACACGTGAGAAGTGGAACGAAAATCATACATGATTCCAAACATTTTTAACAAATCAATAACTGCAAAGTGGGGTGTGCGTAATTATTCAGACCCCTGAGTCAATACTTTGTAGAACCACCTTTTGCTGCAATTACAGCTGCCAGTCTTTTAGGGTACGTCTCTACCAGCTTTGCACATCTAGAGACTGAAATCCTTGCCCATTCTTCTTTGCAAAACAGCTCCAGCTCAGTCAGATTAGATGGACAGCGTTTGTGAACAGCAGTTTTCAGATCTTGCCACAGATTCTCGATTGGATTTAGATCTGGACTTTGACTGGGCCATTCTAACACATGGATAGGTTTTGTCTTAAACCATTCCATTGTTGCCCTGGCTCTATGTTTACGGTCGTTGTCCTGCTGCAAGGTGAACCTCCGCCCCAGTCTCAAGTCTTTTGCTGACACCATGAGGTTTTCTTCCAAGATTGCCCTGTATTTGGCTCCATCCATCTTCCCATCAACTCTGACCAGCTTCCCTGTCCCTGCTGAAGCACCCCCAGAGCATGATGCTACCACCACCATATTCGACAGTGGGGATGGTGTGTTCTGAGTGATGTGCAGTGTTAGTTTTTCGCCACACATAGCGTTTTGCATTTTGGCCAAAAAGTTCCATTTTGGTTTCATCTGACCAGAGCACCTTCTTCAACATGTTTGCTGTGTCCCCCACATGGCTTGTGGCAAACTGCAAATGGGACTTCTTATGCTTTTCTGTTAACAATGGTTTTCTTCTTGCCACTCTTCCATAAAGGGCAACTTTGTGCAGTGCATGACTAATAGTTGTCCTATGGACAGATTCCCCCACCTGAGCTGTAGATCTCTGCAGCTCGTCCAGAGTCACCATGGGCCTCTTGACTGCATTTCTGATCAGCGTTCTCATTGTTCGGCCTGTGAGTTTAGGTGGACGGCCTTGTCTTGGTAGGTTTACAGTTGTGCCATACTCCTTCCATTTCTGAATGATCGCATTAACAGTGCTCCATGGGATGTTCAAGGCTTTGAAAATCTTTTTGTAGCCTAAGCCAGATTTAAATTTCTCATTAACTTTATCCATGACCTGTCTGGTGTGTTCTTTGGACTTCATGGTGTTGTTGCTCCCAAGATTCTCTTAGACAACCTCTGAGGCCGTCACAGAGCAGCTGTATTTGTACTGACATTAGATTACACACAGGTGCACTCTATTTAGTCATTAGCACTCATCAGGCAATGTCTATGGGCAACTGACTGCACTCAGACCAAAGGGGGCTGAATAATTACGCACACCCCACTTTGCAGTTATTGATTTGTTAAAAATGTTTGGAATCATGTATGATTTTCTTTCCACTTCTCACGTGTACACCACTTTGTATTGGTCTTTCACATGGAATTACAATAAAATTGATTCATGTTTGTGGCAGTAATGTGACAAAATGTGTAAAACTTCAAGGGGACCGAAAACTTTTGCCTAGCACTTTACTACAACAGCTTCCTGCAGAAATACTCCCAAAAAACAAAACCGATGGTAGATACCAATACATGGATACAGCAATAAAATTTCTATACTAAAATGAATACTATTACACATCTGAAGAAGGTACATATGTGAAATGTCATAGTACAAAAAAGGTATCGCACAGCTACCTTCGGTGATTACAATAAGGTAGTCGCACTAGGAATAAATAATTACATCAAACACAAATAAAGAAAAAGTATCCCTCACTGTGTGCATTTACCAACAATCAGAAGGTAAGGATCGGCTAGAGGTACATATACAATTTATTAGATATGCATTAAAATCAACGGTAGAAAAAGAAGTGTTTAAAAGTAGCATAACCACAGCGTGTCACAAATAGAAGAAAATAGTAATAGGGAAAAAGACCTCAGTGCTCTCCTAGTTTAATAACGAAGAGTCCCTAAACTATGGGACAACTGGAATGCAATTAAAATATCATAAACACATTAACTCAAATACATTGCCCATATATAACCCATTCACAGATATGCATCACTATGCTATCTCTATATTCAGAGCAGGGTGTGAATTAGAAGTCCCCCACAATCAACAGTCTAGGGAGACTCCCCAGAAATTAACAAAAAGGGCTAAAAGATAATACTTGTTCCCCTGACGTGGAGTTTAATCAAAGATGCCGAGTGCCTCATGTTGCTGCCATTATATACAGAGTAGTCTCCTCCCCCTTATTACCATAGGTGGAAGGCGGACCAATCTGACTTGCGGGAAATTACCAGCCTCAAATTCCATGCATTAGGCACACCCCCTCACAGAGTGAGCCGGAGGGTATATCTGTCCAAGGCTGGCATAAGTATGGAGTCTGATGGGGAAAAGAGAGACTGCCAAGTCACATCACCTCCCGGCCCGCCACAGCAGAGCAGGGAACAGGCAACCACGGAGCAAATGAGCTCCTTCCACCAATCCCACACATATGCAATGCGGGACAGAAGTGAATACTCACAAAATGTCATAAGCCTGCAGCATCACAGTATCATTTCTTCCAAAGCAGAGGAGGAAAAAAAAAATCTGTACCTAAATCTATACTTGCCTGGATACCTTAGTCTATGAGATTGGGGGGGGGGTGGTAGCTGGTAGTATTAAACATGTCTGATGATCTAAGGGATTGACCATATTTTGGAGTTGCGACTTTTTGTTGGGACCAGATACCGCCATCTCACTATTCTGAAAAAATGACTTTGCCTCATCTTAATCTATAATTGAATATGTGTAAGTAGCACTTACTCTGATTTGCGTGTGTTGCTGCATGCCTTCAACCCAGCACACATTTTGTTTGTTTAGGAGCAGTATCCCCCTTCCCTCTTTTAACCACTCCCACTTCCATCCGACCTGACTTTTTTCCACAAACCAACTGTCAAGCCTGCACACAGCATTCCAACTGTCAAAACAGTCACCATTCCAGCTATAGTAAAACTACTCACAGAAGAATAGTTTTTGAGATCAAGGAACTTGATTGACAGCTGAAATATAAGAAGTTTTAGATTGGATATATAAAGAAAGGAGGCAGATCAAAAAAAAAAAAAAAAAAAAGATACAGTGGTGGTTGGGAAGAATTATAGTTTCCCGTTATGGTCAATTTAAAAAAAAACTTTTTTGGTATAGATGCCCTTTAAGGTAACTATAGATTCAGGTACAAGTATAAACCCAAGTATATTAGGGGTGTGCTAATGTGGGGCATTTTGGTGGCTGGACTACTTAGTCCGATTGGTCCGCCTTCCACATATTTGGGACACACAGTGGTTATGCTACTTTTAAAACACTTCTTTTTCTACCATTGCTTTTAATGCACATCTAATAAAAATTAACTTTTAATTGTATATGTTCCTCTAGCCGATCCTCACCTTCTGATTGTTGGTAACCGCCCTCAGGGAGGGATACTTTTAACATGATTGACAACCGTTTGCGATATCACTGGAGCCCCCAGCTCTATATTTTCTAAATTTAATACAGTCTAGAGGTGTGCAGAATATCTTTTGTGATACCCCCAATAACAGCTGTGTCAGCGTCTCACTACTTTAGTATCCGCATCCACACTAGAAATCCTTCTAAAACAACAATAGTGCAGGTAGACACACTGCAGCCGTGCTCAGCTTGCAAAACATGTTTCGAACGCTATGTGTTCTTTTTCAAGTGCTTTGGAAAAAGATACCACCAACCCAATTCTGTTTTATTATTCACTAGGTTTAATGTTTGGCAGATGTCCAAAAATGTTTTGCATAACATTTTTTATTAAATTCTATTAAATACCATAAAGTAACTGTGCACAGAAGAACATAATGAGTCCAGTTTCCATATAGTTTCATACTTAGCATAACAGGAATAATAACTTGGGCATAGTATGTGTGAGTCAGAAAACACATTCTTTAAAAAAAATAATAATAATACAGTAGATAGTACACAAATATAGCCTTCTTACTTGTAGATGAATGAAAGTTTTTGTTGTTAATGATAAGGCAAGTTCCCATTTCTGGGTAATCCATTTTGTACTTTAAGAGATGAGCAAACTTTGTTTTTCTTTCCATGTCCTTTAAATCACAATCCTGTAGGTGAATTCTAAAATAGAGGACATGACATCAGAATAGTCATTCATTTTACTCTCACAGTCTGAGTAAACATTAAATTAGTTTAACACAAGATCTACAGGAATGCTGCTTACTAAATTTATATGTGTAGAAGACCATCTCTTTATTTAGCTTTTTTTAAAATTGAACCTATTGTACATTGAACATGCTGAAATCTACAAACTATCGAAATGGTTATATTGATTGCAAACTAATCTGTGACAGGTGGATGTTGGAACATCACAGGAACGTCGAGAGGTGCGTTTATAGGGTGTGGCCAGCTCAAACTTAATGTCATTTCCCTTGAGAATGTTAAAGTAATAAAGATAGAGCAGCGAGATACGTCCGGAAAAACGATGCTTCAATTCAGTGTATGGATAAAACTTCACATTTATTGTACAGAGTTAAAACCAGCCGATAATGCTGTAAACATACTCATGGACAGGGGAATCGCCCAGGGGAAGGGGCGTGGCCCGACGCGTTTCGCGGTTACTTCCGCTTCATCAGAGACCACAAGGGGAGAATCTCGCCGGACTAAGTACAGGTGAGTAGCCAATGAATAGACTCCAATCTTCTCACCGTCCAGCTGAAAACATGAATGGTTCGTGCATAGAGGCTAATCTAATTATAATGAAATACAACATAGCACCATGTAACAAATAATTCGTGCACAGAGACTAATCTAATAATAATATAATACAACGTGACACAATAGTAACAAATAGTTCAGGAACATCGTAAACTGTCCTGAAAATCACATATGATACATTAGAAAAAGTGTATAATATACAATATGTATGTACTATCCAATACAAAGTTTAAAATCAATACTAGTGCTACATCTTATAGTGCAGCATGAATCAAGACAAGAGTATACATTCAAAAGAATGTGTAGGGAAATGGGAACATAGAATGCTAACTTGTGAGAAATGGGGATATATCAGTCCACAAAGCAATTCAATTCAAACTCTGCATTAAGGCCCAGTGGTGCAATGATTTTTAAACGGTATATCCAGAACGCTTCTTTACGAAGTAGTTCCCGATGCCAATCCCCTTTTCTCGAAGACACACTGATTTTGTCAATTATCTGGAATTTAATACACAAGGACCCATTATGTTGTGTCAAAAGGTGGGCCGCTATAGCTGATTTGTAATCTTGTCTCTTAGTGGCATTAATATGTTCCATTATCCTTCTCGTGGCCAGTCTAGTGGTCTTACCCACATATTGGCTGCCACATTGGCAAGTAGCAAGGTAAATTACATTATGGGAGCGGCAGTTAAAGTATCTGCCTATTTTGTATTTGTGGCCCGTTTGGGTGCTACTAAAGTCAGTGGATACTGAGATGTATCGACAAGACATACATCTGGGGACTCCACATTTATAGGATCCCTTTTGTTCCAACCAAGTGGAGGTAGCATTGCTGGTGGACTTATCAAACAAAGATGGTGATAAGTAAGTCCCAATACTCCGGGATTTCTTATAAGAAAATCTAGGGCCTCCCTTCAGAATATCTCTGAGTTTAGGGTCCGCTATTAGTACATTCCAATGCTTTCTTACAATATTGTTAACCTTGGTACTTTGTTTGGTATATGTACTAATAAAGAACAGATCGTTATTCTGTGTGGAGGTGTGAATACGATTATCACCTGTTTTGTTCTTGTTTATACATTTGTATCTGTTATTATATTTTTTGTCAGTAGTAGTAAGAAGTGTATCTCTATTGAGTAATATAGCCTTATTATATGCATTCTTTACATTCGGTATCTGGTATCCCCTTAGTATTAGACGATCCCACAGGTCCAATGCCTGGATATTGAATGTATCCCAGTCCTTACATATGCGGCGCAATCTAATGAATTGGCCATATGGTATAGAGTTAATGACATTATGATGGTGTGCTGGAGAATGACCTGGAAGCTACTTTGGGGTCAATATTTATAAAACACAGATACCCAATGTAGGCTCTTTAATAGAAAGGATAGGTATCACAAAATAGTGAACAGGCTGTGAACTGCCACGTGAACATCAGCAAGTAACACTTTTGCTTCATGACAGATTAAACATCAAATCAATTTAACATCAAGGTAGTGTATGGCTAGCTTAAAAGGACAATTATACTTGCCTCTGGTCCACACCTAAAGAGTACCCAGGACAAAGGACCTAAACTGCTTGGTCCTCACCTCTGGTTTCTTTACAGTTCATCAGTAATAATTACTTTAAGTGCTTCTTCGCCGAACTGGTCCGCTCCTCCTCAATCCTTCTGTCACCGACATTATGTAATGATGCCAATGGAAAGATGCGCTTTTTGCAGAGCGAATCTTCCTATTGGCCACGTCACGCACTACAAACAGAAGGGGGATAGAGGAGCCGGATGGTGGGTAAGTTAAGTAAAGTACCCAGAGGTGATGGTCTAGCAGCTTAGGTCCTCACCCTGGATACTATTCAGCTGGGGAAGGAGAGGAGCAGGAGAGAGAGAGAGAAAGTAGAATTGTCCTTTAAGCTGGACAATGCTAACCATTTCAGAAAAAATCTATTGTCCCTCTACAGGATTATGTTTTTTAAGACTTAAATACTAGCCAAATGCCAGGGTTAAAACTTGATCAGAAAATATAAAAAAAGTTTTCAGTGCAGTTTTTCACAGGCCCAGTCAAAAAAACTGGGCCAGTGATGATCCACGGCCCACATTTCACGATGCAGCACTGGCATGCAGCTGTCTTAATTCTGCAGCCAGTGTTCTCCCCAGAAATTTGTTCCTGCCGGGTGGCATGAAAAAGTAGCCGGGTGGGGTAGGACGGGGAAATTTGGTGGTAAGGGAAAATGTGCACTGCATCATGCTCATTATATAGGTCAGGGATGTCTAACTTTTGTCCCACTAGATGTTTGAAAACTATAACTCCCAGCATTCCATGGTTGTAGAATGCAGGGAGTTGTAGTTCATCAACATCTGCAGGTAACCCATGTAACATAGCAGCACAAGCACGTGACACCCTTTTGTGGCCTTGGAGATCTTGGAAAAGCTAGTTAACGTGCTAAAATAATCTTACAGGTGTAAAAAAGGGGTCTGGACTGAGCAGTTTTGGTGGGAGTTTTTACTGACATATTGGCACCTATTAAACCTACTTCTAAATTCTTTTAAATCACAAGTGTTCTTTCAAGAATTTTTTTCCAGCCGGGTGGCATGAAAAAGTAGCCGGATGGGCCGCCCAGCTAAAAGACCCTAGGGAGAACACCGACTGCAGCTGCTAGAATATGTAACTTATAAGTCATTTGAGTAACGTACATTGGGGTAAAAACAAATTGGTGAAAATTACCCTTGCATCTCCAACAAGCAAATTAATATCACAACCATGGCTCTTTTAGCAGCGAAATTTCCACAAATAAAACCACATTGGGGTTTACCCTGAGCCGTAGTTACACATTTTATTAGTTACTTGCTTTCACCGATATTAATACAATTGCAACAAAATTACGGCCCCCTCACCTAAAAAAGTCAGAAAATTGCAGTAACTTAAAGGGGAAATACAGTCCAAAATTTAAAATCTAAACAAAAAAAACAAAAAAAAGAAAAAAAAGGACAAAATGCCCATTAATTAGTTGAATTTAATTGTCTCGCTTACCCAAGTATTCCAACTTTATGAGTGTTCGGGTTTAAAGGATGAGGTGGCAACCCTATATTTTCGAATTCTACATGAATGCTAGGACTTGGCTTTCACAGCAAAGCCATGAAACTCAAATTTTATTGGTGTTAGTCCGCCACAAACAGATTTAGAACAAAAAAAAGAAAACATCCTTTAAGTAAATCTGTATCTATGCAGAAAGCACACTCACAATGCCCAGCTATGGTAAGCCCGACAAAGATACACCATACGCTGAAAAACTGGGGAAATACGCCAGACGAGAACCGGAACAGGCCCAGACAGACACACCCGAACTGAACCACTTGGTGCCTTCACTACAGGGAGATGGGAGCGCGCGGCAAGCAGCAGCACCAGATGCACCGCCAGGGAACCCTGAACCCACCCCGGCCCAGATAATGGCGGCGATACAGGACACCAAGGCCTCTCTCACCGTCCTAATAGAGGAGGGGAGGGTCTATGTCGGACTACTAAGGAACGATATGCAGACGCTGCGGGGCCGAGTGGGGGAGCTGGAAAATAGAGTATCAGAAATCGAGGATAACACAAATCCACTTGCACAAGAAATGTCGGCCCTGCGACAACAATTGCAGACCCAACAGGCCCGATCGGAGGATCTTGAGAACCGGTCGCGGCGACAAAATATCAGGTTGGTGGGCAAGGACCCTGAGGGATTCCTGGAGACCTGGGTGAAGGAGACTTTCGGGACCACCAGATTATCACCGGTCTTTACAATAGAACGTGCCCACCGTGTACCATTTAGGCCCCTGCCGCCCGGATCTAGACCCAGACCAATGCTGGCTCGACTACTGAACGCTAAAGACAGGGACACTATCCTCCGGTTGGCCAGAGAGAAGGGAGAAATACATGTGGAGAACTCCACAATAATGGTATTCCCGGACTACTCGGCCGAATTGCAGGGCGACTTTCATGGCAGTTAAACAGCGCCTACGCACCCTAAACTTACCATATACCACGATATACCCCGCAAAACTTCGAATACAACATGACAATAGTACAACATTTTTTGAAACCCCAGTAGAAGCCACTGAATGGCTAGACAACCGATTCGGCCCTGGAACCGCCCGGCACGGTAATCAGAGATGACCAAACCCGCAAAGCTGAGAGACGCCAATGTTCTGATCATGAGATGACTGGACCGAGATGGTATAAACACAACTACTGAATGTGTCCTTGACTACACTTTGGGAAACACCCACACACCCAACCCATGAATGAACAAATGGGAATACCTTGGAAATTTGATAACTGTACTTGTACAATTCCACCCGAGTATGACCAAGCGCCAAATGAAAGAAGGAGAATGGAACAATATATTAAGACTAGTCTAGACCCTGAAATAGATTCAAGAGACTGTGGATCCTTTTGGCTCCCCGGCCCACCCCAAGATACGTTGATTGCTCCCATTCTGGCCCAATATCCAGAAGCCCATATTATATGTATGGGAGACTTTAATCAAGTTATGTGCCCCATCAGGGACCGATAGAATCCCAGAACACCGCAAAACAGACCTAGTGGTGCTGGCTCTAAAACACCACTGGCATCCCTGATGGAGTCTTGGGAGTGGATAGATATCTGGCGTCAGAGATTCCCAAACACTTCGGAGTACTCCTGCCACTCCCAGACCCACAACACGCTATCCCAAATAGATTACAAATTTTCTATCTAGGAGAACTTCCCCCCTAGTGACCCAGGTAGCTAATCTCCCTAGAGGGATATCAGATCACTCACCAATGCTAATATCTGTTAAATACCCCGGGGCCACCCGACCGTGGAAGTTCCATCCATTTTGGTGGACTCAATTCCCGCAACCAGATACATTGGGCGACCAGATAGGAGAATTTATAACCCTAAACTCAACAACCAGTGACCACAGCTTGAGGTGGGAAGCCCTGAAGGCATATCTAAGGAGGAAACTACATTCCACCATTTCATATGTGAAACGAATAACTAGGGAAAAAAAGAGGATAAACTGGTGTTCCAATTAGCGCAAGCAGAAAAAACATATATTGAACACAGTACTCCAGCTAATCACTCAGCATGGATGATTGCACAAAGAATGTATATCAATATGCTATCAGTAAAAGCTGCCAATAAGCAATTCTTTATACGCCAAAACTATTTTGAAAATGGCAACCAATTTAGTAAACTACTCACTTTCCTGGTCAAAGACCATACACAGACAAACACTATACTCACCGTAAGATCCAAACAGGATATAATGATGTCCTCTACCCCACAGATACTGGCAGAGTTTGAGGAGTTCTATACTGAACTATATACCTCTCGTCTGGACCGTACCACCCCTGAAATCACAAAATATCTAACCGAAATAGACCTCTCCACCTTAGACCCTACACACAGGCAATCGCTAGACAGTCCACTAACTTTAGAAGAAATACAATACGCAATACAATAAATGGCTGCTGGTAAGGCCCCTGGACCAGATGGACTACCAATTGATATAGATAAGAGATACAGGGAACAAATAGCACAACCTTTACTGGATATGTACAATCATTCTTATGAACGAAACTCACTACCCCCCTCATTATACTCTGCTACAATAGTGGTGCTGCCCAAACCTGGCAAGGACGTGGCAGAATGTGTACCGACCCATTTCACTACTGACATCGGACTACAAGGTCCTAGCCAAAGCACTAGCAATCAGATTACAAACAGTTATACTCTGCATTATACACCCAAACCAAACCGGATTTATGCCCGGTAAGTCCATGTCTACTAACCTGCGCTGAACACTAATACAAACACAAACAGACCATGACAACATAGGGAACCGCCTGATCTTATCTCTAGATGCGGCTAAGGCGTTTGATTCTGTAGAGTGGGCATATCTGCTGGAGGTACTCAGAACATTTGGATTTGGCCCTGGCTTTATTAGGTGGATTCAGATATTATACACTGCCCACCAACTCCATTTTCACTACACAGGGGCACTCGTCAGGGATGCCCTCTCTCACCTTACTTGTTTGCACTGGCCATAGAACCACTGGCAGCAATATTGTGAAATGACCACAGAATTAGAGGATTCAAACTAAAAGGACACGAGGAGAAACTAGGACTATACGCGGATGACGTAATGTATATAGATTACTCGAGTGGGGCACTCGCAGCCACATTTGAGTTAATTACCACCTTCTGAGCATTCTCCGGATTAGATATAAACTGGGGAAAGTCCGTGCTGTATCCGTTAGATGCTAATCCACTATGCCCAGTTGAAACCCCAATACCCATACCTATAGTCACCCATTTTAAATATTTGGGAATGAACATCACTAGGTCTCCACAGAAGTTCTACTCTCTAAATATCACTCCCTTATTGGAATTTGTGCAGGCTAAAACTCTGACCTGGAAATGGGTACCTTTAAATCTGTGGGGTAGAGTGCAGCTGGTTAAGATGGTGTTATTACCCAAGATTTTGTATACAATCCAACACTCCCTCACCTATATTCCCCTCTCCTTCTTTAAAAAGTTAAATAGTCCCATATTGTCATTTATCTGGAATAATGGTAGAGCAAAAGTGAGCACTACAAAACTGCAGGCTCCCAAAAACCTTGGGGGCCTGGCATTGCCAAATATACAGCTATATTACTGGGCAGCCCAACTTAGATATTTGCAATGCTGGGTAGGAGGAGATCCTAACTTGATAACAGAGTCAGACTATATGCTGGCTGAATATATCAAGGGCCCATACATGGCCTATCTGGAAGCTCCAACAATACATATGGTTGGACAGGGCACTACAATACACAAACAATCGGGCGCTTGACCAATCGGGCGCTGGGGCTGAGGGGATTTTACACCCATACCCCTCTATGGAACAATAAACTGCTACTAGAACTTGTTGGGCTGCCCGGGAGGACACTGTGGGAGGCGGCTGGAATTAAAGAAATGGGACAGATAGTACAAGGGAATGGTTTAATCAATTTCCAAACTCTACAAGAGAAATATGATTTAGATAATGGTAGGGACCTACTCCACCCAATCAGCCAATGGCTTGACCAAGCACCCAGTTATAGGTGTGATTCGCACCCAAGGGCTACGTGGGGTGATATCTAAAATATACTCATTCCTCATTCAGACAGTCTCAAAGCTGTGTAGAGGCAATAAAGAATAAATGGTCTGCATATTTACAAGATTTGGACAGCGAACAATGGGCAGAAATTATTAGCTCACACATAAGCGCCTCCCCGGCAGCAAATAACAAAGTGATACAGTTCAAAATATTACACCAGGCGTACTGTACACCTAATCAAATGAAACATTTCAGAGCTGGCACAGCTGAATGCCCAAAGTGTCGCAGTCCAAATGCAGACTTTATACATTTGATGTGGGGGGGCCCAGATGTGTGATTTCTGGGAAGGTGTAATTCAAACACTGTCATATCTGTAACCCCATCCCATAAATAATTCAATATCTATGTGTATATTTGGGATAGTGGATGAAGATATATGGCTCAATCATGTTATTTTTGCAGTCAACACTGTTTTATGCTAGGAAAACTATGGTTATGAGATGGATGTCATACAAAAAGCCAAAGGTGAAGACCTGGGTCAAATTAATAAACAATGATCTACCCCTGATACAAAGGTTATACAAACATAGGAAATGCCCGGATAAATTTAATAAAATATGGGGGACATGGATAGATTCCCCACTCACTATCAACTAACCAATAAGCGACAATCGGCGGGTGGAGGGGAACGGCAGAAGAGATGACTAAAGCACTGAATTGTATACAAAGGTAAAACACAGAGACTGTTTATAATTTAAAATGTTTTAGGAGTTTATTCATTATGTGAGTTACAATCCAACTCCCCTACAATGTATTGATGAGCTACTGATTTATAAATGATATTGATAAGTAATATGCAATATATGTCAGGAGGATATATGATGTATAATATACCCATAAACAACAATGTTAATACAGATATTTTTTACAGAGCAATGTAATATATCAATAACTTTGGTGACAATAATAAAACGAATAAAAAAAAAACAAAAAACATATATATCTTCTGAGTTACAATCTCTCTCTCACTTTATATAAGCACCACTATTGCTTACTTATAGGTGATGATGGTCCAGTTGCACCTGCCCTGGACCCTTAGCGGTGTTGGTGTGCTATGTGAAGTAAACAAAGATTGGCTTTTATCTATATTCGGAGATTCTTTCCGTATAAGAAGCGGCGTACAGTCCTGACCCTGGTGTGGCATGAATAAATCTTATTCAACAATAAAATTACTTACCTGCTCTGGATGCCCCTTCACCAGGGCTATTTGTCCAACCACAAAATACATCAAAATGTATGTTCATATAGGACCCAAAGAAAATGGGGGATTCAATACAATTTTATAAAAAAATCCACAGATGCAGGTGGCAGTTAGATTTTAAAATAAACACTCATTCAGACACACAAGTATGGGAGCCATGCCCCAAACCCGTCTCTATACACGTTTGTCCAGCATGGTTAGAATGGAGTATATAGATATACCAGCTCCCACTTGAACATATATAGTGCAGTAAGAAATTCACCAGCTCACCGTTTCCAATCAATGGTCGAGGTGCAGCAGCCCCAGACCCCTCGCTCTACATTGTACAATGCATAAACTTTCCACAAAACGAGGCACTGGTGCACACTGGGAAAAAAAGCACACACCAAGTCTTCAAATCAAGCAGGTGAACACAATTTTACTGTATAACTAAAACATATTCAGGACTTCCTGACACGATTCAAGGTTGCTGCTCTTAATCATAGGGTTCTTTCTGGGGTGCACCAGTGCCTTGCTTTGTGGAAAGTTTATGCCTTCACCAGGGCTGCCATGTTTTTTGGCACTAGGCAGGCAGCTTGATGAGGTCATATGCTTGCAGGTTCTAATCATTTCTCGGACAGCAAAAAAGCATTTCAGACACCAGAAAGAAGGTAGCAAATATAAGAGTAAGGCAAACCATACAAGATAAGCAGATTTAGTTCTTATTAATTATTTGATTTGCATTATAACTTACTGCTGGGATGTAAAATAGGTCTTTGCATCCGATGTATCAACTCCATATTGTACACCATTCTGGTTTTCCATTATGTCTTCCAAAAATGGTTCTTCATTAAAAGAAATACAAATAAGTTCCTTCATTAAAAGAAATGTTTAAATATAAAAACAGGCTATAAATCAGTAGAAGTTTAAAGCAAATCCTGGATTCATACATACAATCTATTAGTGCTCAATACAACTATCTGGCAGACACTGCACTATACATAAAAAGCAATAATAAGAGCCATGACAGGGTTGAAGTTAGACTGATCCTTATTGGCTGTTACTGACTTTACTGTTTGTGCAATTGGATATATCCATATATAAAAAGGTACACCAACGACTAATAACAAATCATTGTCAGGCAATATCCCATGTAATAAGGAGGTTACCTTTAAATGTTTAATTACAAATTGACAAGACATAATATCCAGTCAATACAAATAGTGATGTTGTTTTACTTCCTATGGTTTTATACAGCTGGAGATATTAGCTCCATTCCTGACTTATACATCTATATGTAAATAAAATTTAGCATTTGTGTACACAAAAATGAAGTGGTACAGATCCTCATTGCATAGGGAATTGCCTGAAATTAATTCAACACACAAAGTAACTTCATTCTCCATAATAACAATTGATTTTTCAATGTATGCACATTTAAAATTTGACTGAGGAAGATTCTGTGTATTACACAAAGACGTTGCATATAAAAATAAACATCTTAACGGCACATTTATGTATTTATAAAGTGGTTAGGCAGCTTTTAGGTGTGCCGTAGCTACTGCAAGCAGTGCATTTTAATAAGTTAGCCCTCAGGCTGTGCACAAACAAGAAGCATAAGCAGTTATTGTAGTATAACTTTGTTAGCGAAACTACCGTATATACTCGAGTATAAACCGACCCGAGTATAAACCGGGGTACCTATTTTTACCTAAAAAACCTAGTAAAAGTGATTGACTCGAGTATAAACCGAGGGTAGAAAATATGAACACTACTGCCTTCTGATTCTGTATTGTTTTGAGGCTGTACAACTGTATGGGAATTCTCCTATGCTTTCCTACCTTATACCCCATTTTTCACACTTTCCTCTTTATTCTGTCCCTCACTCCTCACACTGACCCCTTCCTCCTTTTCTCATTATGGGTCCCCCATCTGTTCCTATTCCTCCCTGCACCCCTTTTAAAGATTCATTAATTTCAGCTTATACTCCCTCCTGAAAGAAAAATGGTAATGGTGAGGAGAGCCACAATCAGTTCTGCTATCTGCTGCCTGTAATACTAACTTACCCATGCTCCTCTCCTGGAAGTCACTGCTTAGCTGTAAACAGAGTAGTGCTGCTCCTTATCTGGCTGTTCCATAGTAACATAGTAATTAAGGTTGAATAAAGACATTCGTCCATCAAGTCCAACCTATCTTTTTTTTTTTTTTTTTTTAACCCTACCTAACAGTTGATCCAGAGGAAGGCAAAAAACCCCAGCTAAAAAAGGAGGGAAAAAATTCCTTCCTGACTCCAAACGGCAATCGGAAAGTATCCCTGGATCAACCAGATCTATATGCATTAATACCAGTAATTCTCAATATTTTTTAGTTTTAGAAACTTATCCAGGCCTTTTTTAAAGTTATTCAATGAACTTGCCATTACCACCTCCGCTGGAAGACAGTTCCACAGTTTCACCGTTCTCACTGTAAAGAAACCTCTCCTAACCTGAAGATGAAACTTCTTTTCTTCCAACCTTAAAGGATGTCCACGAGTCCTCTGATATGACCTATTAGTGAACAATGCACCAGAGAGTTCACTGTATGGGCCATTAATATATTTGTATAAGGTTATCATGTCTCCACGCAACCGCCGCTTCTCCAATGTAAACAGCCCTAACTTGTCTAATCTGCCTGCATATTCAAGCCCCTCCATTCCCCTTATTAATTTAGTTGCCCTTCTCTGAACTGCCTCAATTTCCAAGATGTCCCTTTTGTATATGGGATTCCAAAACTGCACCGCATATTCCAAATGTGGCCTTACCAGTGCCTTGTAAAGAGGGAGAATAATATTTTTCTCTCTTGATTCCATTCCCCTCTTTATACAAGACAATATTTTGCTAGCTCTAGCTGTTGCTACCTGGCATTGTTTGCTACAGCTAAGTCTGTTATCTACCAGAACCCCCAAATCTTTTTCCATTTCAGATGCACTTAACACAGAGTTATTTATGGTGTAGGTGGCACAGGGATTATTAAATCCCAAATGCATCACCTTACATTTATCAACATTGAATCTCATCTGCCATTCTGCTGCCCATTTTGATAATCTATCTAGGTCTGCTTGCAGCACTTGCACATCATTGGAAGTTTCCAAAGCTCTGCATAATTTAGTGTCATCAGCAAACACAGAGACCTTGCTCTCAATGCCCCCTTCTAAGTCATTTATAAACAGATTAAACAGAAGCGGCCCCAGTACAGAACCCTGAGGAACTCCGCTTAGAACTTTAGCCCACATAGATGTAGCTCCATTAACCACCACTCTCTGTTTGCGGTCCAATAACCAGTTCTCTATCCCTGAACAAATGTTTTCTTCAAGGCCAACAGTCCTCAGTTTATACATTAGTCGCCTATGTGGCACAGTATCAAAGGCTTTTGCAAAATCCAAATATACCACATCCACAGCTGTGCCTGAATCTAACTTCTTACTCACTTCTTCATAAAAACCAATTAAATTTGTCTGGCATGATCTATTTCTCATAAATCCATGCTGACTACTACTAATAAGATGATCTCTGGAGACAAAGTCAAGGATATGATCCCTTAACAAAGTTTCCATCACCTTCCCTACCACTGATGTTAGGCTTACAGGTCTATAGTTACCAGGCTGTGAACGACTACCTTTTTTGAATATTGGTATTACATTGGCTTTTTTCCAATCCAGCGGCACATCCCCAGACAAAAGTGAATCTGAAAATATGAGACACAGTGGTCTTGCTAGAACTGAACTAAGCTCTTTTAAAATCCTAGGATGCAATCCATCTGGTCCTGGCGCTTTATTGATATTAACTTTGTCTAATTGATTCCGTACCATATCCTCCGTTATCCAATGTGAAAACTCTTCATTTCCTCCCTGCACATTGTTGCAATCCCTACTGTAAGGATTCTCAACAGTAAAAACCGATGTAAAAAAACGGTTTAGCAGATTAGCCTTTTCGGCATCCTCTACAACCACCTCAGCTCCATTATTTAATGGTCCCACATTCTCAGTCCTCATTTTTTTACCATTTATATACTTAAAAAACATCTTGGGGTTGGACTTGCTTTGTTCGGCAATCCGTATTTCATTTTCTATTTTAGCTAGTTTAATTGCTTTCTTGCACTCTTTATTACAACTTTTGAAGTCCCTGTAAGCCTGTTCTGTGCCTTCTGCTTTCAAAATTTTAAAAGCCCTTTTCTTTTTTTCCATTTCCCTTTTTACCTGAGCATTAAGCCATGCAGGAGTGGACCTAATTTTTTTACACTTGTTTCCTAAAGGTACCGATTTGGAAATGTTATAGTTTAATATCCCTTTAAAAGTGGTCCACATCTGCTCAGTATCTTTACCTAGAAACAGTTCCCCCCCAGTCTATGAGCAGGAGCGATTCCTTTAAAAGCATAAAATTAGCTTTCCTAAAGTTAAAAGTTTTTGTTAAGCCAGTGCACTTTAGTTTTCTGCAACCTATATTAAATGACACTATATCATGGTCACTATTCCCTAAGCTTCCCATTACCTTCATCTCCAAAATGAGCTCTGGGTTATTAGATATCACCAGATCCAACAACGCATTCTTTCTAGTAGGAACTTCTACCATCTGTGAAAGAAAATGCTCATATAGGAAATTTAAGAACTTTATACCTTTTGAGGTGCTGGCAGTTCCATTACTCCAATCTATTTCAGGGTAGTTAAAATCCCCCATAACCAGAACATGCCCCATACCAGCAGCCTTCGCCAACTGCATATGGAGATTCATTTCCACCTCTTCCCCGGCATTTGGCGGCTTATAACACACTCCAACAATTAATTTACCCACCTTCTTGCTTCCTGTACACAGTTCCACCCATAATGTTTCTGCCGCATCGTTTGCTCCCCCATCTATTCCATCTTTTAAATTTGGCTTCAATTCCTGTTTAACATACATACATACTCCTCCTCCTTTCTTATTAACTCGGTCATGTCTAAATAAGGAGTACCCTTCAATATTTACTGTCCAGTCGTGTGAATCATTAAGCCATGATTCTGCTATACCAATTACATCATACCTTTCCTTTAACGCTATTATTTCAAGTTCGCCGGTTTTTCCAGCCAGACTCCTTGCATTTGTAAACATACATTTTAGATTATCAATTGATTTACTTCCATACATGGTCGTACATGCCTCCTTTTCCTCTATGCTCCCCCCTCCTCCTTCTCCTCCCTCCGTTGTGTTACTAGCCCCCAGATCCCTAACTTCTCTATCTACCCCTGTGTAGTTAAACGTTCCCTCCCCCCCCATACCTAGTTTAAAATCTCCTCCAACCCCCTAGCCATCTTCTCCCCCAAAACAGTTGCACCATCACCATTGAGGTGCAATCCGTCACTACTAAAGAGCCTGTAGCCAACAGAAAAGTCAGCCCAGTTCTCTAAAAACCCAAACCCCATCTCCTTACACCACTCTCTTAGCCACGCATTTATACTCCTGAGCTCCCGTTGCCTCCCTAGCGTAGCACGTGGCTGCGGTAGTATTTCTGAAATCACTACCCTGGAGGTCCTTGCTTTTAACTTGGCCCCTAATTCTCGGAAATCATTTTTAAGGACCTCACCTCCACCTCTAACTTTGTCATTGGCACCAATGTGAACCAAGACCGCCGGGTCACTCCCAGCCCCACCCAATAATCTGTCTACACGATCCACCACATGTCGAACCCTAGCACCAGGCAGACAACACACTGTTCGGCATGCAGGGTCCTGGCGACAGATTACCCTATCTACCCTTCTAATAATAGAATCCCCTACCACTACCACCTGTCTATCCTTCCTAGCCCCCAGTTCTCCCTCCCTTGTATTGGAGATGGCCGTCCCCTGGGTGCTCAAGGGAAAGGCCCGCTCCATACATGCTGCTTCCGAGCCATCGTCCTCCACATCTTCACCTAAAATGGCAAATCTGTTGGGATCGACCAGCTGGGAAGAAGCCCCCCTAACCTTCCGTCCCCTACTTCCCCTGGTGACCCTTACAAATCTATCTTCCTTCTCCACCTTATCTGCCCCATCTCCACCCACCAGTTTACTGGCCCCTGCCAGTACCTGCATTTCCCCCAGGTTTGCCAAGTCCTGCAATGCTGTAAGTTTACCCCTTAGATTCTGTACCTCAGATTCCAGATGGGCAACCCACTCACATCTGACACATACATAGGTCCCCTGGGGCGGCTGCTCCAAGATCCCATACATGCGGCAGGATGCACATTGCGCGGCCCCAACAAAACTGTCCATACTAAACCGCAATACACAGCAGAGACACAGCAGAGAAATAGTGTTGTTCTTAAACGCTTTCTTGTTTTAAACGCTTTAGTTTTTTAACGCTGTCAATTCTCTTAAAAACAGAACAATCTCTTTATAACAGGAAATCGCTCAGAGCTAATCGCTCATGGGAAGGCCTTAAATGATCACATGTTTGTCTTGTTAGACATTGATCTGTTATTATATTTTTTGTCATGTAGTAAAGAAGTGTATCTCTATTGAGTAATATAGCTTATTATATGCATTCTTAATTCGGTATCTGGTATCCCCTTAGTATTAGACGACCCACAGGTCCAATGCCTGGATATTGAATGTATCCCAGTCCTTACATATGCGGCGCAATCTAATGATTGGCCATATGGTATAGAGTTAATGACATTATGATGGTGTGCTGAGAATGACCTGGAAGCTACTTTGGGGTCAATATTTAAAACACAGATACCCAATGTAGGCTCTTTAATAGAAAGGATAGGTATCACAAAATAGTGAACAGGCTGTGAACTGCCACGTGAACATCAGCAAGTAACACTTTTGCTTCATGACAGATTAACATCAAATCAATTTAACATAAGGTAGTGTATGGCTAGCTTAAAAGGACAATTATACTGCCTCTGGTCCACACCTAAAGAGTACCCAGGACAAAGGACCAAACTGCTTGGTCCTCACCTCTGGTTTCTTTACAGTTATCAGTAATAATTACTTTAAGTGCTTCTTCGCCGAACTGGTCCGCTCCTCCTCAATCCTTCTGTCACCGACATTATGTAATGATGCCAATGGAAAGATGCGCTTTTTGCAGAGCGAATCTTCCTATTGGCCACGTCACGCACTACAAACAGAAGGGGGATAGAGGAGCCGGATGGTGGGTAAGTTAAGTAAAGTACCCAGAGGTGATGGTCTAGCAGCTTAGGTCCTCACCCTGGATACTATTCAGCTGGGAAGGAGAGGAGCAGGAGAGAGAGAGAGAAAGTAGAATTGTCCTTTAAGCTGGACAATGCTAACCATTTCAGAAAAATCTATTGTCCCTCTACAGGATATGTTTTTTAAGACTTAAATACTAGCCAAATGCCAGGGTTAAAACTTGATCAGAAAATATAAAAAAAGTTTTCAGTGCAGTTTTTCACAGGCCCAGTCAAAAAAACTGGGCCAGTGATGATCCACGGCCCACATTTCACGATGCAGCACTGGCATGCAGCGTCTTAATTCTGCAGCCAGTGTTCTCCCAGAAATTTTTTCCTGCCGGGTGGCATGAAAAAGTAGCCGGGTGGGGTAGGACGGGGAAATTTGGTGGTGGGAAAATGTGCACTGCATCATGCTCATTATATAGGTCAGGGATGTCTAACTTTTGTCCCACTAGATGTTTGAAAACTATAACTCCCAGCATTCCATGGTTGTAGAATGCAGGGAGTTGTAGTTCATCAACATCTGCAGGTAACCCATGTAACATAGCAGCACAGCACGTGACACCCTTTTGTGGCCTTGGAGATCTTGGAAAAGCTAGTTAACGTGCTAAAATAATCTTACAGGTGTAAAAAAGGGGTCTGGACTGAGCAGTTTTGGGGGAGTTTTTACTGACATATTGGCACCTATTAAACCTACTTCTAAATTTTAAATCACAAGTGTTCTTTCAAGAATTTTTTTCCAGCCGGGTGGCATGAAAAAGTAGCCGGATGGGCCGCCCAGCTAAAAGACCCTAGGGAGAACACCGACTGCAGCTGCTAGAATATGTAACTTAAAGTCATTTGAGTAACGTACATTGGGGTAAAAACAAATTGGTGAAAATTACCCTTGCATCTCCAACAAGCAATTAATATCACAACCATGGCTCTTTTAGCAGCGAAATTTCCACAAATAAAAACCACATTGGGGTTTACCCTGAGCCGTAGTTACACATTTTATTAGTTACTTGCTTTCACCGATATTAATACAATTGCACACAAATTACGGCCCCCTCACCTAAAAAGTCAGAAATTGCAGTAACTTAAAGGGGAATACAGTCCAAAATTAAAATCTAAACAAAAAAAACAAAAAAAAAAAAAAAAGGCACAATGCCCATTAATTAGTTGAATTTAATTGTCTCGCTTACCCAAGTATTCCAACTTATGAGTGTTCGGGTTTAAAGGATGAGGTGGCAACCCTATATTTTCGAATTCTACATGAATGCTAGGACTTGGCTTTCACAGCAAAGCCATGAAACTCAAATTTATTGGTGTAGTCCGCACAAACAGATTTAGAACAAAAAAAAGAAAACATCCTTTAAGTAAATCTGTATCTAGCGAAAGCACACTCACAATGCCCAGCTATGGTAAGCCCGACAAAGATACACCATACGCTGAAAAACTGGGGAAATACGCCAGACGAGAACCGAACAGGCCCAGACAGCACACCCGAACTGAACCACTTGGTGCCTTCACTACAGGGAGATGGGAGCGCGCGGCAAGCAGCAGCACCAGATGCACCGCCAGGGAACCCTGAACCCACCCCGGCCCAGATAATGGCGCGATACAGGACACCAAGGCCTCTCTCACCGTCCTAATAGAGGAGGGGAGGGTCTAGTCGGACTACTAAGGAACGATATGCAGACGCTGCGGGGCGCGTGGGGGAGCTGGAAAATAGAGTATCAGAAAATCGAGGATAACACAAATCCACTTGCACAGAAATGTCGGCCCTGCGACAACAATTGCAGACCCAACAGGCCCGATCGGAGGATCTTGAGAACCGGCGCGGCGACAAATATCAGGTTGGTGGGCAAGGACCCTGAGGGATTCCTGGAGACCTGGGTGAAGGAGACTTTCGGGACCACCAGATATATCACCGGTCTTTACAATAGAACGTGCCCACCGTGTACCATTTAGGCCCCTGCCGCCCGGATCTAGACCCAGACCAATGCTGGCTGATACTGAACGCTAAGACAGGGACACTATCCTCCGGTTGGCCAGAGGAGAAGGGAGAAATACATGTGGAGAACTCCACAATAATGGTATTCCGGACTACTCGCCGAATTGCAGGGCGACTTTCATGGCAGCTCATAAACAGCGCCTACGCACCCTAAACTTACCATATACCACGATATACCCCGCAAACTTCGATACAACATGACAATAGTACAACATTTTTTGAACCCCAGTAGAAGCCACTGAATGGCTAGACAACCGATTCGGCCCTGGAACCGCCCGGCACGGTAATCCGAGATGACCAAACCCGCAAAGCTGAGAGACGCCCATGTTCTGATCATGAGATGACTGGACCGAGATGGTATAAACACAAACTACTGAATGTGTCCTTGACTACACTTTGGGAAACACCCACACACCCAACCCATGAATGAACAAATGGGAATACCTTGGAAATTTGATAACTGTACTTGTCAATTCCACCCGAGTATGACCAAGCGCCAAATGAAAGAAGGAGAATGGAACAATATATTAAGACTAGTCTAGACCCTGAAATAGATTCAAGAGACTGTGGATCCTTTTGGCTCCCCGGCCACCCCAAGATACGTTGATTGCTCCCATTCTGGCCCATATCCAGAAGCCCATATTATATGTATGGGAGACTTTAATCAATTATGTGCCCCATACAGGACCGATAGAATCCCAGAACACCGCAAAACAGACCTAGTGGTGCTGGCTCTAAAACACCACTGGCATCCTGATGGAGTCTTGGGAGTGGATAGATATCTGGCGTCAGAGATTCCCAAACACTTCGGAGTACTCCTGCCACTCCCAGACCCACAACACGCTATCCCAAATAGATTACAAATTTTCTATTAGGAGAACTTCCCCCCTAGTGACCCAGGTGCTAATCTCCCTAGAGGGATATCAGATCACTCACCAATGCTAATATCTGTTAAATACCCCGGGGCCACCCGACCGTGGAAGTTCCATCCATTTTGGTGACTCAATTCCCCAACCAGATACATTGGGCGACCAGATAGGAGAATTTATAACCCTAAACTCAACAACCAGGGACCACAGCTTGAGTGGGAAGCCCTGAAGGCATATCTAAGGAGGAAACTACATTCCACCATTTCATATGTGAAACGAATAACTAGGGAAAAAAGAGGATAAAACTGGTGTTCCAATTAGCGCAAGACAGAAAAAACATATATTGAAACACAGTACTCCAGCTAATCACTCAGCATGGATGATTGCACAAAGAATGTATATCAATATGCTATCAGTAAAAGCTGCCAATAAGCAATTCTTTATACGCCAAAACTATTTTGAAAATGGCAACCAATTTAGTAAACTACTCACTTCCTGGCAAAGACCATACACAGACAAACACTATACTCACCGTAAGATCCAAACAGGAATAATGATGTCCTCTACCCACCAGATACTGGCAGAGTTTGAGGAGTTCTATACTGAACTATATACCTCCGTTTCTGGACCGTACCACCCCTGAAATCACAAAATATCTAACCGAAATAGACCTCTCCACCTTAGACTACCACACAGGCAATCGCTAGACAGTCCACAACTTAGAAGAAATACAATACGCAATACAATAAATGGCTGCTGGTAGGCCCCTGGACCAGATGGACTACCAATTGATATAGATAGAGATACAGGGAACAAATAGCACAACCTTTACTGGATATGTACAATCATTTAGAACGAAACTCACTACCCCCCTCATTATACTCTGCTACAATAGTGGTGCTGCCCAAACCTGGCAAGGACGTGGCAGAATGTGTACCGACCCATTTCACTACTGACATCGGACTACAAGGTCCTACGCCAAAGCACTAGCAATCAGATTACAAACAGTTTATACTGCATTATACACCCAAACCAAACCGGATTTATGCCCGGTAAGTCCATGTCTACTAACCTGCGCTGAACACTAATACAAACACAACAGACCATGACAACATAGGGAACCGCCTGATTTATCTCTAGATGCGGCTAAGGCGTTTGATTCTGTAGAGTGGGCATATCTGCGGAGGTACTCAGAACATTTGGATTTGGCCTGGCTTTATTAGGTGGATTTCGATTATATACACTGCCCACCAACTCCATTTTCACTACACAGGGGCACTCGTCAGGGATGCCCTCTCTCACCTTACTTGTTTGCACTGGCCATAGAACCACTGGCAGCAATATTGTGAAATGACCACAGAATTAGAGATTCAAACTAAAAGGACACGAGGAGAAACTAGGACTATACGCGGATGACGTAATGTATATAGATTACTCGAGTGGGGCACTCGCAGCCACATTTGAGTTAATTACACCTTCTGAGCATTCTCCGGATTAGATATAAACTGGGGAAAGTCCGTGCTGTATCCGTTAGAGCTAATCCACTATGCCAGTTGAAACCCCAATACCCTACCTATAGTCACCCATTTTAAATATTTGGGAATGAACATCAACTAGGTCTCCACAGAAGTTCTACTCTCTAAATATCACTCCCTTATTGGAATTTGTGCAGGCTAAAACTCTGACCTGGAAATGGGTACCTTTAAATCTGTGGGGTAGAGTGCAGCTGGTTAAGTGGGTATTACCCAAGATTTTGTATACAATCCAACACTCCCTCACCTATATTCCCCTCTCCTTCTTTAAAAAGTTAAATAGTCCCATATTGTCATTTATCTGGAATAATGGTAGAGCAAAAGTGAGCACTACAACTGCAGGCTCCCAAAAACCTTGGGGCCTGGCATTGCCAAATATACAGCTATATTACTGGGCAGCCCAACTTAGATATTTGCAATGCTGGGTAGGAGGAGATCCTAACTTGATAACAGAGTCAGACTTATGCTGGCTGAATATATCAAGGCCCATACATGGCCTATCTGGAAGCTCCAACAATACATATGGTTGGACAGGGCACTACAATACACAAACAATCGGGCGCTTGACCAATCGGGCGCTGGGGCTGAGGGGATTTTACACCCATACCCCTCTATGGAACAATAAACTGCTACTAGAACTTGTTGGGCTGCCCGGCGAGGACACTGTGGGAGGCGGCTGGAATTAAAGAAATGGGACAGATATACAAGGGAATGGTTTAATCAATTTCCAAACTCTACAAGAGAAATATGATTTAGATAATGGTAGGGACCTACTCCACCCAATCAGCCATGGCTTGACAAGCACCCAGTTATAGGTGTGATTCGCACCCAAGGGCTACGTGGGGTGATATCTAAAATATACTCATTCCTCATTCAGACAGTCTCAAAGCTGTGTAGAGGCAATAAAGAATAAATGGTCTGCATATTTACAAGATTTGGACAGCGAACAATGGGCAGAAATTATTAGCTCCACATAAGCGCCTCCCCGGCAGCAAATAACAAAGTGATACAGTTCAAAAATTACACCAGGCGTACTGTACACCTAATCAAATGAAACATTTCAGAGCTGGCACAGCTGAATGCCCAAAGTGTCGCAGTCCAAATGCAGACTTTATACATTTGATGTGGGGGGGCCCAGATGTGTGATTTCTGGGAAGGTGTAATTCAAACACTGTCATATCTGTAACCCCACCCATAAATAATTCAATATCTATGTGTATATTTGGGATAGTGGATGAAGATAATGGCTCAATATGTTATTTTGCAGTCACACATGTTTTATGCTAGGAAAACTATGGTTATGAGATGGATGTCATACAAAAAGCCAAAGGTGAAAGCCTGGGTCAAATTAATAAACAATGATCTACCCCTGATACAAAGGTTATACAAACATAGGAAATGCCGGATAAATTAATAAAATATGGGGGACATGGATAGATTCCCCACTCACTAACTAACCAATAAGCGACAATCGGGGGTGGAGGGGAACGGCAGAAGAGATGACTAAAGCACTGAATTGTATACAAAGGTAAAACACAGAGACTGTTTATAATTTAAAATGTTTTAGGAGTTTATTCATTATGTGAGTTACAATCCAACTCCCCTACAATGTATTGAGAGCTACTGATTATAAATGATATTGATAAGTATATGCAATATATGTCAGGAGGATATATGATGTATAATATACCCATAAACAACAATGTAATACAGATATTTTTACAGAGCAATGTAATATATCAATAACTTTGGTGACAATAATAAAACGAATAAAAAAAAAACAAAAACATATATATCTTCTGAGTTACAATCTCTCTCTCACTTTATATAAGCACCACTATTGCTTACTTATAGGTGATGATGGTCCAGTTGCACCTGCCCTGGACCCTTAGCGGTGTTGGTGTGCTATGTGAAGTAAACAAAGATTGGCTTTTATCTATATTCGGAGATTCTTTCCGTATAAGAAGCGGCGTACAGTCCTGACCTGGTGTGGCATGAATAAATCTTATTCAACAATAAAATTACTTACCTGCTCTGGATGCCCCTTCACCAGGGCTATTGTCCAACCACAAAATACATCAAAATGTATGTTATATAGGACCCAAAGAAAATGGGGGATTCAATACAATTTATAAAAAAATCCACAGATGCAGGTGGCAGTTAGATTTTAAAATAAACACTCATTCAGACACCAAGTATGGGAGCCATGCCCCAAACCCGTCTCTATACACGTTTGTCCAGCATGGTTAGAATGGAGTATATAGATATACCAGCTCCCACTTGAACATATATAGTGCAGTAAGAAATTCACCAGCTCACCGTTTCCAATCAATGGTCGAGGTGCAGCAGCCCCAGACCCCTCGCTCTACATTGTACAATGCATAAACTTTCCACAAAACGAGGCACTGGTGCACACTGGGAAAAAAAGCACACACCAAGTCTTCAAATCAAGCAGGTGAACACAATTTTACTGTATAACTAAAACATATTCAGGACTTCCTGACGAATTCAAGGTTGCTGCTCTAATCATAGGGTTCTTTCTGGGGTGCACCAGTGCCTTGCTTTGTGGAAAGTTTATGCCTTCACCAGGGCTGCCATGTTTTTTGGCACTAGGCAGGCAGCTTGATGAGGTCATATGCTGCAGGTTCTAATCATTTCTCGGACAGCAAAAAAGCATTTCAGCACCAGAAAGAAGGTAGCAAATATAAGAGTAAGGCAAACCATACAAGATAAGCAGATTTAGTTCTTATTAATTATTGATTTGCATTATAACTTACTGCTGGGATGTAAATAGGTCTTTGCATCCGATGTATCAACTCCATATTGTACACCATTCTGGTTTTCCATTATGTCTTCCAAAAATGGTTCTTCATTAAAAGAAATACAATAAGTTCCTTCATTAAAAGAATGTTAAATAAAAAAAAGGCTAAAATCGTAGAAGTTTAAGCAAATCGGATTCATACATACAATCTATTAGTGCTCAATACAACTATCTGGAGACACTGCACTAACATAAAAAGCAATAATAAGACCATGACAGGGTTGAAGTTAGACTGATCCTTATTGGCTGTTACTGACTTTACTGTTTGTGCAATTGGATATATCCATATATAAAAAGGTAAACCAAAGACTAAAACAAATCATTGTCAGGCAATATCCCATGTAATAAAGGTTACCTTAAATGTTTAATTACAAATTGACAAGAAATAATATCCAGTCAATACAAATAGTGATGTTGTTTTACTTCCTATGGTTTTATACAGCTGGAGATATTAGCTCCATTCCTGACTTATACATCTATATGTAAATAAAATTTAGCATTTGTTACACAAAAATGAAGTGGTACAGATCCTCCATTGCATAGGGAATTGCCTGAAATTAATTCACACACAAGTAACTTCATTCTCCATAATAACAATTGATTTTTCAATGTATGCACATTTAAAATTTGACTGAGGAAGATCTGTGTATTACACAAAGACGTTGCATTAAAAATAAACATCTTAACGGCACATTTATGTATTTATAAAGTGGTTAGGCAGCTTTTAGGTGTGCCGTAGCTACGCAAGCAGTGCATTTTAATAAGTTAGCCCTCAGGCTGTGCACAAAAAGAAGCATAAGCAGTTATTGTAGTATAACTTTGTTAGCGAAACTACCGTATATACTCGAGTATAAACCGACCCGAGTATAAACCGGGGTACCTATTTTACCTAAAAACCTAGTAAAAGTGATTGACTCGAGTATAAACCGAGGGTAGAAAATATGAACACTACTGCCTTTCTATCTGTATTGTTTTGAGGCTGTACAACTGTATGGGAATTCTCCTATGCTTTCCTACCTTATACCCCATTTTTTCACACTTTCCTCTTTATTCTGTCCCTCACTCCTCACACTGACCCCTCCTCCTTTTCTCATTATGGGTCCCCCATCTGTTCCTATTCCTCCCTGCACCCCTTTTAAAGATTCATTAATTTCAGCTTATACTCCCTCCTGAAAGAAAAATGGTAATGGTGAGGAGAGCCACAATCAGTTCTGCTATCTGCTGCCTGTAATACTAACTTACCCATGCTCCTCTCCTGGAAGTCACTGCTTAGCTGTAAACAGAGTGTGCTGCTCCTTATCTGGCTGTTCCATAGTAACATAGTAATTAAGGTTGAATAAAGACATTCGTCCATCAAGTCCAACCTATCTTTTTTTTTTTTTTTAACCCTACCTAACAGTTGATCCAGAGGAAGGCAAAAAAACCCAGCTAAAAAAGAGAAAAAATTCCTTCCTGACTCCAAACGGCAATCGGAAAGTATCCCTGGATCAACCAGATCTATATGCATTAATACCAGTAATTCTCAATATTTTTAGTTTAGAAACTTATCCGGCCTTTTTTAAAGTTATTCAATGAACTTGCCATTACCACCTCCGCTGGAAGACAGTTCCACAGTTTCACCGTTCTCACTGTAAAGAAACTCTCCTAACCTGAAGATGAAACTTCTTTTCTTCCAACCTTAAGGATGTCCACGAGTCCTCTGATATGACCTATTAGTGAACAATGCACCAGAGAGTTCACTGTATGGGCCATTAATATATTTGTATAAGGTTCATGTCTCCACGCAACCGCCGCTTCTCCAATGTAACAGCCCTAACTTGTCTAATCTGCTGCATATTCAAGCCCCTCCATTCCCCTTATTAATTTAGTTGCCCTTCTCTGAACTGCCTCAATTCCAAGATGTCCTTCCTTTGTATATGGGATTCCAAACTGCACGCATATTCCAATGTGGCCTTACCAGTGCCTTGTAAAGAGGGAGAAATATATTTTCTCTCTTGATTCCATTCCCCTCTTTATACAAGACAATATTGCTAGCTCTAGCTGTTGCTACCTGGCATTGTTTGCTACAGCTAAGTTGTTATCTACCAGAACCCCCAAATCTTTTTCCATTTCAGATGCACTTAACACAGAGTTATTTATGGTGTAGGTGGCACAGGGATTATTAAATCCCAAATGCATCACCTACATTTATCAACATTGAATCTCATCTGCCATTCTGCTGCCATTTTGATAATCTATCTAGGTCTGCTTGCAGCACTTGCACATATTGGAAGTTTCCAAAGCTCTGCATAATTTAGTGTCATCAGCAAACACAGAGACCTTGCTCTCAATGCCCCCTTCTAAGTCATTTATAAACAGATTAAACAGAAGCGGCCCCAGTACAGAAACCTGAGGAACTCCGCTTAGAACTTTAGCCCACATAGATGTAGCTCCATTAACCCCACTCTCTGTTTGCGGTCCAATAACCAGTTCTCTATCCCGAACAAATGTTTTCTTCAAGGCCAACAGTCCTCAGTTATACATTAGTCGCCTATGTGGCACAGTATCAAAGGTTTGCAAAATCCAAATATACCACATCCACAGCTGTGCCTGAATCAACTTCTTACTCACTTCTTCATAAAAACCAATAAATTTGTCTGGCATGATCTATTTCTCCTAAATCCATGCTGACTACTACTAATAAGATGATCTCTGGAGACAAAGTCAAGGAATGATCCCTTAACAAAGTTTCCATCACCTTCCCTACACTGTGTAGGCTTACAGGTCTATAGTTACCAGGCTGTGAACGACTACCTTTTTTGAATATTGTATTACATTGGCTTTTTTCCAATCCAGGGCACCATCCCCAGACAAAAGTGAATCTGAAAATATGAGACACAGTGGTCTTGCTAGAAACTGAACTAAGCTCTTTTAAAATCCTAGGATGCAATCCATCTGGTCCTGGCGCTTTATTGATATATAATTGTCTAATTGATTCCGTACCATATCCTCCGTTATCCAATGTGAAAACTCTTCATTTCCTCCCTGCACATTGTTGCAATCCCTACTGTAAGGATTCTCAACAGTAAAAACCGATGTAAAAAAAACGGTTTAGCAGATTAGCCTTTCGGCATCCTCTACAACCACCTCAGCTCCAATATAATGGTCCCACATTCTCAGTCCTCATTTTTTTACCATTTATATACTTAAAAAACATCTTGGGGTTGGACTTGCTTTGTTCGGCAATCCGTATTTCATTTTATTTTAGCTAGTTTAATTGCTTTCTTGCACTCTTTATTACAACTTTTGAAGTCCCGTAAGCCTGTTCTGTGCCTTCTGCTTTCAAAATTTTAAAAGCCCTTTTCTTTTTTTCCATTTCCCTTTTTACCTGAGCATTAAGCCATGCAGGAGTGGACCTAATTTTTTTACACTTGTTTCCTAAAGGTACCGATTTGGAAATGTTATAGTTTAATATCCCTTTAAAAGTGGTCCACATCTGCTCAGTATCTTACCTAGAAACCGTTCCCCCCAGTCTATGAGCAGGAGCGATTCCTTTAAAGCATAATAAATTAGCTTTCCTAAAGTTAAAAGTTTTGTTAAGCCAGTGCACTTTAGTTTTCTGCAACCTATATTAAATGACACTATATCATGGTCACTATTCCCTAAGCTTCCCATTACCTTCATCTCCAAAATGAGCTCTGGGTTATTAGATATCACCAGATCCAACAACGCATTCTTTCTAGTAGGAACTTCTACCATCTGTGAAAGAAAATGCTCATATAGGAAATTTAAGAACTTATACCTTTGAGGTGCTGGCAGTTCCATTACTCCAATCTATTTCAGGGTAGTAAAATCCCCATAACCAGACATGCCCCATACCAGCCGCCTTCGCCAACTGCATATGGAGATTCATTTCCACCTCTTCCCCGGCATTTGGCGGCTTATAACACACTCCAACAATTAATTTACCCACCTTCTTGCTTCGTACACAGTTCCACCCATAATGTTCTGCCGCATCGTTTGCTCCCCCATCTATTCCATCTTTTAAATTTGGCTTCAATTCCTGTTTAACATACATACATACTCCTCCTCCTTTCTTATTAAATCGGTCATGTCTAAATAAGGAGTACCCTTCAATATTACTGTCCAGTCGTGTGAATCATTAAGCCGATGATGCTATAACCAATTACATCATACCTTTCCTTTAACGCTATTATTTCAAGTTCGCCGGTTTTCCAGCCAGACTCCTTGCATTTGTAAACATACATTTTAGATTATCAATTGATTTACTTCCATACATGGTCGTACATGCCTCCTTTTCCTCTATGCTCCCCCCTCCTCCTTCTCCTCCCTCCGTTGTGTTACTAGCCCCCAGATCCCTAACTTCTTATCTACCCCTGTGTAGTTAAACGTTCCCTCCCCCCCCATACCTAGTTTAAAATCTCCTCCAACCCCTAGCCATCTTCTCCCCCAAAACAGTTGCACCATCACCATTGAGGTGCAATCCGTCACTACTAAAGAGCCTGTAGCCAACAGAAAAGTCAGCCCAGTTCTCTAAAAACCCAAACCCCATCTCCTTACACCACTCTCTTAGCCACGCATTATACTCCTGAGCTCCCTGCCTCCCTAGCGTAGCACGTGGCTGCGGTAGTATTTCTGAAATCACTACCCTGGAGGTCCTTGCTTTTAACTTGGCCCCTAATTTCGGAAATATTTTTAAGGACCTCACCTCCACCTCTAACTTTGTCATTGGCACCAGTGAACCAAGACCGCGGGTCACTCCCAGCCCCACCCAATAATCTGTCTACACGATCCACCACATGTCGAACCCTAGCACCAGGCAGACACACCACTGTTCGGCATGCAGGGTCCTGGCGACAGATACCCTATCTACCCTTCTAATAATAGAATCCCTACCACTACCACCTGTCTATCCTTCCTAGCCCCCAGTTCCCCTCCCTTGTATTGGAGATGGCCGTCCCCTGGGTGCTCAAGGGAAAGGCCCGCTCCATACATGCTGCTTCCGAGCCATCGTCCTCCACATCTTCACCTAAATGGCAAATCTGTTGGGATCGACCGCTGGGAAGAAGCCCCCCTAACCTTCCGTCCTACTTCCCCTGGTGACCCTTACAATCTATCTTCCTTCTCCACCTTATCTGCCCCATCTCCACCCCCCCAGTTTACTGGCCCCTGCCAGTACCTGCATTTCCCCCAGGTTTGCCAAGTCCTGCAATGGTAAGTGTACCCCTTAGATTCTGTACCTCAGATTCCAGATGGGCAACCCACTCACATCGACACATACATAGGTCCCCTGGGGGTGCCCAAGATCCCATACATGCGGCAGGATGCACATTGCGCGGCCCCAACAAAACTGTCCATACTAAACCGCAATACACAGCAGAGACACAGCAGAGAAATAGTGTTGTTCTTAAACGTTTCTTGTTTTAAACGCTTTAGTTTTTTAACGCTGTCAATTTCTCTAAAAAACGAAAAATCTCTTTATAACAGGAAATCGCTCAGAGCTAATCGCTCATGGGAAGGCCTTAAATGAGGTTCAAAACAACCAGAGCCAACAGGCCTCAGCCAATTAAACCATTAGTTACACCCCCATCCATCAGAGAGAGAGAGAAAAAAAAAACCCTTTCTTTGTCTCCTACCAGCCCCCCCTCCACAGGTAACAGTGTTTTTTAAACACAAGTATTTGTTTTAGTAACCAGTGCTTGAGTTTACTCAAACAATTCCTACCACCTTATTCAGCAGTAAGTAGAAAAAAAAATAAAAATACACTAGTGATTAATACTTACACAGGCACCCTCCTAGAATAAATAGTGTTAGGTTAGTACATTTACTAGGCTGCAACCACAGTAATAAACGCTTTAGTTTTTTAACGCTGTCAATTCTCTTAAAAACAGAAAAATCTCTTTAAAACAGGAAATCGCTCAGAGCTAATCGCTCATGGGAAGTGCCTTAAATGAGGTTCCCTGCTCTGCCTCTCCCCCTCCCATGCAATAGCTGTTCCCTGCTCTGCCTCTCCTGTCCAGTGGCTGTTCCCTACTCTGCCTCTCCCCCTCCTGAACAATTGCTGGATCACAGAACTTCACAGAGGCGAGGGAAATACTGCCACGCCTCCTTACCAAGTCTGCAGCCAGTCCAGCACCCAGTTTCATGGAGGACCAGCACCAATTAGCAGTTTCTGGCCAGGATGATCATCCCTCCCTCTCCTCTTGCAGGTACTCGCACCACAGACTACCAGGGAGTTTTTGTTCTTTTAGCAGATGCTGTCCCTGGACTGTCAGAGCGACTGACCCGAGTATAAACCGAGGTCAGCTTTTCAGACTGATTTTACAGCCTGAAAAACTCGGTTTATACTCGAGTATATACGGTAATGTCTCTGGACAACATTTTCCCAATAGACAGAGCACATTTACAAACATACAATAAGTGGTGCCTCACCTTTTCCTTTGCTGTGGCTGCTGGGTGATTTACAGAATTAACCTGTGAGTACTAGGGATCAGCACCAATAGTTCACCTATGCTGGGTGTCACCCAGCTAAGTGTACGTAATACACTTCAGACACTCTAAAGTGTTCAACAGATCAAAATAAGGAAGCTGCTGGCTTGCTTCCAAGAAGCCGACAGCCAACCATTACCACAAAACTGAGAATTCGGTGCAGTTTTATACCCCTATCCCAACAGAGCTACTATGTGAAAGACGAGTACATGTAGAATCTTGATCTTTTGCTAGGAACATAATGGAAACAAAACAAAAAATACATCTGGGGAGTTGAACCTGTGACATCAAGGGCTGTGTGTTTTTTTAACACCAGACTGGTGTGCCCCCCCAATTCTCCTTTAAATATTTGGCAGTGTGAAAACCTCTCGTATAAAAGAATGCATATGAGAGGAATAAAGATAGTCCTACACATGCAATTTTGCAGCAGGTTCTATTGGTACTTTATGTCACCATACAAAAACACATCCTGCAACCAATGGTAAAATGTTTGGGTGGCATAAATATGCACATACAGGCAAAACCCCATAAGGATCCAACAGGACCTACTAGTTATTGCGCCTGTGTATGGCTAGCTTTGACCTTTTACAGTCAGCCTACATTGGAAGATTTAAAGCACTTTTTATGCAAACCAACATTCAAATACATTCTAAAAAGTCACAATAGCACACCACCTGGCTACCGAATCCCCTGAGTACTGCACTCTATCACTTATACCCACCCCATGTCCCACACAAAAACATCCCCCATATTACTGTATGTGTATGAAATAATGCAGTTTTGCAGCGACCTAACAGAAGAAGAAATAGATAGCTTAAATAATTTAATGTTAAACTTTTTAATTCCACAAGGACATTTCTTACCACCAGCTTTTGGGTTCTACTGGTTCCAGGACACCTTTGGCTGAATTACGCTTCTGTTTTCCAGGCAAGAACAAAATGTATATCACTTCAATCAGCACAGTTACACAGGGCAAAGAATCTAAATGCAAAAAATAAAAAAAAGAGAATGTATACATTAGGTTAGTATGTATGTTGATTTTAAAAGTAGAGAATGCAAGGTACAATAAAAAAATGAAATACATAAATAAGCAACAATTACATGTACACATAGAATACATTTGATTAATGGATATAATAAATGTGCTGTTTTCACTTACAGTAAAAGAAAAGGTCCCAATGGCATAGAACTTATTTTAAGTGTGTGTAAAATAGGAATACAAATGGAATTGCAGAAATGTTTACAAAAGTGAAAAGTTCATCTTTTTAGGGGTTTATAGAAAAGACGGTTTTGTAAGGAATAAAGGGCCTGTCTAGAAACATTTAGGTCTTTAGACGTGTCACACACCTGTGATTCAGCTTTAATGGGTCTCAACTCCCTTCTGCTTGGTCCCAGCAGAAGTTCAAGCAAAAAATCCTTTTTATTTCAGGGCTCTTCGCTACAAGTTTCGGATCTTCGTGGATCCATTGTCAAGTCTTATGACTCATGATTACCAAAGGATCCATGAAGATCGAAACATGTAACCAAGAACACTGAAATAACAAGGATTTTTGGCGGTTAAATTTACTGTGTGGAGTCTCCTTACAATATACTTGAATTGCTAGAAACACACAGGTATAGGAAAGATATGTAGAGTGATGCAGTAGAACAGAGGGACTAAAGCGGAGTACACAGATTATCTATAAAGGACCAATCACATTGTTACCAATGTGATTGGCCCTTTATCGGTAATGTGTATAACTGCAGTTCAGAGCGGTCCTGAGGACGATGAACGTTCACCATTAATCAGTTATCCAGAAAAATGCCCCCTGCCACGGGCTTCTCCCAGTGCTAAAGAATAAGGAGTCAGCCACAGCTGAAGGAAATGTTCAGCCCGAATGTTCTCCCTATGCTGTACATAGGAAGAATGCCTGAAACAGTGTGAAGAGGAATCTTTAAAAAAAATGACAGACATAACCTTAAAGATTCTCAGGGTTATTCAATAAAAGTTCTTATCGTTTAAAATGGGGCAAATTTTGCCCCAACCAATCAGATCTTATTTAACATTTGAAAGCTAACATCTGATTGGTTGGGGCAAAAATATATATATATATATATATATATATATATATATATATATATATATATATAATATATATAATAATAAAGCTGAAAATAAGCACCATCTATTGCATGTAAAAGTCTGCACATGTCCCTAAATGTACAGAAAAACACATCTTTGTGTCATTCCTCATGTTTCAGGTTTCATGTATCAGAGTCAGGTATCATTCATCAGTTATCAGAGTCAGGTATCATTCATCATGTATCAGAGTCAGGTATCATTCATCATGTATCAGAGTCAGGTATCATTCATCAGTTATCAGAGTCAGGTATCATTCATCATGTATCAGAGTCAGGTATCATTCATCAGTTATCAGAGTCAGGTATCATTCATCATGTATCAGAGTCAGGTATCATTCATCAGTTATCAGAGTCTGATACCCGATACCTGACACCTGATGATGTCCTAAAATGGACACCGTACACAGGGCCAGGCTACCTTTCTCAGATCTCTTGAGACACATTTTTTTTTTTAAACTTGTTTGCATAGTTAGGCTTCAAAAATACACAAAAACATTCTTTAGAGACATAGGCGAGGCAAGTTCATATTCATATAGGAGTAATAGGAGATAGGTTGTTACAAATAAAACCTGTAACGCTTAGGGCTCCAGGTACTGGAAGCTTATGCCTAGTGTAGACATAGATCTACGCGATGTTCAGGATAGATAAGTGGTAGGGGTAACTTGGATTAGATCGTAATAGGCATACCTCATATATTTTATAAATTTGTTTGTGGAAGTAGATTAAACTCAATACAGGGGAAGGGTAGATGGGTGGGGTTCGTGTGACATATTGAGGATAACCGCTTTATCAGATTCCTATGAATAACTGCTGTATAGTAATATTTATGTCTAGGGGGAGGAATACAAGCATCTAGAGGTGGTCATACCATGTCGCCCAGATTTTATTAAAATTTATCTAAACAGCCCCGACCCACATATATCAGTCTAAGCATTGGAAGCATATTGGTGATCAAGGATTTCCATGTGTTGAATTTAGGGGGATGTAGGGGCCGAGGCATCTTTTATCACTGTACCTACATAAACTCATCATCCTAGGAGACTTCAACTTAATCTTGGAAGCCAATCTGGACCACTCCAAACCATCCAGCCCTGCCTTCTCCTCCAAACCCTTAAAATCCTTCTTACTTACATTTAAACCTTTGGGACTCAAAGCAAAAAAACACATTTGACTCCCACCCTAACAAAGTATACACCAGATTAGACTATATTTTTCTCCATGCCATGCTTAAGAACGCATACATCTCTAGCATAACATGGTCAGATCATGCCCGGTCTCCATTCAACTATACAATATCCTAACGGCTAAACCAAATTACCATTGGAGACTAAAACGACTCACTACCACCACAAAACTTTCCAAAAAGATATTATCCCTACATTTCTTAACAGTTGTCAACTCTATCCTGGAGGGCACAGCCACACTACCACCTGATATGCTTGAAGCTAATATTGTAGTTATCCTGAAGGAAGGTAAGGATAACACCCTTTACAGCAATTATCGCCCAATATCGCTGATAAACACTGACTTAAAAATATTGGCAAAAATATTGGCAAACAGATTAACTAAAATCCTACCCACACCGATACACAAGAATCAGACCGGTTTTATCCCAGGCAGACAAACGACAGACAATATTAGATGCATATTACAACTTCACCACTGCCACTCCACTAAAACGCCAATGATAGCCCTATCCATAGACGCCAAAAAGTTTGACAAGATAGATTTGCAATTCATGAAACACACCTTGATCCACTTAGGATTTACAGGCTCTTTTATGAAAGCAATACATAATTTGTATTCCAACCCCACAGCTAAAATCTGCAACATGGGTTTCTCTTCCTCTACCTTTCCAATTAGGAATGGCACTCTGTATGGAGCAGGTAGCAATGCATGTTCGCAACCATTCAAGAATACAAGGACTACAAATAGGCAATTCAGAATACTCCATATCCCTTTTTGCGGACGATACACTGTTTACCCTTTGCTCCGAGCTGCAAACATTTAGAGAGTTATCCGGTTTCAAAACAAATTACTCAAAATCTGTTATGAATATTCACATACCCCCCTCAGTTACCAAACTACTACAATTAAACTTTGCTTTTAAATGGACCCAATCACATTTCACATACTTGAGAATACAAATTTGCACAGACCCAGAGAACAGATATGCCACCAACTGCCCCTCATTACTTAAAAAGCTATACGATCAACTTAAACAATGGACAGCCTTAAGAATCTCATTAAGTGGAAAAATCAATAGCGAAAATTTTTTTAATTTTACCTCGAATACTGTAACTCTTCAGAGGCCTACCTATTGCATTTAAGCCAGTTCTCCAAACTAAAATAACCAAAATTTCTTTGGAATAACAAAAGACTCAGAATCAACGCAAAAACACTGCAACGCCTCAAAAGCAAAGGGGGTGCTGCTCCAACCCCTATATTAAACACTCAATTGACCTCTGGTACAGCTCTCTGAAGAATTCCAAACTCTGCGAATCTCCATCATTAATGACCCCCAATTATCATAATCCAGACTTCCCCCCGGGTTTAAACACACAAACCTGGAAGATATACAAAAAATAGAATTCTAGTGCGCAAACAATTTTAATTGCAAATTGGCTACCTCCATAAGGTTGCTGCTACAAACAGCCAGCAGCAACCTTATGGAGGTAGCCAATATGCAATTAGAATTGTTTGTGCACTAGAATTCTATTTTTTGTATGTATTATATTTCTGATCTGTAGTTGCAGTTTAATATGGATGTACAACAGCCCAATTTTCTATATATTGTAAAACTGGAAGGTATGGCTGGAGGGTAATATATTCAGAGAGGGCCATCTGGCTCCCGCAGGCCATATTCTGGGTTGGGAGCAGGTCCAACACCAATTTAAAATACCCGCCAAGGAATGGTTCCATTATACTCAACTTACACACTATATACACTCACTTCTTAACACCACCGCTACCACACACACCTTTCCACGTTTGAATCGATCTATAGTTCAATCACAAACTAGCGGTGTCGAACTAGTTCCTTAAAGGATATGTCCACCCAAAATAAATTTTTTGTATATAAGATTCCCCAAGTGCTCCCAGCCCCAACCGCTATGTTTATATCTTTAAAAAGCTCCCCAAACTCTACTCACCTCTCCTCTTTCCTCCGCCGCGCTCCCGGCCCTCTGCTTGCGAGAAAATGCAAGCAGAGGGGCGGGACCGGCAGCCGCGTCTGTGATTGGCTGAGTGGCAGCCAATCACGGACGCGGCTGCTGGCAGCTCACTTCGCCGGAGGAAAGAGGAGAGGTAAGTAAAGTTTGGGGAGCTTTCTAAAGATATAAACATAGCGGTTGGGGCTGGGAGCCCAGGGGGCAGAAGGGCTGCAGTACGCATGGCAAAAATCTACCTGAGGCAAGGTAGGAGGCAGAGCCCTGCTAGCCTCCTGGTGGGCAGTTTTTGGCACTTTGGGGGGGGACGAGAGAGAGCGAGCGAGAGAGAGAGAGCGAGGGGAAAAAAAACCCTACAAATTTGTTTATTTTTATTCACATTCGTTTATTAATGTTACTTTACTTATGTTATAAATAGAAAGTTAATCTTCTGCTATATCACTTTGCTAAAACTAAAGTTGGAAAAAGAAGAGGGATGGATAAGAAATATCCTCACATTGTACTAATTTTATAATATGCAATCTGCCAATGTTGTAAAATTGTTTTTTGAATGTCTCTTTAATAAAGAAACATGGAACAAAAAACAAAACGAGTTTTAGAGCCTCTGTCTAGAATTATATTTGTTTGTTGCCCCATATGAAGACTATTAAATCAAATGCAATTTAGCAAAAAAAAAAAAAACAACAACACAGGGCAGGAAGAATCCCAGGAACAAGGTAGTAAAGGTTATTATGTATATGAAAAAAGGTACCCTGGAAAAGTTGTATAAAGTGGTGGTATCGCTGGCCTCTAGTAGCAATTATATTGGGAAATCTGAAAAATAATTGTTGTTCACCCCTGGAATGATGTCACCAAGGAGTTCCATACAAATCTTCAGGAGTGATTTTACTCAGGTCATGGAAGTCTACAGTGATTATAATATCTCTTTGTTTAAAATAGTTAAAATAGCATAGTTATATTTTGTGCGAAAAAATGCCCCAGTGAATCAGTAACATTGCAATTATATTTTTTGCACCGTTACCCAGTTGAGGTATTGGGAATAGCAATACACATGGCCAATGTTAAATCAATTGTCCCCAGGATAGAATGAAATTACACAATTGTTTTTTTTCTCCCCGTAACACAGGAGGTATGTAACAAATGTATGGCTGGACAGGGTAATGTTTCCGAGATGAAGATAACAAAAGGAATGTAAAGCCAATACCTATCTATGCACATAAGGGTCAAATCTTTTTTATGCATATATAGAATTTTGCCAGTCATCTGGGTTTCCACAGTTGGGAATCACATGTCCAAGGTGTCATCTAATTATTGGTCTAATTGCCCATTCAGGTGTTTCATTTACCAATGACAGAAGGCAAGCTTTATGAAACTCTTCTAGGTACCAAAACAAAAACATGCAGCATCCAATTCCCTCCTAATCTTACACAAACACAAGTAAATTCATTGTTACTAGCTAACACTCTAAAAATAGCCCTTGGAATTATTCCTCCAGAGAGACCATTATGATTCATATATCCAGGGACAGGAACGCGTCTGTCTGCTGTGTATCGTGTTTCTATAAACACTGTTGTTGCAGAAGTCTTTGTGTGGCCTCTTTACTTACATTAAATATATACTGTATTACCGTATATACTAGAGTATAAGTTGATCCGAGTAAAAGCCGAGATACCTATTTCTACCTGAAAAATTTATAAAAACCGATTGACTCGAGTATAAGCCGAGGGTAGAAATTAGTTGCCCTTTAAATGGACAGCAGAATTCCCATACATGAAACCCATACAGTAACAGCCACATCCAGTACCAGTAACCTCCAATTCATTGGCATGCCAGATGTTTGGAAACTACAAATCCCAGCATGCTTTGTTGCTGGGAGTTGCAGTTTCTGAACATGTGGAGTGGAAAAGTTCAGTAAACTTTTAATCAAGCCACCATCATTTACAATTCTCCTGACCCCCATATAGTAAAGGGCCCTCTGGCCCCAATAGTTAAAAATGTCACCTGAGAGTTGTAGTTTCAAGCTGTCATTTGCACTGAACTAGCAGATGTTTTTTGCCCCAAACTGAGGAGACCCATCAGATTTAAAGCATCCAGATAAGCAGTGACAGTGCTGAGTGACTCCAGCAGCCAGACTACATGAACCATTGTAAAGGCAAGAACAGCTCCTGTAACTTTCTATGCAGGTTAACACAGCGCCACCTACTGGTTACTATCCACAATTGCAGAATTTGGATCTAAATTAGGACTTGATGAGTTTAAAGGGCATGTCCACCCCCAAAACTATAATCCCCCCACTACTGGCCCCATTGTGTAGTGTAGTTTAATCCTTAACTTACATCCCAGCTCCATAAGGTTCTCCTGTAGTTTCCCCCCCCCCCCAAAGTCCAAAAAACTGCCCACCAGGAGGATAGCAGAGTCCATATAGGACTCTGCCTCCTACCTGGCCTCCGGGAGAAGTTTGGCATGCGTACTGCAGCCCTTCTCCTCCTCCCTCCCCCTCCTGATTAGCATTCCCTCCCCCTACCATAAAAACATTTAGGTAAATCATTCCCCCCCCCCCCCCCCCCGCTCTATTTTATTAGAAAGTTCCCCAAACTTTACTTACCTGCCCTCTTTCCACCGCCGCACTGAACTCCCGGCAGCCGCGTCCGTGATTGGCTGCCGATTCAACTTATACTCGAGTATATACAGTACTAATTGTTATCCTTTTACTATTAGCCGATCATGGTTATGAAGAAATAAAAGAAAAATCAAGTGAAAAAGGTTTCAAAGTTTAAATTGGGCAATCAGATACAATATGAGGACATGTCAGACAAAAGTGTAGACTAGTTTAGACTAAACCAAACATTTTAAATTAAACCTAAGGGTGAGGCCACACTAGCGCGTTTGCGCCCACGATTTTAGGTAAAATGGTGGACTACTAAGTCTGTGCAGTGGAGGGGTGGGTGGCGCTGTGGATAAATACATTTTATTGTGTTGTGTATATTAGAACAACCTTCCCATGTACAGTAAATGACTTTGATTGTACTGCCGGGAGCATTAATGTTGAACGCTGAAACTACAATTCCCAACAACCAAGGCATGCTGGGAGTTGTATTGCAAACATCTGGAGTTCCATGGAATAGTTTGTTACTGGATTCTGCAACTCATGTTCAATTTTTTATCACTTTTACTAATCACAGGTTTGCAGTAATGTTCATGTTCTACCCTCGGTTTATACTCGAGTCAACCAGTTTTACAGATAAAAATAAGTACCTCTGTTTGTACTAGAGTATATACGGTACATAGCATTCTAAGAAGAGGAGTCTTTTCCCTAGGCACCTAGAGGACCATAAATAAAGCTTATATATAGATATGCATTCCAAGGAGTATCTTGAAAAGCCCTTACTGAAAAGTGCAATACAGGTAAGGAATGGAATGCTTTATAATTAAATTACTCAAATTACTGTCCGTTTGCGCTGCAATCTGCACAATCGGTGCTCATGCAATAAGGCCACATACACAGACATGCACTGGGCTAACGGATGTCAAACGCGATCGTTATTGTGTAAGAAAAAAAAAAACCCACTAGGGCCCACTTGCGTGTTTTTGCAATCTGCGTGACATTTCATTTATAATGTTAATCGTAGGAAGTAGGCCCCACTATGTGTGTTGTGACCTGCTGCGATTTTATAATGCATGCGATCACCATTTTTATTAACATGGCACATTAAGTTAATAGAAAAGCAGACAATTAACACAACGTGCGGTTTTTAATTTTACCCATAATCCCCTGCAAAACGCAAGCGCATGTAAAAGGGGATACAAACGGATGGTAAAATCACACAAACGCCTAGCCCTAAATAGCATGTACACCAAGACACAATTTTCAAATTGACCACAATATTATTACAAACTCTTCGGCTGTGGTAGCTGGAATGGTGACCGTTGGTATTTGTGAATTGCACAGTGGGAAACTAACCAAGTCCTAATGAATAACGAGCATTCTTGCCCTTATAGAAAGTCTGGCGACATGGAGAGAGGGAAGGGAGGGTACAGAGCAAAAGAAGTACTGGATTTAAAGGAATGAAGCAACACACAAACCTCAGAGTAAGGGCTATTTCCATGTACTAAAATAGTAACCAGGTGTCCTATTCCAGTCTGTTTAATGACCCTACAGCAGTGATGTGGAACCTTGTTCCATCTGGAGCACAGTAATGCTTGTACATTTTACAGGCAGCAAACAAAATGTAACGGCTGGAGGAGCCGGTTTGCCGTTTATATGGAGAGCAGGAAAAACCACAAGCCCAGCCCTAAGTTAATTACCTGCTCATGGCTACATATTGTTGATAACTGTCACGGTAAAAAGGTGTGGAAAGACATTTAGAAAGACAAGTAGGGACACGGCGAGTTTGGGGACTGGGTGAGTGGTAGGGACACGGCGAGTTTGGGGACTGGGTGAGTGGTAGGGACACGGCGAGTTTGGGGACTGGGTGAGTGGTAGACATTGACATGCACTGTGCCCTTTGTTTACCCCAGAGGCTGGAGACTAGTTCAGTGTCTATAGAAATAATAACCCGCTAGAGCACTCGACAAAGGATTCTGGGTAATGACTAGCGATTGACACCACGACAGAATTTACCTACAGGTAAACCATTATCTCGCACTAGAACAAAGGCTGGTCGCTTTCTACCGCAATACATTGGGTTATTAAACATTTATGACAGAAAGAACCGTGTGAAGCCATAGCCGTTAATAAACAGGTCCGGACACTTACCTGCTGATAGACCCACACAACGCGACAAACAATACTCAGCACTATAGAGTCTAACGTGTTGTTCCAAGACACAGAACATGACATCACTGATTAGTTGTAAAGGGAGCAGCGAGGGCGGAGCTTAAAGCCATAGGACGAAGGACCATTGGTCGATCATTCGCCTAACAACACAAGCGCTTCTCCTGCAACGAATAGAAAGGGAAGCTTGGGATTAGGAAGTCTGCAGACAAATCCAATAGGTCCACAAAGTAATGGAACGGTGACGTCACTACACTCCCACCAATCAGAACCTTTCCAAGTTATCTCTAGGCGTGTCACTAGGAGTTCGATACTGATAACTGTACAGTAGCTATAGGTTGGGAACCATAGCTGTCCTGTGTACATGTGTCTGGACTACAGGAACACAGTGTTATTACCAATGGTTCCCTACACGGCACACTAGTGTTACAGACCAGGGGGGTGTTATCGGCATTGGGCGGGAGTTTTGTGTCTGTTGTTGCGGAATTTATGAACACCTTTTATGGAGGGGACAGCGGGAGAGCGCAAGGTGACGTACACTACACAACATTTCATTGGTTGATTAAGGTCTTGTTTATTAAGAGACTGGATATTGGTATTAAATGCACTAAGGAAACCATCCGCACCTCTTACTACATGGGCTATTATTATCACTAAGCATTATAAGGCTTACTCTGCTATCTTCTGGGTTATTGTTATAGTAATAACATGGGTATATCTGAAACTACAACTCCCAGCACTCCTCAACCACAATCAATGGGAAGTGCTGGGAGTTGTAGTTTTCAAAACATCTGTAGGGAACGGGGCCATTGTTTTAGGATCCCTGATTTAAAGTCTTTTGCATATGTAACACTTACCTGCTGATAAGCAGCTGCCTACTCTTCAAAGACCAACCTATTCAGACAATAATCTGTGATGGTGGGTTAGTGATCTGTCCAGTTATATCAATGAACAATATCCTTGTTGGTGATTATAATATGTGTGCACAAGCAGGGCCTGCCTTTGATGTGGGTGGCAGGCTGCATTACCAGGGGGGTGCCAGCCAGGAGTCTTCGGTCAAGGACCTGTAGGCCAAAGTTAGTACCACAGCCTACCACAGTTAGCATTAGTACCACAGCCTCCACAGTTATGGTTTTGCAGATCAAATGTTGGTATCAGCACCACCCCAAAGACAAAGCCCCAACACACGTAAACCTTACTTAAGATGTATTTGTGCTTTTCTGTCTGTGACGATGTATTTAGTGTGCTACGTGTTAAGTAATGATGTATGCACAATATCTACAAGCACGCACTGCAAGCAACATTCAGTAGCATATTGTGTGTGCCCAGGGGGGTGTTTTGAAGGGGGTGCTTGGTCCTAGTAACACATCTTGCACAGGGTGCTATTTATCCTAAAGGCCAGTTCTGTGAACAAAGCGTTAATCTGGGTGCACACAGTACCAATAATTGGCCAATAATTTTCCTATTCTGATGCTACAGCCTATTGGCCTATTATTGGTACCGTGTGTAACCAACTATAGTATAGGGGGCAACCTGAAAAGGCTTTCTACTGCAGATTTGTCAAGACACTTTACATAAATATTTAGCCTCATATTCCAGCCCCAGTGGTATTTTTCAGTACACATGACAGGGTAACTGCATACATGGCCCAGACCGATCCCCATACACAGTTGGGGCCTACAATGGTCCTGATCTGACAGGATTTGTTGGGTATCTGTAATGTGTATGGCCAATTTTAGTACTGCATTGGTTATGCTCCCACGCTTGGGCTACCAATTCAAGCTTTGTACTGTCTATGGGAAAACCTGCTTCTTAAACATGGCATCTTCCTATGGGTTGAACTGCCTGCCAAGATAAGCTGCTCTTACAAATTCAGGTACTCTAAAGGTTCGTGACGCATGATGTGTACGAACGGTCGTTTTGGCCGATAATCGGCCCATGTATGGGTACTTTATCGACCGAAACAGCTGCTTGTTCAGAGGCAACGATCTCCAAACAAACAGGCGTTTCGCCCAATAAAGTGCCCATACATAGGCCGATTATCGCCCGGAACGGCCATTCATATACATCATGCGTCACGAGTCGGCACCCGCAATCACACGTGTGTACGAACCTTTAGGTTGAGGCCCCACTGTAACAGAAGAAACACATTGTGACATTTTGCAATGTGTTACTGTGCAATTGTGTACACTTTTCAATGGTCCTGATACTGCAACGCATGTGATCAACACCAAGAATGGTGATCGCATTAATTCTGATATCAGAAAGGAATGCAACACAGGTAGAGGGCTGTCTACATTTCTGGCCATTGGCGTGTAATTGGATTGCCAAAAACTATACAAATTGCCTAAACCTCAAGGGTTAATCTATAGCACTCACTCTGGGAACAGAATGCGGTAAATCCTTTGTTTCCCCCTGTAAAAATTTTGTGACAGTAATCACTTTTTATTTATTAATTACACTTATTCTTGTTTTCTTTTAGAGTGCCTTAAAAGAAAATGGAAAGATAAACTTAAGAAAGTTGAAGAACTTGCATCTCAGTACAGAAGGCATCCTCTGAATTCAAGTTACAAGCCAAAACTTGCTAAGCCATGGTTGCCATCTTCTGTGTGGAAGCTCTTCCCTCGCCAGGCACTAGCATTTAATTTTGCTAAAACTTGTAAAGAGGTAATAAGAGGGTTTACACGCAGGGTCTGTGTTACCAAATTCTACTAATTTAGAAAGAAATTTAGAAATCATGTCTTCTTGTAGATTAAATGCATTTATATTCCTGAAAAAAACATTTCCTTTTTGAAATTAATGTATTTATGTGATCAGTGTATTATTATTATATAATATCAAAGTAAAAGTATATCATGTCTTTACTGATCAATTATCAATCTGGTTGATTTACCATTTAAGGCTTCTTATTGAAATGGCCATGCAGTGGCTTGTATGTGAGATCAAAGGTATTTATGAAATTGGTGGGACAAAGCTTAAAAACTGTTTCCTGGATCTTCTGAATAATTGTGTAGATCATTGGAAATTGTTCTTTTGTATATTACTTTAATTTTTTTACCAACGTTTCACTTTCTGAATATTATATATATATTTTATGAATCTAATCATGTAATATGTAGATCATTGTGTAACTCAATCTTTGTAAGCAAAATATTACATTACTTCTTTAGGTGTCAACTTTCAATTAGTTTTTATGTTTAGTATAACTAAATCTAAAGTGGTAAACTTGTAATAAAAGGTTGTAGGTCCTGGTGGTAATAGTACACTCAAACAGGTCCATGTGCCCAAGCCACCAAGGCCACCTTGATATAGCAGCGCTGGCAATAATATTTATTAATATAAATTTTTATTAAAACCATAACCATATATATATATATATATATATATATATATAAATATGAATAGCGCTCGGAATCCCAAATAGAAGAGGGTAATATGGGCAGAATTCAAAAACAAGGCATATACTATCCCGCACTAATATACAACAAATTAGTATTCATATACCGTATATACTCGAGTATAAACCGACCCGAGTATAAACCGAGGTACCCAATTTCACCTAAAAATCTAATAAAAGTTGTTGACTCGAGTATAAACCGAGGGTAGAACTTGGCATTCAAGATGTTTGGAAACTACAACTCCCAGCTAATAAAGCATGCTGGGAGTTGTAGTTTCCAAACATCTTGAATGCCACCCTCACTCTCTTCATCCAGGATCTGTGGGCTCTCCTCCATCCAAGGGCTTCCTAGGACTGTGTGCTGGTAAGTTCCTCTCCAGTTCCTCTCCGGCAGCAGCGTCCTCTCCATTCCTGGCAGCAGCGTCCTCTCCATTCCGGCAGCCCGCACGATCAGTCCATGTACTGGCGCGCCGGCTGACGTCACTATTGGCGCCAAGCCCGGCGCCAATTAGTGACGTCAGCCGGCGCGCCAGTACATGGACTGATCGTGCGCTGCCGGAATGGAGAGGACGCTGCTGCCGGAATGGAGAGGACGCTGATCTTCTTCAAGGTGAGTGACTCGAGTATAAACCGAGTCCGAGTTTTCAGGCTGATTTTTCAGCCTGAAAAACTCGGTTTATACTCGAGTATATACGGTATGTTAAACTTACCGTAAATACACATTTATTAGTATACAGTTATATATAAAAAAACATGAACCCACAATAATCAAAATCCTATTAACAGTAATATCCAAGTACACACATACCCTGCACTTACACTCCTCTATTGTTACCCCTATTCCCTCTTGGAAAGTGTCACAATGTAGGTAAGTATTAGCACTAATACATAAAAACACTCTACACATATATCTCTACAACACCCTTAAAAATACAGTCCTTATGATTGGTATACTGAATAATACACTGAAGTGCACTTTGCAAATGAATGATATAAATATTAATATTAGAGTCCAAGGGTGAAGTCCTTGGGGGCCCCCTCTGTAATTAATTTGGATTGAAAAAGACAAATTATTGCTCTTTCTATTTCTTCTTCTTTTTCTTCTTTCGTTTTCTTCTTCCGCTTTTTTGGACTGTATCTCCTCCTACAGTTTTTGAGCTAGAGACATGAAATTTGGTACAGACGTGCGGGGCATATAGGAGAAGTGTGCTATCTTCTAGCTAAGGAATCCGCGGAAGCGTTACGGCGTTATCAGCGAATTTCCGGACACTATAATGGTAACAATCGCCAAATGTGGATATTTCAAAACAGTTTGTTTCATGGTCATAAATACAAATGGTGATACCCCCAACCCACCACACAGACACAGGTACACCCACCTACTGACCTACCTTAACATTCCCATGGAAGCCATATTTAAAGGGTAACTAAAGTCAAAATAAATAATTTAGATTAATCCTCAATAAAAGATAGTTTTATGGTTGTAAACACAAAAAAGTCATACCCCCTCAACCAGACCCAGGTACACACACCTACTGATCTACTTATCCTTTACAGTGGCAGCCATACTTAAGGGGTAACTAAAATCAAAAAAACTAATTTAGATTTTTCCTCAATAAAACATAGTTTTATGGTTGTAAACACAAAAAAGACATACCCCTCAACCAGACCCAGGTACACACATCTACTGATCTACTTATCCATTACTGTGGCAGCCATACTTAAAGGGTAACTAAAGTCAAAAAAGCGAATTTTGATCAATAATTTAAAAAGTTTGTTTTTTTTAACCCCCAACGTGATACAGGTATACACACCTACTGACCTACCCCTCCATTACTGTTGCAGCCATACTTAAACTAATTTTGACCAATCATCAAAAAAGTTTTTTTATTGAGAAAGATCGAGCACATTGAAATACATACAAAAAAATATATAACATTGTAGTTGTGTCGACAGGTTATGAAATTTCTGAAAAAGCAGTTATAACTGTGTCAACCTTTGTTTTGCACTCGGTCTCTCTTTTTTTTTTATAAACACATAAAACAGTATCAGAACAATAACTTATGATTCCTTTTATATAAAAATAATATATGCAATAAACAAATCCTAACCTGATGTTCCAGATCCACCCCGTCTGCCGCCCACGGCTCCACATACCCTGTAGTTTATCCTGAAATCTCCATATGGGCTTTTTGTATCCAGCTGTCAGTTGTCTATTCTTTGGGTGGGGTCACTTATAGGGAGGCCTCTTTCATCAGCCAGGGAGTCCAAACTTCGTCATAGGTCTGCATAGGTGCGTAGTACTTTGTGTATTAGTGCCTAGCAATATCGCCACATCTTCTGTGTCTCGGGACACCCCCACCAGCAATGTTTCCAATCTGCTATTGTGCCGCAGTTTCTGTAGCACAAAGGGGAAGCCGTTTGGAATATGCGTCTCAGTCTGTGAGGGGACAGGTACCAATGGTGAAGAATTTTGGAACTCTTCTCCTGGAGAATAATGTTGGCCGAGCACTTTCGGAGAGATTGAAAAATGGTTGCCACTGTGTGTTGTCTAATGAACTATTCAACCATTCTTTCCATTTTGTCATGAAAGCTATTTTGAATGTGTGTCTTGTATTATTCAAGATCTAGTAAATTTGTGAGATAAGGCGTCTGTTCTTATGTAGGTTGCTAGAGAGAGACTCAAAGTCTTCAAGACTTTGTGTTGTGTTCAATATGATATGTTATTATAGTATCATACCAGAGGTTAACTGAATATTGTATGTATGGATTGGGGCTACAGTGCGCTGTGGCCAATTTGCTGTTGGGAAGCCATTAAAAATATATTATAAAGGTATAGCCGGAATGAGAGCCTGTTCGATTTCTATCCATCTGGGTATTTCTAGAGTTTTGTTCCATTGAAGTGTCTGGGATTGACAGACGGCTATAAAGTAGTGTTAAAGGCTTGGGTGGGCCGCTCCCCCTAACTCCCTTGGACGTTGCATAGTTTTTCTGCTTATCCTAGGTTTTTTATTGCCCCATAAAAATTTTGTTATTTTAGAATGTAATAGGCGGAGGTCGGAAGGTTTAAAAGGTATTGAAAGCGAACAAAACAAATAGAGAAGTCTAGGTAGAAGGGTCATTTTAATACTGTTAACTCTACCAAATAGTGAGAGATTATATGTAGTTAATTTTTTGAGTTGTTGCGTTAAGGATTGTATCAAGGGTGTGTAATTGGCTTCGTATAATAAGGCAGGGTCCGAGCATATCTTAACACCTAAATATGTAAAATGTGAAGATTCCCAGTGGAAGTCAAAATTTAATTGGAGAAGCTTCGCTGTCGGGGAGGGATGTATAGGGAGTATAATCGATTTTGAGTGGTTAATTTGGAAACCCGAGACAGTACCAAAAGCTTGAATTTGGGAGCAGAGATGTGGTAGTGAGGTTTGTGGTTTGGTGAGGGTAAGCAAGGTGTCATCCGCAAAGAGTGAGATTTTATAGTCCTTGTGGCCTATTGGAATACCATGTATCTGTGAGTCTGCGCGGATGATCCTGGCCAGTGGTCCCATGCATAGTGCGAAAATTAAAGGAGATAAAGGACAGCCCTGCCTCTTGCCGTTAAGGATTGGGAAGGACCTGGAAGAGAATCCCATATTGGAGACTATTGCTGTGGGGGTAGAGTAAAGAGAATTAATAGCAGACATAAAAGGGTCCTCGAAACCAAACGAAGTAAGAGTTGATTTCATAAATTTCAATCTATTCTATCAAACGCTTTTTTTGCGTCAATTAATAGAATTACTGAGGGAATTTTAGAGGATTTGGAGTGGTAGGTGAGTTGTATAGCTTTGCGAATGCTATCTGTAGTGTCTCTACCTGGTACGAAACCAGTCTGGTCTGGGTGATTTGATTTACTCTAGAGGCCAGAATTTTTGTAAATATTTTTATATCTGTATTGATCAATGATATTGGCCTGTAACTGCTGCATTGTGTAGTGTCCTTTCCCTCCTTTGGAATTACTATAATATTGGCTCGTAATAGGTCTGGAGGAATACCTTCAGAACCCTCTAGTATTGCGTTGAACATTTTCTGTAATTTAGGTACTAGCAGTTTTCCAAACTTTTTATAATATGCTATAGTATAGCCGTCGGAACCTGGAGCTTTACCCGGCTTCAACACTTTGATTACTTTGTTAATCTCTATATTGGTAATCGGGTTGTTACGGTTAGCTATTTGTTATTTAGAGAGTTTCGGGAGGGATGCTTGTTGCAGATATCGATCCATATGTGTTTGTGTTGTTCTTGTGGAGTCTACTGTTTTGCCATTGTACAGGGTGGTGTAATATTCTATAAATTGTTTCAGAATTTGAATAGGGTCATGTATTAGGGAACCATCTAGGGCCTGTAGAGGTAGGAGTCTATTCTGGGTCATTTTGTTGTTCAGTTTCCGTGCTAACATGGTATCTGCTTTGTCTCTTTTGTTGTAGAATTTTTGTCTGGTGAAACTCATTTCCTTTTCTAATTTAGTGGAAAGCAGTAGTTTGTTTTTCCCTCGAAGATTAGTCAGTTCTGTCAATAACTTATCTGAATGGGAGCTTGCGTGTTCCCTTTCAAGATTTTTGAGTTTGTGAAGTAAAGTGTTTAATTCAGTCCCTAGGGCCCTTCTTCTGTCTGATGCAATCTTGATGTCCCCTAATAACTTTTTTGTGGGCTGCCCAGATGAGTGTGTGTGCCATGTTTTTGGTTTCATTTAGTTCAAAATATTATTTGATAACATTGGTCAATGATAAGATATTGTTTTCTTCCGAAAGAAGGGATTCGTTTAAGCGCCAGTGGTAGTTGGGTTTTGTTTTTAGAAAACCTGTAAGTTGTACTCTGACGTAGCGTGACCACGTAATTGTGGATATATCTGCATCTTTTAGTAACGGTAAGAGTTGGGCTGATAGGAAGATATAATCCAATCTTGTGTAGACTTTATTAGGGTGTGAAAAGAAAGTAAACTTTTTTTCCTTGGGGTGTTTGATTCTCCAGGCGTCCCAGAGATTAAATGTGTTCAACAGGGAGAGTAGAGGTTTAGCTGATATGGTGGGTTGTTTGTGTGTGGATGGTTTAGAGCTGTCAATTTTCTGGGATATGGTGAGATTAAAGTCCCCAGTGACAATTAGTTTGCCTAGGTCCATAGCGAGAAGGCGATTTTCTAATTCATTGTAGAATTTCCTTTGACCTTTTGTAGGAGAGTATATGTTAACTATTGTTACTCTAGCTTGCATTAGTTGTCCTGTGACTATCAAGTACGAGCCTTCTGGGGTTTGGTAACAAGACTCTAATGTAAATGGGATAATTTTATGCAAGAGTATGGCTACTCCTCCTTTTTTAGTTGTGTTAGAGGCGTGCATTGTGTAATGTTTGCCCCAGTACCTTAGCTCCTGCCCCCTCACAAAATGGGACTCTTGAAGGCAAACCACATGATGTGGCTCCTTCTCGCTATTGTCTAGGCGCTATTCGGCGCTTGACGGGGCTATTCAAGCCTTTGGTATTATGCGTTAATATAGATAAAGCTAGTGGGGGCGTCACAAGGTCAAACAGTTTTGGGGTATGTGCTTACCTATGTGCTGAAGGGAACATAGAAGGAGAATGTATTAATCTTGGGGGGCCTTCAAGGTATTTTGGTTTATTCTGGGTTGCTCGAGCAGAGCCGTGGGCAGACGGGCGGCGGCAGGAAAGGAAGCCTGAAATAAGAACATATATAAAATAAATAAATTACAAACTAACAAAACAAATAGAGAGTATAAAACTCTCAATAAAACCAATACACGGCTCATAAGAGCTGTTATAGGGAGGGGAGGTCAGACATTGCTGTCTCACCTGTTGTCAGGGAAAAGTCGGAGCAAGCTCCTTTGTAATTCTCTCAGAATTAGAGATTCTAATTTTGGTTCTTATGCTTGTCTATCCTTGGGGGACGGGGGAGTGGGAGACTGGTCTGAACTTTTTAGTTCGGGATTTTGATTTTGTATTAGTTGCATGGGAGTCCCGATGACTGACAAGCCTTGGGAAGCCCTATATGCTAAGCCTGGTCACCTGTAGCCTTTTTGTTAGTATGGACTTCTATTTATGATTGCCTGTTTATCTATTTATATTCATATTTGTCTGACTTTCGGATCTTGGATGTGTTGATTCCTAGAAGAAGAATTAACACTCCATACTGTTCCCAACATAATATAGTTGTATAAATTTGGTTAATAATCAAGATTTATGTGGTATTATAGGATTTATACCTTAGATTGTCATTCTTCTCAAATGCTTAATAGGGGGTAATACCCTATGGGTCTATTCTAGGGCATTTTGAGTTACTCGATAGAGTTATATTTCTACAGTTAGTGGTTCATTCTGCTTAGGGCAGCGAGAAATAACATTTTAGATTAGCATTCGACCATTATATAATCAAAGTTTACATTATCAGTGCAGATCACGTATATTACCCGGCATTTTTATACTCTGTGTGGAGCTTTTAGCTCCTCTATCCACACCTCTCCCTAACATGTATATTCAATCAGTATCCTGTGCTCCCAAGTCCTAACCCCAAAGGTTAGTTAAACTTGTTGTGGTACTAATAAATAATAATAAATACTAATACTATAATACTAATAAATATGAACCTTGCATGTTAATCAGGATACTGTATAGGATTTAAAGTGGCTATACATATATCCGATTTTACTTATCCAACCAAACGCTCATGCAATATTAGTTTGATCTTGCCAGAACCACCTTTCCCATTCTTTTATGCCACAGACAGGCGGTTCTTGCAGGATCGGTCTAATGTCGCAGGAGCACTCGGTCGGGAAAGTAAAATTGGATATATGTATGGGCTGCTTTTGATTGCCCAAAGGTGCTGTTTAGATTGCCTGGGTCAGTTCTCAGACCTGCAGGTTTATTCCAAATAGACCCTCTATATTCTAGCTGGCAGGTAGTATAGGTAAGGGAGGATATACGTGTGTGTTTGTTCATTTAATATGATGCGATTATTTGGTTTTATTTTAGGACCTTCAGACTAATTTTATTATTGCCCCCCTGGATGTTTCCTGATGGTTCCTGTGAGCACTGCAACTACACATAGCAAAACATACACACATAATTTCCACTGTGCACCAACGGGCACACTTTTGCTAGTATTATATAAATATATTTATATCTCCATAGGAGATTGCATGGAGTTTTTAGGAGCTACCAATGTGGTAGGGGGTATAGGATATTACACATAGTAAAGGTGTATATGTATGTGTGTATTATCTCACTGTTACCATTTAAAGGACCTGTAAACTCCAATACTTCTTAAAAATGACTAAGTGCCATTCGTTTCTATTATTCACAGGGAGGTGAGAACGCTTATTCTCACCTCCCTGTGAATAATAGGACGCTCGGGGGACCAGGAACTTACCTTACCCGCCGCTCCACTCGCAGCCGCTCTGTCCCGACCACGCACCCTATCTTAGGCGCATGCGCGCCAATTCAAAAGATAGGGCGCACGATCTGGACAGAACAGCTGTTCAGAGACTGAGCGGCTGCAAGTGGAGCGGCGGGTAAGGTAAGTTCCTGGTCCCCCGAGCGTCCTATTATTCACAGGGAGGTGAGAATAAGCGTTCTCACCTCCCTGTGAATAATAGAAACGAATGGCACTTAGTTATTTTTATGTGTTTAGTGTTCCTTTAAATGACCATCAGTAAATGCATATAAAATTTAGCACTGACTTATATTAGGTACAACACAAAATATACAAAAACATAAACTTACTTACAGAGCTGAGATCCCTATTTTAACATGGAATAGTCAAATGGCAGCTTAAACCACACCACTGTGTCTGCTCCATATGAAAGGAAGTGTTATCCAAAAAAGGTTTCTGTCTGCTACGCAGGATATGATGTGTATTGTAATGGACATATACACCATGGCTCCTTATATACCACCACCAGCCTGCAGTTGTTGTCAGTGAGTAATAAAATACAATACATCCCTGCTCTCTATGTTAGGAAGAGACATGCTCTTTGATGGTTGAGATGAAGGTGCTCGCTTGCAAGTCCTTAGCCTTTTGCTTAGGGGTAAAGCCAGGCAGGTATACCCAGGATTTACCCAGATCGGATGACCAGGCAATGGGATGTGTCCGTAAATAGCGGGCGATCATGCAGTCTACTATGGACTGCACAATCAGTCACGGCAAACTGTTCAGCGTGACTGACAGTTATTTGTCCCCTGGCAGACTGGTCACTTGCGATGAATGGCCGGTCAGGAAGAAGAATTCGAATTAATTGCTTTGATCAATTTGATACACTGACCTAGCAATTTAGATTATAGATCTTCCTTTTTTGGGCTATATATTTTGACATTATTTATAAAAAATATTAAATAAATCCATCTTGAATACTTCTAAAATAATTCTTGGTGTAGTTCAGAGAGTCTAGAAATAATTAATACAATTATCTATATATAGAACTACTTTGTTGCTATGTAGTCTTTGTATAGATATATATTGATATTACACTTTTATATTGCACTTTGTATCTGATTGGACCTCCCACCCCTCCTTATAGGGAGGGGTTGTGAGGAGGTCCTCATGGGTTGTGAGGAGGTCCTCATGTCTTATGATTTTAAAGCTACAAAATAAAATTGAGTTTCACTTTTGCCTCTGTAGCAGTGAGTAGCCTGTTCATTCACTGTTAATACATTGGATTGGATTCATCTCTAACTGGAAGAGTCCGGGAATGCTGACTACCATTCGCTACAGGAGTCAGGGTAAGCTGCTCCTGTATGGTATTACAGACCCCTTTATGCCTCTTCAATAGGAGGTAGCTGCAGTCAAGTATCCCTAAACAATATATTTAAGTATAACAAATGTCACTTTTTGATGCCCACTTTAATTGAAATAGACTGGAAACGGGTAGAGCTGGATTTTAAAAAACAGGTATGGAGAGAATGTCAGCATGGCCGTTGCTTATTCATGTAAATAATAAGTATGTTATTTCAGTTGCAAGTTGTCTGCTTTATTTTTTAAAGGATGTACATGTGTTTTCATTGGAGACTATCATTGATGGAACAGAGAGAAGACTTTTTCTCGTCACAACATATGCTGAATTTTGGTATTATTATGTGTAAGTATCTTCATACTGTATATATGGATATAGCTGTTTAATTAAAGAAGTTCTACAGATTTTAACACTAACAGGGAGATTCAATAAAAGTTCTTATCATTTAAAATGGTGCTAATTTTGCCCCAACCAATTAGCACCATTTAAACGATAAGAACTTTTATTGAATAGCCCTGATAGTGTTCCTAAGAGCTTCCATGTGTAAACATGGTAAATTCCCAGAAGTCTTTGTTCCTTATTTGCATATTGCTGAAATGGGAGTATAAAAGCCTGAATTCTCCCCCTACCTTATTTAATGTATTAGTGACATCTATAATGCACAATAAGGAGGCATTTATTGGAGTGTGTTGTTTTTACTTGTTTTATATATGTACACATAGATGCATTTTAAATTAACTGTGATGTGTAGATCTTTATTAAATGTATGTAATACGATTTAGGTTGTAATTTTGATAAACTGTTTTATTTTCAGCAACAAACCTGTTTCTCTGGCTCACTGCTATGAAGTCATTCCTGCTGACACAGTATGTAAACTTTACTTTGACTTGGAATTTTATAAACCAGCAAATCCTGGAGCTGATGGTAGAAAAATGGTTTCCCTGGTAATTGAAGTAAGTGTAAAATATGCAAAAAAAATTATTCAGCTTGCTTTTTTTTTTTACTACTATGTGTACCTTAATGTGTACAAATGTGTACCTTTATCTGACTTGCAGACACGACATGTTTCGATCGAAACAGGTCGTGTCTGCAGGTCAGATGATTGGCTCTATATATTAAGCTATATTGCATGTTATTGGCCAGCGGTTCTGGACACATGCATAAGCTAAGGGACATAAAGGAGTATTTTGCATATCTCCGTCCCTTACTCTGGGAAACATGGGAGTTAGAAATTACTTCTTGTTTCTTAGGTTTTCTGGGCAATGCTTTTCATATATAGTGGTTTGCAAAAGTATTCGGCCCCCTTGAAGTTTTCCACATTTTGTCACATTACTGCCACAAACAAGAATCAATTTTATTGGAATTCCACGTGAAAGACAAATACAAAGTGGTGTACACGTGAGAAGTGGAACGAAAATCATACATGATTCCAAACATTTTTAACAAATCAATAACTGCTAAGTGGGGGTGTGCGTAATTATTCAGCCCCGAGTCAGTACTTTGTAGAACCACCTTTTGCTGCAATTACAGCTGCCAGTCTTTTAGGGTATGTCTCTACCAGCTTTGCACATCTAGAGACTGAAATCCTTGCCCATTCATCTTTGCAAAACAGCTCCAGCTCAGTCAGATTAGATGGACAGTGTTTGTGAACAGCAGTTTTCAGATCTTGCCACAGATTCTCGATTGGATTTAGATCTGGACTTTGACTGGGCCATTCTAACACATGGATATGTTTTGTTTTAAACCATTCCATTGTTTCCCTGGCTTTATCCCTGACCTTTCTGGTGTGTTCTTTGGACTTCATGGTGTTGTTGCTCCCAAGATTCTCTTAGACAACCTCTGAGGCCGTCACAGAGCCGCTGTATTTATACTGACATTGGATTATACACAGGTGCACTCTATTTAGTCATTAGCACTCATCAGGCAATGTCTATGGGCAACTGACTGCACTCAGACCAAAGGGGGCTGAATAATTACGCAAACCCCACTTTGCAGTTATTGATTTGTTAAAAATTTTGGAATCATGTATGATTTTCGTTCCACTTCTCACGTGTACACCAGTTTGTATTGGCCTTTCACGTGGAATTCCAATAAAATTGATTCATGTTTGTGGCAGTAATGTGACAAAATGTGGAAAACTTCAAGGGGACAGAATACTTTTGCAACTACAAATCAGTTGAGTAGTTAAGAAAAAAAAAGGCCATTTATTGCCTCTGGAGCTCCCAAATAGCTTCTAGACCACACTACAACCGTTCTTTACACTAAATGGGCCTAATCTGTTTTTCTCTACCGTATATGGAAAAGTCTGCTGTGGTATAAGGTTTTCTGTCCTGCTTAACATCCATACAGGGCATAAGAAATGACCATAGATAGGGGTGTTCTGATCTTTGTTTTATTGATATATTATGTAATTTACCTTTTTTCTGTCAATTGACAGTTTGTGTTTTATTTCTGGACTGTTGTAAACTTTGTAAAAAATTATCCAACAAGGCAAAGGTTATCTACAGCTTTATTACTCTCTCTGAAGTTAGATATCTATCTTTTTGTCATAACTTTCATAAGTTTAAATGCTAAAGCTGGGTACACACAGTAACGATAAAGCGACGGTATCGGGGCTTTATTGTTATGTGTGTACGTTCGTTTCCCAAACGAGCGTGCAGCCGCCGAACAATCGTGTCGGCCGAACGCTCGTTCGGGAAACGCCGAAAATTTCCATCGGCCGTGCTAGACTCCCTATAGAGGAGTCTAGCGCGGCCGATGGAAACACACAGTCCCGAGCATTCTCCTTATGAAGTTCATAGTGAGAACGCTCGGGACTGTGTGTATGCAGATCTTTGAAAGATGGCAGACAGGATCTTGCAGATCCTGTCTGTCATCTTTCAGAAATCTGTACTGTGTGTACCTAGCTTTAGTCTGTGTATGTTCTGCAGTATGTTCATTATCTTTCCTTTACCAGCGTTAATTTAAATCTCCGGGGCACATTCAACTACCAGGGTGCTTGTGCCAATTCAACAGATGTTAACAACGGAAAGTAGTACAGAAAGTATATAACTTTTATTCCACACCACGCATTATATCAAAACCTTTCAATGAATATTGTGATGTGTACTGTGAAATACATGTCTACATTTTAACTTTGGTGTGCTACTTTCCATTGTACTAGTCTCCATTGTTACATCTTTTTAACTTAAAGGGTCACTTAGCCAATTTTTAAAAATATATTGCAGTAAGTTCAATTCCTCAGTTTATTAGGAGATAGTATTCCTGGGCCTAACTCCATTGGTTTGGAGTGCATAAATGCATAATACAGGGCCCAAATGTATACATTGTTATACATCGTAACATAGTTGAAGTTGAATAAAGACATACATACAAAAACATCAAAGTTTTTTTTTTTCCCTGTACGTTTTTCCCCAGTCATTTGTTTAACGGACAGTCCACCCCTCTGGGCAAAAATGAGTATGTTGTGCAAAAACCCCTAAAATTTGGACTTTTTCCAATCATTAAAGGAACACTAAACCCATAAAAACAACTATTTACTATTCGTTTCTATTATTCACAGGGAGGTGAGAACGCTTATTCTCACCTCCCTGTGAATAATAGGATGCTTGCCGCTCCTTCACTAAACTGCTGTTCTCTCCCGATTGCGCGCCCTATGTTTTTCATGTCTGGATTTCATTCCTGGTGTCTTTATACTGGTTTGTGGTTTTGATGATAAATTTACACTAAGAATCATTCCTTATCAGATCATTCCCTCTAATTATGTGCATTGTTTTTAGTACTTCAGCAAAAAACTTGAAGAATTTTATGGTATCAAATGTTCATCGGAATGTGTTTTAAACCTGGATTCCAGCACAGAAGAAAAATTTAGTCGACATTTAATATTTGTGCTGCCGGATGCAGCATTTAAGGACAATATACATGTTGGTAAGTTCAGTTTAATCCCTACAGTTTTTGCTTTTCTCACATTTGTTAATAAATTATACCTATATACTCGAATATAAGTTGATCCGAGTATAATTCGAGGTACCTATTTTTATAAGTCGAAGGTAGAAATTATGACCACTACTGATTCTGTATTGTTTTATGGCTTTAGTTTTTCTTTAACTGGACATCAGAATTCCCATATACAGTTATAGCCAAATCCTGTATGGCTATTACTGTAAGGGACTACTGTATGGGAATTCTGCTGTCCATTTAAAAGGCAATTAAAGCCTCAAAACAATACAGAATCAGATACCATCCTCCTGATTCTGTATTGTTTTGAGGCATTAGTTGCCTTTTAAATGGACAGTGATCCCTTACAGTAACCCTGAATTCCTTGTCACTCCAGATGCTTGAAAACTACAACTCCCAGCAGTCCCGTCCCCCACCCCCATTCAGTGTGCTTGGAGAGGACAGTGTTATGGTAACTTGCCTGGGCACGCAGTCTGCAATTCAGCTGAGGCTCGCTCCGCATCCACTACTCAGCGCCAGGAAGTGAGACAGGCGCCCGAGTAGTGACATCAGCCGGCAGATCAGTGGATGCGGAGCGAGCGGCAGACAGATTACTGGATTGCAGATTGAGTGAGGTATAAGCCAATGTTCGGTTTTCAGGCTATTTTTAAAGCCTGAAAACCTCGGCTTATACCCGAATATATACGGTAGGCTATTAGATGGTAATGTCAATTATTAATACTAATATCTTGTATTTATGGCATCTATCATCACTCTTACCATCGGAAAAGGTCTTACCTTTTCTAATTTGTTCTATTCTATTATTTTATGTAGAACCCTTGATTTTTCTGCTATTTATTTATCCTGCATTCTTGGTTATTTTATATGGGCATCTGAATTAAGGTTTCCATATAACTTAACAATATAAGGAAAATCCTATAGTATCTTACGGGATCATCGCATATTATGGACATATGTCGTGCTTTATGCGATGGCAGTCAAATGTGTATGGGAGGCTTTTGGTTCACTTTTTATTCCAAAGATGCAAATGCAAATCCACTAAATACAACAATGTTTCTGCATTCAAGCACAAAGAAAGAAGATAGAAGATATCTATACTGTAATTTATTTTATAAAAAAACAAAAAGAACCTGGAGCAGGGAGATAGAATTTACTTTCTCCTTCAGCCTAGTCAGGGGGACCCAGGACATGCAGGGGTTAAGTGAGCCTCCTCCAGGAGCGGACACTTAGAGGTCAACAAAAGAGGCTCCGGTGCTCCTACCTCCTACCTCACATCCTGTGCACCAGGAGCCTCTCTCAGTTTCTAAGTGTCCAATTCAGGACATCTGCATGTCCCGTGTTAGGATTGGGTTTCCAGCCTGCAATGCTTACTGATTAGCATGAGAGCGAGATCTCCCTACTCATGACCACGGAAGGAGTCCGCATATAGCTCTGTAACAGCTAAGTTATGTGGCGCTCCCCCCTCTGTTCTTAGGAACCCAGCCACTTTGCCTGGCTTACCGTGCTGCAGAGGCTGGCCTGGATGATCATTGGTTGGTGGGGGCGGGACTTCCTCCTACTTGAGATGCTCTCTGACTGCCATTTTTCTTCAGATCCTCTGCTGGCGGTGCTTTTCTCTCCTCCTGGTAGGATCATACCATGCATGCACAACGTTTAGTCCTTGTGTCCAAATTGCACTTTAATAATAGTCTATGGGAACGCAAAAAAAAAACATGGATATACGCGGACAAACTTATTTTTTGCTGTTTTATTTGCACTTTCTCCAGTGTTTCATGTTGATTTTCTAAAAACTGCACATGCATGCAAATGGACTGGAAACATTTTTCCTTCCATCTCGCGTCTTTCCTTCCAGGGTTCCCAAGACGACCAAGCGTCGAAAAGCCTTGCATTTAATTATCCAGTCCCTGCTAAAAACCCTGCTGATTGTTCCAGTCTCACAGGACAGGAGGTTTGCAGATTTTTACTCAAATCTGTCCCCAAGAAGAACAGCTCATTTCGTCCAGTATTGGATTTGAAGGCTCTCAACATTTATGTAAAAATGCAGCACTTCAAAATGGAACCCCTTAGATAAGTTATCCTGGCTATAGAGCAGGGAGACTTTTTAGCTTCCCTAGATATCCAGGATGCTTATCTACACATCCTGATCTGGCGAAAACATTGATCAATTTTCTTCTCAAGTGGCTGTGTGTTCCCAGGTGCTAACCCAGTTCTGGTGGCTCCTCAACTGGAAGAAGTCGTCTTCCATTCCCAGTAGACACATGAAATTTCTAAGCGTGATTTTCAACACGACCCTGCAAAAGATCTTCCTCCCTCAGGAAGAAGCTCAATCCCTGAGGACATTGGTGGTACAAGCAACAAAGGTCTCCAGCATATAGGTATGACATGCAACTGGTGGGCAAAATGGCCTCTTCAGCAGAGGCCATTCCCTATGGGATCTTACATCCTCGTCCCTATCAGATACATCTCTTGAAATCGTTGGACAAGACTCGGGAGTCATTAGACAAGATGATTCCTTTTCTGCTGCACATTCGGAATTCTCTCTCTTGGTGGACTCTGGATGCCAACCTGGGGGCAGGGCGACTACTCTGCCTCCCTCCCTGGATGGTCATGTCCATGGATGCAAGTCTTATGGGCTGGGGTGCGGAGTCCAATCTGGCCCAGGGTCTGTGGTCCCAGAAGAATCCAACCTGCCCATGAATATACCACAGAATCTGTCAGCATTGCATATCTTAATCAATATATAATTGAAACAGGGCACTGCTATTGAATGAATATAAAGTGGTGCCTAGCAAACTAAGAGCTAAAGATTAATGTCAAAACAACAAGACATTTGTTTGAGGCACTCAAGCATGCTATGTTAATTTGTAAAATCCCTTTATTATACCAAAATGCAGGGGAATCATCACTTTAAAAACAATATCCATACAAGAAACCAATGTCACAGTGCAAAAAAGTATAATAGCCTTGAATAAAGTGCTAACAGCGAATGCCCTTCCCTTAATGTATCACAATCATAAAGTGCTATATAAGGTGCTATTAAGTGCTATCAGGATCACAGGATAAGTATACTGTTTACATGTATATACCAATATTTAGTGATGGAACATGAAGCATTTCGAACATAAAATATTTAGCAGCTATACTTATCCCCCTTGACAGTATTGCACAGCATAATCTTAGTTAAGGTAAAATACAAGGCTTAGATGTAGGTAAATGCAAAGCAAGACATCCGGTTCTAAGCTGGCTCCCGCTGACGCGTTTTGCCCGCCATTAGGGCTTTTTCCAAAGCGGCAAGGTTTTACTGTTAGCCATGAGTAGGCCACACTCCTTTCCGGTTGGTGATTGAATGCGCCATTGCGTAATTACATCATTACTCTTGCGTGACCTACGTACTGCGTAATTACGTCATTACGCATGCGCGACCTACATACAGAGTGGTACGCTAACCAAGCGCCTCCGCTGTTAGATGACGTCATCTGTTATAGTCAGCCATTATTGTAAAGGGCAATCTTATTCATCATTGACCATATAAGGCAGTCTATCTTATTAATATACAAAACTTCAGTTCATATCAGTTCCCCTATATACATATAATCTGTGGGTCTCTCAATACCAAATGTATAGGGATCACATTAATATTAAGTAATTTACATACATAATATACATAGATAAATGAGTATCAAAACTTGAAATCTTATATTAGCAATACAAAACAAGGTAACACAGATCAAATGTCCATATCATTAAAGTTATAATTAACATCCCTGAGTTTTCTTCCCCTTGTATCAGTATAATCCTAGTTCCATAGAACGGGTTTTAACTTTTTAATAATCATGATCTATGCATACCATCACTCTTAGGTCTATTATTTCACAGACATTTAAGTGTCTCAATTATTTAACAGTTCTTAACAGAGATTAAAGGTAAAGAATTTATACAGTAGCTTTTCAATATCGGTAATTTCAGTAAATCCGTTTTTTTCCAACTTTGGTTTATCCACATAGAAGTTACCAGTAGAGGTATAGTGCAACTGTCACCCTCAATCAGTGAATGCCATTACTAATCACCCGTATTTTCAGTTCTGTGGTAAAATATTTAGACCTGAGTAATGGCTAATGAAAAAGAGGAGGAATTAAAATGTACAATATAGCAGGCTTGCTTTGGACTTATCTATATTTCCAACAAAGTTCCTGCTTGCTTGGGACTTATCTGTACTCCAAAAGAGAAAGGGTCCAGTATCAACTTATATTCAAGAGGAGTGTCTGCATTGAGGATAATCCAGATGTCTCCAGAACCAAGACCAAGATCGGTAACTCCTTTTCCAAGCATTGCATATCTTGGTGTAATTCCAGGGGTTTTCGCCCTCACCGATTTGTTCTTTCTCGACTTTTACGTTTCTTGCAGTCAGGTCAGGTCTGGATAAAGAACTGTCCTTCAGTTCTTTAAAGGTTGAAGTGTCTGCTCTGTCTATCATTTTTCATAGACATCTAGCCCTCAAATGTGACGTCATCACTTTCTTGCAGGGGGTTGCTCATTTGCGTCCCCCTACACACACACTGGTCCAACCTTGGGACCTTTGCCTAGTTTTCAGGGCTCTAAGTCTGCTCCCCTCGAGACCATGGAATCTGTGTCTTTAACTTGTCTCTTTTGGAAAACTCTTTTTCTGTTGGCCATTCGGAGATCTTCTGAGTTGGCGGCTCTGGCTGTCAGTCCAGAATGTTTAATTCTTAAGGAGCAATTCTCCGTCCACATCCTTCTTTCATACCCAAGGTGGTCTCTTCTTTTCACCTTAATCAGGACATTGTCATTCCAGCTTTGTTTCCTCACCTGTACTCTTCTAAAGAATGCAGACTTCATTGCCTGGACGTAGTTTGAGCTCTCAATATCTATGTATCTCAAACTCAGGTTTTCCGTTCCCCTCAGGCTCTGTTTGTGCTCCTGGCGGGGCCCTAGGGACTAGAGGCACTAGAGCTTCGCCGCAGACCCTGGCACAATGTATACCTTCTGTAATTCTCCAATGCTATGAGATTACAGGGGCTGCTCCTCCTCCTACTTGGGCTTTGGGTGCTTCGTGGGCAGCTCGCAAAGGAGTTGGCAACACGTTCTTAAAATTTTACAGACTCCACATAGTGGCGTCTTCAGAGGCCACCCTAGGGAAATCTGTTTTACAAGCAGAGGAGGTGTAGAATTAGTTACTGCTGTCCCTTGTTGATGAGTGGGACTTTGTGATATCCCCTGCATGTCCTGGGACCCCCTGACCAAGCTGAAGGAGAAAAGGGAATTTTGTACTCGCCGTAAAATAGCTTTCTCCAAAGCCGTCCGGTGGACCCAGGCATGACCCTCCCATTTTTGGCTACTTGACTTGTGTTATTGTTGTCTGGTTTTTTTTTTTCAGTTTCTTTCAGTTTTTTTTCCCAACTCCTTTTGCTTCCTATCTGGAAAAAAACTGCGGGAGGCTCCCGGTGCACAGGATGTGAGGTAGGAAAGGAGAAGCACCGGAGCCTCTTTTGTTGACCTCTAAGTGTCCGCTCCTGGAGGTGGCTCACTTAACACCTGCATGTCCTGGGTCTCCCTGACAGCTTTGGAGGAAGGTATTTTATGGTGAGTCCAAATTTCCTTTATTCCTACTTACCAATATTGTTTAATTGGGTAAATACAGCGTATACAGTTTTCATCTGCCAGGTAGGTGGGCTGGGCCTTCCTGTATTGAAGATAATGCTGAAGCACTCGGGAAGACTGGCAGAAACAGTTTTATTTGTGCTGCCACTCCTCATAGAAATGATATTGGGAGGTAGAAAGTACCAATGTTTTAACTGTAATATGCACTATAGTTCTCCTTTAAGCCCCTCTATTTGTGTTTCGATTGCCAACGCATGCGTCACATTTTCATTTCTGTGTAGTGTAGCCCACTATTTGTAGACATGCATTACAAACGTTTTAGGTCACCAATTGCACAAAGTGGAGATTTCTTCGGTCTTATTCACACTGATGGCAGGATTGTCAGGGTGACAGACAGATAATCTTAATGGGTATGATGTTGGAGAATTGTGCAGGAAGTAGTGAATTTGGGGTGGTAGCTCCATTAACCCCCTTAAATAACTAATTAACAGATAGAAATCAGCAGAATTGTGGAGAAATCCTTTTTAATTCTGCAGGTTTATGGCATTTCCTGGCTTCTGCAGCATTCCTTCATGATGAATAACAATTGCTCAGTCTTTATTGCAAAACTAGAGATGTTTTAATTAGCAATTATAGAATTCATGAAGGTTCATTTATATTAAGCTCCTCTCTAAAGGTGGCCATACACTGTAACTATAATGGGTAAATCCCATTAGGGAACAACATGATTTACCCATTATCGTGACTGTGTAGGGGCTCTTCCTGATCGTTCGTAGTGCCACTGAATGACCGTAGTCGGCATTACCATTGGTCGGAAACAACGGAAAATTTTCGCCGGCCGATATCGACTCTCTTTAAGTAAATCCGATCTTACTGTATATGGCCGCATGGCCAACCAATCCCTATACCACTTTTGGGGATCAATTGGGTTCGTGTGTGCGGTCCCAACAACATGTGTGCCGACAGATACTAATATGATATGTCAGCAAACATGCTATGGAAATCGCATGTGTGTGGCCCCCTTAAGTTTTTGCTTACTCTAGGCATTTTGGTGCGATTTCATGCAGTGAAATCACATACACCGTTCACACTATACCGCTGTGATGTAGTGCATTGTCAAAAACACACTGCATGCAGTTTTGCGTGTTAACACACATCGGTTCCGTTGATAATAATGGAACTTAATCACAAACGATGACGTGTTTATGAAGCCTTAAGCCTTCAGACTCTTTTTATAATATCCAGTTTTACTTGATACTGTGCATACTCATGCCTATATGACACCTCGTCAGCCACTTTTTTTAAATGCAACTTCTAGTAAGTTATCATGTTCTGTTCATGCACAATTTTATTTCACTTTGTTTTTTAGGTCATTTTATCAAAACGGTTGCACAGCCAATGTTAAGTCTTATAGCCTCCAAAGATATCATAGCAGGACAGTCCATGCAAGGAGCTCATGAAACAGCCTCCCTTCCTAAAGCTGAGGACCTGAATGGTTACAGTATCAAACCAAGCTATGTGCGTCCAGTGAAAGAGGGCCCTTCTACTGAGGAATATGATCTTTCATCCCTAATAGTAAAAAACAAATATGGAGGGAGTCAGGCTTTCATTGACCAAGGTAAATAAAAAAACACAAATCTGTTATTTCTACAAGATTTGACATTAATCTGTTTTGTCTGTAAATATTGAGTACCTGTTTAACTGTAAATATGCTGTATTAGTAAAGCCATGTTATAACAATGACTATACAATGGGTCTATTTGTTATTGTCCAATTTTGTGGTATAAAAAATCTACTCTGTTGTAAAATAGATCACGTTAATCAGTTTTTAGCTATATCATTTATTGAACCTTCTTAAGGTTACCATACAGCGAATGGCATTCACCATTCATCCTGCCGATATTACAGATCTGAAGGGATTTGTCTAATATCAACAAGGTGTATGGAGCATTTTCAGACTCTCGCCTTCCTACAATATTTGTGAAACCGCAAAATAGATTGGGTCAGACTTTACGGGAACATAATTAGTATTAAAAGATGACTGTGTGGTTAGCATACGTTTCCTCTTTCTCCTTACATGTACTTAGCTAGACTGTGCAGGTTTTTGCTGGCATCCTGTTAGTATGTGGTGCCCTTTGGAATCATTTTAATCTGGCCAAGAAATTGCTTCCCTTGGGCCAATTGTGACTGGGGCCAATTTTTTGCATTATTTGGTGGGTTAATCACCAGTTTGGGCTGATCTTATAATATGCCTGTATACTTAAAGGACATGTAAACTGGGGCAAATAATTTTTTAATGAATCACAAAGTAATTAGGCTCAATTACCACTAATCTGCTTTTCCCCCCCTTTTCTTCCTATCCCTTGTTTTTTTTAGCTCTGGGAGTTTTACTTTTTAAAGAGGACGGGGCACAGATAGTCAGTAAAGAACTGTCAATCACCCAGCCCCTCCCCCTGGCACACTACATGTAGAAACTATCCATTCTATAAAAGTAAACCTTATTTCTCTGTCACTGCATGGCTAAATGATTCAGTATTAAGATCAGGAAAAAAGGAATAAGCATTGTCTGCTGCTCTGTGCTCTTTCTTTGCAGATAAACCCAATCCTGCAGTTAGCTGCTGGCTGTGTTACTTAAGTCCCAACGTAGCACTGTACCTAAAGAAACCAATTACAAAGCCCCCCCTCACACACACACACACACACACACTTACACCTTCTTACTTGATTCAAGCAGTGATTACAGCTCCCAGTGCTGCTTACCTTCCCATAACAAAGGTGAATGCTATTGGCTGTAGTGGGGCACAGATCATCTCAACTGCAAATGCTCAACACTCTAGCTGTGCCTCAGTTTTGGGAGGGGGTGAATACATAGAGAGGAGACATGCATACTAACTAGGAGTGAGCTGAAAAGGCCATGGGGAGATCTAGTGACAGGGAGCACTGAGAGCAAAAAGGGAAAGTTCCAGACAGCAATAAAAATATAGAAATGGATAAAGGCAAGTCATTTTTTTCAGTTTAGTGTCCCTTTAAATTTTAACAATGGCTCATAGAAGCCATTTTTGTTTAGCAGATTTGTTATGCCTAAACGTGGACTATGATTTTAAGAACTTTCCAGTTCAATGAATCAACTAATTTATAGAAAGTCTCAGTGATCGGTTCATACATGCGCTAGGATCATATCACTCATGCTCCAATATAAATACATTTATGGCCAAACCACATTTACACCTATATTTTTTAATACTAGTAATATTTTAGTGAGAAAAATCATGATCTCCCCATATATAGTTCTATAACATGGAAGGTAGGAACAGAAATTGTATCTTTTATTTTGTATCATTAAAGAAGGTATGTGCTGTTATACTTTCCATCACTCAAGTTTTTTCTTTGTCAGGCTCTGAGCTGATGACAGGTTTCCTTCTCATAAATGTGGATGTGTTCATCAGAGGGCATACAGGCTTTGTTGTGATGCACATACGTGAAAAGGGAAAGAGCCAAGATTGAAGTGAAATTTGACAGCTATAATCCAGCACGATTTTACCTCCTTCAGTTTTACTTATGGGGAGATCATTAAAAAAAACAAAATTGCACCACAGTGTTTTTGTATATGGAACTTGCACATTGCAAATGATTAGGTGTTGTGCTTCAATTTTAATCATACTTTCGCTTTCAGCTTTTTGCGTATTGTAATGCCATCTCTTTTTATGTTAATTGTAGGGGTTTACACAAAAAACAGAAATTTTCGTTTATACAAGTCTTCAAAATTGGGCAAAAATGTGCCGTTTGAGTTAGCCGAAGACAACAAATTCAAATGCAAGCCACAGAAAGACATTGGTATAGAAGAACATGTTTTTCTTTGCTCTTTAATTAGCAATATCAAGTACGTTCCTTTTACTTTTATTGTGCAGATTTTTTGGTTATTTTATATTTCATTAAAAGGGGATAATCCTAAATGGGGAGGCACACTCCAAAAAAGCTTCAGATAATTATTTATTTAAGTGCTGAAAGCAACCATACACAATGTTTCAGGAGGTCCAGTGCCCCCTTCCTCAGGTGTGAGGAAGGGGGCACTCAGTGACGTATCTACGTTAAAACATTAAGGGCACGTGCCTCGGATATTTGGCAAAGTGCCCCGAATGTTTTAACAGACTTCACCTTTAAGAAGTGCCCCGAACTTGCCAGTTTACTGTGCCTTTGTGTCATTAATTTGTGTGTCTCTGTCCAAATCTCTATCTCTGTCTATTTCACTGTCTTTCTGTCTGTTTATCACTATCGGGCTGTGTGTCTATGTTTGTGGTTGTCTATCTGTCTGTCAGTCTGTGTCTTTTTGGCCATCTCTATTAAGTACATAGTGGGTGTGGCCTAATTGGGACGGAGAAAAGGGCATGGCCTAAAAAATTTTGCGCTGCACTACGCGCGGCGCATGGAGTGCCCAAAAGTGCCCCTGATCTTCTTGGACCCTAGATACACCCCTGGGGGCACTGGACTTCCCAAAACGTTGTGTATGGTTGATTCCAGCACTTAAATAATTATCTGAAGCTTTTTTGGAGTGTGCTTCCCTATATACATATGTACTGATACTTACCTGTTGTGGCACAGCTAACAGGGGGTTCACCTCATATCTTACCTGTCTAGGACTCCTTATTTCATTGAATTTGGATAATCCTAAATGGCAAGGTGCCATTAAACATGATGGATGGCAAATATATTGGACCTTTTCTAAATGTTAACCATTTTTAGTTTAATTGACAAACCGCCTCATGTTTTACGAATACTTTAACAATGTATTTTCTTTAGTTTTCAATGAACATGTTATTTGGGCTTTTTTTTTTAACAATCCAAAATGTTCCCACATAGTCTCTATTAATATCCTGGATCAACTAAAAAGCTCTGTATCCTCTTAATAAGGTTATGATTTAACAAACAAACAAGACTATATTCTTAGGCATAACAAACTGTAAGGCTGAGGCCATACTACAACACACCAAGCACGCACACTTTCGCGCGTGTTATTGCATGCACGCTTTCTGTGCGTTAGCACGTATTATTTTCGTGTTTGCGCTCGCGTTTTTGCTATCTTTAAAACGAAAACGCAAACGGATGCGCAATAGTATGAAATAGTAGAAATTCCCGGAATTTCCATGTTAACGAAAATCGCGGGCATGAACACGAGCACAAAACGCGTATGCGAATGCTCAAAAAACACGCTAGTGTGGCCTAGCCCTTACTGTGTAGTTTAACAGCAATGTTCCAGATGTACTTTGGCACACTGTTGTTGGCTAATTACCCAGACAAGTTGGTCGGTGCAGATCCTCTCAGCCCCCTACTTCCAGGGCTACACAATCCATGCAAGGTATAGAGTAGAGGAGCACACTACTTAGGTGATGAATTATTTTATTTAGTGCAAAAAGCAAAACAAACATCGTTTCGGGACTACCTTCCACGGGTATATCTGAGGAAGGGACCTTGAGTCCCGAAACGTTGTAGTTATACTGTGTAGTTTAACAACATGTAAAGTCACCTTGGAGTTTCATGACACGTATAAAGGAACTATTAATCAATAAACTGCTTGTAACTCATTGGCTCGTTATCCACCAATGAAACATTGACAATAAAGTATTTTGCACCAAAACAGTAGTTTTTACCATCCCAACAGCAGCAGGTATGAGAAATGAAAAGATAGTAAGGAAAAGCGTGAATTATATCAGTATGTAGCTACATATAGTACATCTCTTCATTTTGATGAATGAGAACAAATATCTCTTTATTTTTTGGTAAATAAGAACATATATTTCATTATTTTTGTTACATTGAACACTAATTGTCCTTTAGATTTTCAGATTCTTTGAAAATTTTAACCTGTACCAACCCAGAAAATGCCATGAATCCCAAACCATCTGTTAACAGTAGAAATGCAGGTGTAGTATATGAATATATTTATGTGTGGATTGCTAGTTTTATTCCCCATGAAATATTGGGTTTCAAAATAATGCATCTTTACCATAAAAACAACCAATGCTTTATCAGTAGATTTTTAAAAACAATATTTTAAAGAGACACTAAACCGATATTATCAAGTACAGTAAATCTTTATCAATTATTCACAGGGAGGTGAGATCGCTCATTCCCACCCCCCTGTGAATAATAGAAAACTTGGATAACAGAGATTAATTAACCTACTGGCGCTCCACTCAAAGCTTGTCCCTACGTGACAGGCATGTCCCGATTGTGCTCCTATCTTTACCATTGAAGCACGTGCAAAAGATGGTAGGTAAGTTAATCTCTGTTACCCAGACATTTATTATTCACAGGGAGGTGGGAGTAAGGTATCTCGCCTCTCTGTGAATAATAGATAAAGATTAACTGCACTTGATATTATTGGTTTAGTGCGCTTAAACATTCCACAATATTAATACATAGTGAATAGAAATACTTGTTCATGTGATTTCCCCATGAACTGGTGACTTCTTTTTCATATTTTTATTGTAGCACCAGCTCAAAAGATTTGAAAGAGGTTTGCATGGCTGGCCAGCCACAGAGAGAAGGAGAAATAGTAAGAGAGAGGCTGTGCCAATGATAGCATTGTTTTAAAGTATAGAACATAAAAGTATATAAAAAGGTAATCCAGAAACACACACCTTCTAGTGAGTGATTTATTGTGACAAAAGTAACACAAGTTATGGGAAAACCTTTATCGCCTGGTTTGCTTTTGTCACAATAAGTCACTGAAGGTTTCTGGATTCCTTTTCTTACAGTAGGGCATGGTTACATGAAATAGCACCCTTTTGATATGCAAGCAGTGTTCTGTGGTGGGTGACTGGATAGAACCAGTGATAGAGTTTTTGAAGGTATATGTCATCAGGGAGATTCAATAAAAGTTCTTATCCTTAAAAATGGTGCTAATTTTGCCCCAACCAATCGGATGTTTATTTTCAAATGTTAAATAAGATCTGATTGGTTGGGGCAAAACTACTTAAAGGATAAGTAAACTGTAAAAGCAAGTTAAGTTTAATTGTAAGCTGCAGCTTTAAAAAATATTTCACCCCCCCCCCCCTTTTTTTTTAGGTGCCTCCTGAGCCTACCTGTGCTGCTGTAAAGTTGCTGACATCTTGGATGTGCAGTGAAGACTGTTGAGCTCCTCCCTTCTGTGACTTGCTGGCTTCCCCATCTTCTGTAGCCTCCAAAAGCTGTGATCGTGTGGTCCGTGTACAAGCACACAAGCAGCATTTTTGCACAAGCGCGTGCGCCACGTGCGCACGGACCACACAATCACAGCTTTTGGAGGCTACAGAAGAAGGGAAAGCTAGCAAGTCTCAGAGGGGAGGAGCTCAACAGTCTTCACTGCACATCCAAGATGTCAGCAACTTTACAGCAGCACAGGTAGGCTCAGGAGGCACCTAAAAAATGGAGGGGGGGGAGATTTTTTTAAAGCTGCAGTTTACAGTTAAACTTAACTTGCTTTTACAGTGTACTTATACTTTAACCAAAAGAACTTTTATTGAATCTGCATGGTTGTGATTTGGGAATACCCTGAACCTAACAAATTATTGGTGGTAATTATATGTTTAAAGGGGAATTATACCGTCCCCTAAACCACCTTCCCTCCCATTAAAAGTACATAGGTAAGGACTTAAATCTGTAAGAAAAAGTATCTGTTGTATTCAATTAGATCAACTGGACTTGAAATGTAGTTCTTGAAGACGTTTTGCTAGTCTCCGACTGGCTTTCTCAATTCAGAATGACTTGTACAAGAATCTGTGGCAATTATGTACCCTGGAAAATCCCAATTAGCATATCACAGCCAGGTGTAAGGTGTGAGGGTGTGATTAGATAGAGGTGTTATAGGAACGCCCAGAGTAAGGTGTCAAAACAGCATTGTACATGGCAGACAGTGTGTGTCGAACCCCCCACTCTATTTAGGCTTGGTTTCTTTATTTTCACATAAATGGCCTCCTTAACACCTCTCTTGACCAGTCACGTTCCTTCGCCAGTATGTTAACATTACAATCTTCAAAGGTATGTCCTTTATCCTTAAGATGCAGATACAGGGCTGAGTCCTGACCCGAGGAATTGGCTCTTCTGTGCGGGCCATACGTTGATGCAGTTGCTGTTTGGTCTCCCCCACATACAAATCAGAGCATTCTTCACTGCACTGCACTGCATATATGATGTCGCTTTTCTGTGTTTTGGTAGGGGTCTTTCGGATGTACCAATTGCTGCCTCAGTGTGTTGTTCGGTTTAAAGCAGACAGGGATACGATGTTTTTTGAAAATTCTTCTTAATTTCTCAGAGACCCCTGCTACATATGGGATACAACAGATATAAGATGACCTGGATGAATGAGAACCTTCACAAACTGTAAGAAAAAGCAAAAAAATAGGGAAATATAATCTCTGTGGACTGAAAGACTCCATGCCAGTGACTGCAAATACAAAATCAAAAAGGATATCAGGACAATGTTTTGGCACAACCCTGTTATTACAAGAGATCTAAAGTAAACCCATGAGTGAGGACCTAGCAGTTAAGGTCCTCGTCCTGGATACTTTTGATAGGAGGCAATAGGGAAGGGGGTGGCCTCGGGTGTATAATTTCCCTTTAAGACATCTCAACATGTATACTTGTGCTTCAGTTTTTTACCGTATTTTACTTATAGCTGTCTTACACAAAGAAAAACTTATCTTGCTATGGATTTCAGTTAACCAGTTTATGCAAATCAATAACAGCTTCCACCAGTCATTGTTGTCCTTAAAGGACAATTATACTCACCTTCCCTCCACTCCTCTTCTTTGGTCAGTACCTTTTACCCAGGGGTGAGGACCTAGCGGTTCAGGTTCTCACCTGCGTAACTTGCAGCACAGCCTTACTGAAACGCTGTCTGGTAGGCTCGCCCCCTCCTCCCCATCGGCGACGAGGCCATAGGAAGGCACGCTCTGCAACGAGTGTGCCTTACTATTTGCCTTGTCGCGAAAGAGAGGAGGGGGCGGAGCCTACAGAGCAGCGTTTCAGTACGTCTGTGCTGCAAGTTACGCAAACCCAGGGGTGACGACCTAGCGGTTCAGGTCCTCACCCTGGCTAAAAGGTACTGACCAAAGAAGATGAGTGGAGGGAAGGTGAGTATAATTGTCCTTTAAATAGCATTGCCAATACTGTATATTATTTATGGTTTAACATTTATTGTAAAATTATCACTGTCTAAAAAATCATCTATTTTGTTTGTAATATGTGGCACTGAAAATTGATACATTTTAATATAATTTTAAGAAATTTGAAGATAGGTATGTACGAGTAGATACTTCCAGTATGGTATTTTGGTTGTTTGAAATTTTTTCAACCATGGACCAGAAATGTTGGTTAAATTCAGCCGATCTCATTATCTTCAGTAGCCAATGTGATATATATGATATATAATATATTGGTGTTACTGATACGGTTTATTGATCAGTAATCTTTCTGGAAGTAATATTGGGTCAAATTGACCTGTGTGCATTACTCCCTTTTTTTTAAAAATCCTCTCCGTTTTATTTCTCCTTGATTTAAATTTCAGTATTTTAAATCAGGGTTTCTCAATGGGTGTGCCAGATGTGTGTGCTTTAAAATTTTGGTAGTGAAAATGTTTTTAACATTTTAACTTGCATTTCTATTGTCATACATTACAATATTTCAATTGAAGTGTATTGTAACTTATAATCAAATTTCATTCCAGTGTATAATGCATTAAGAATAGCAAACAACGTAAAGTCCAACATTTAGAACACAGAGAGGATTTCTGTGTATGCCAGTCTGAAAGTTTGGGAACCACTGTATCAACTAACAAAAAAATGTTTTGTATCTTTATATTACACTTTGGTTTATGTTTGTTTGTCCTTCTGACTGCTCTGTACTGTGCTGACTCATCCATGTAGTACATTGTCAGACAAAGTTACACTTGTTGTACACTGAAGATAATTTAAGGGCGGTTTATTTTATGATTTTTCCAGGAGTCACCATGAAAGGCTATCAGTTTTCCCCATACCCAGAAATTGATGACTTTATTCTCTCTGTTATTACACGAGAGGGCTTTCAAGGAGGTAAGGTTTATTTATGGTTTATTTTAATAATTACTGCAAAATCTACTATGCACGTTTGCTTAAAAAAACTGTTTCCACAGGAATACGCTCATGGAATTATTTTTCAGCTGGAGAAATAGTTGTCTATGAGACAGTCAATTACCGATGGTGTGAAAACATAGGAAGAGTCCACAAAAGTAATAATGTAATGTATGTGCCCTTTCTCTCTCTCTCTCTCTCTCTCTCTCTGTCTCTGTCTCTCTCTCTCACATGCACAGTTATCTAGTATGTTTACTTAAGGCTCATTTAACATTAATTCTTTTTTCAAGCAGGCACAAATTATTAGTTCAAGTGTAGGTTTGGTTTTATACCAATTACCCCATATTCTCCATCATGTTGGTATTATGGGCTTATTTCTCTTCACTTTACAAGGGAATGTAAGATTTAAAATGTTTTTGTTTTTTTTTCAGTTATACAAGTAAACCTTAGGAATGTGTTTAATTTGTTTAAAATAACAGCACCTGTACAGTTCAATTCTTATTATGAAATCATGGGAATCACTTTATTACTCATATAAAGTCCCCCTATATAGTTTTTCATTGGTACAGCCAAATGGCTTGTGCTGTCAGTCAGAAACTCATAAAAGATTAATTGTGCTTTACAGTATATTCAATATTTATACTTCCTTTTCCTTACTGCTAAGTACATTAGAAGGAACAAACTTAGATCTGTGTGTGCGTTTTTTAAAATTCTTTTAAGGTTGCTGGTGGATTTAAAGAGGGAAGTCTGGTATCAAAAATGCTATGATCCTCTATGCAGAGTGCAGAACTTCAAATCACATTGTAAGTTGTTAACCCCCCTTTTTCCTTCTGGTATTATTGTGTCTACAGGATATAAATTCAATTTGTAAAAAATACTTTTTTTGTTCTGCCATCTACTTTGGTAAAGGGAAATTCTATACAAACATAGAAAAGATAATCAATGCACATTCCTAGGCCCCATACAATATCTAATTATCTGCACACTGGCATACTTTATAAACAAAGGGGTTTTAGTATACATTACTGTGATCACATGAATGAAAAGCCTTCCGACCACGTCAAGGTAACCCCAGTTTGGACCAGACTGGGGTTACCTTGATGTGGTTGGAAGGCTTTTTTTGAATTATCATGCTCTACAATGTTTGTATAAATGTTTGACCAGATCAGTAGCACTTCCGCTAAATGTAGTTGTAAATTAGCCTAATTGGAGTGCTTCCACAATCTTTGTAAAGGGGAATTTTACCTAAAAATAAAACTCTGTTAAAACAATTGTGAATGTAAAGGTTGGGTACACATGGAGGGATTTTCGTTAACGACCGACCCTTCTCCACTAGTTGGCGTGACTGAGCGTGCGGTCTGTAGGAGAACGCATGATCAGCAGTGATTTACTGAAATGTATAATCGCCTGTTCAATCTGGCCAAACAGGAGATCGACATTGGTCACTGTTGGTCTTAAAAACACTGCAGAATTTTCTGCCTGATCGACCGATATTTACTTTCACAGTAAAAATATATAAATATATCAGATTAATAAATACATCTTCAAACCAATTTATCAGAAGTACGGATCAGGACAGTTTCTGCCACGTTCTCTTGAGGAACCCAAGGAGTCCTCAGATGCCTGGTGGAAAAACACAGCCCTAACACCACTGCACACAATTCAAGGGAATTCCTTTCTTTTAGGACAGATCAGGTTTTTCAAGGTTTGCATTATCATGCTCTACGAAAAAGATATTTATAGAACACTGCTTGCAGCCTCTGCTGTGGTTGCCTTTATTGTTTTTATTATATTCTTTATGTCTTTAACAGTGCTTTGTGTCAGAATGCCATGTTGGTATTAGAATAAAATAGCATGTAGCAGACCATCTCAGGTTTAAAGGGGAACTAAAGCCAACAGACAACATTGTCCCAATAGACAGAGCAAATTCACAAAGATACAACAAGCTTTGCTGTGGCTGCTGGGTGATCTCTCTCTAAAATGTAAATGGCATTTTCATGATAATAACTTGTGCTCCTATTAGTGCAATGCCTGTTAAAAACTTGTTATAACATACGTATGGGCCTAGGCACTCCTTCAGGCAATGTGCCAGTATCTTCCAGGTGCTGCTTCCCTCAGTCCTCTACCTTTCAGGACTTTAAGCTATAGCACAAGAATAAAAAGTTTGATGGAAGCGCACTCAGTTAATCAGAAAATGTTCTGTTTATTGCATTACACAAACATACACAACGTTTCGGAGAACGCTATGTCTCCTTCATCAGGTGTGACACCTGATGAAGGAGACATAGCGTTCTCCGAAACGTTGTGTATGTTTGTGTAATGCAATAAACAGAACATTTTCTGATTAACTGAGTGCGCTTCCATCAAACTTTGTATGCCTGTTAAAAACTTACATAGATAGTAACCTAATTTTAAAAAAATTGTTTCCACAAAAATTGAAATTGTTGCATATGTCATTCTGTACAACAGATAACCACAGTCTAGTTCAATTTAGATCTATATAACCATAGTGGTTTTCCAGAAACGTGCCCAGCATTTACAGCTTTCTGCAAGTTTTGTTATACAAGCTCCTGGGACCAGTAACGGTTAAATTTATGTACCCCACATATGTTCTGCATAGAGAATAACATTCTCACAAATTTTATACATTGCAAATAGACCCAGTTAAGGCAAAAAAAAAACCTGCAATTTATATGCGTAAAAGAATACAGCCCCTTTTCTGTTACTTCCTTTTCTATTTTTGCCCTTAAAGGGCAACTATAGTGAAAAAAAAACTTTGTCTGTATACAATGTAGTATAAGCTGCCTTACTTATGTTGCTGTGTGGCTTCATTTCTTCACACTGGCAGAAGTTTGTACCAAGCTGTGTAGTCCCCCTCCCCTCTCTGTCTACTCCCCCTCAAGCAGTGACGGGCTGTATACAGAGTCCGAGCATTGTCAGTTGAAAGGACTTTAAATGAAGTGCTGACATCCTGTTGACCCCTCCTTCCAGAGCTAGACTGCAAGCAATCAAAGTGTGGGAATAAGTAGCAATATGCTGAAGGGAGGGGCAGAGGGGGAGAGAGGACAAGTGGTGCTGAGATTCTTTACAAGTAAGTTACTGAACTCTCCCTGTTCTCTAACTTTGCTAATTGTTATTTATTTTTGTACCTAAAGTTCATATCTCTCCCCTGCTTAGCTGAGGTCATAATCACTGAAGAGAGTCAGTGTAACAGCAGCTTGTAGTGAGAGACCTTCACAAACACAGTGACACTGCTTGTTGTCCTGTTATATTTCAGTTGCTTTAGTCTATATATTTCATACATTGCACTGTGTGTCTTGTTTGGTATATAGTCTGTATTACTGTATTATATATACTGTATTAGTGTTCCATTTGAGTCACTGGTTTTGTATGTATATAAGATATTTTTTTGGGGGGGAGGGGCTGTTTTATAGTGTGTTATGCTCATATTACTGGGTTAAGGGTTTATTGATTGTGTTTAGCACTACAGCATTTGACTATATGTTGCACATGGTACATATAGTGTGGGTGAGAGAGTGTGTGACAGTACTGCAGGGGAGCTTTGGATTGTGTGGGTGTGTGCCTTTGAGTGACAGATGAGGTGTAGCAGCTCCTACAAATCACAGCATATTCAAAGGCTTATATCTCGGGGACTATGAAGAATTTAAAGAAACTAAAGGTACCCTGGTGGTTGGGATGACTTATAGGATACATTAGAAGAAATTAAAAAAAAAAAAAAAAATTTCACTATAATTGCCCTTTAATGATGTCTCTTAGCTTAGTAGCAGGAGTCTATATACGGTAAGTGTGAAGTTGGTGGTAAGAGACTCCTTCTAGATAACCTGAGATCCCCCACTCAGGTATGTGCCAAACACCACAAATATATCTAGCAGTAGTCCGTCTTCACCATATAAAAATATCATTCAAAGAAAATGCATTGTGTTTTTGGTTACTACTGCGTTTTTATTTTTTGTACAATATTACATATTGGTAATAATTGCAAGTGGTTTGAAACCTGTTTTATTGGTGCTTCCTAATTTTAGGTTACCCTTTACCCGGTGAAGTTTGTCTCCCGTATCTTTTTAAAGAGGTCAGTATTAATTTTGAACAGAAGTACCATTTTTGAGGGTTGGATAAGCAAAGGAGCTGCAGAGCAATCTTATAAAGAATGAACCCACTGCACCCAAAAGAAATGAATTATGAAAATGCAGTTCCAGTAAGGCCTACTATAATTTGTAAAATAATCTAGCCAGATTTTGGTATAAATGCCAAAGTGCATTGAAAAAAAATGCATTTGTGAAATTTGTTTATAATCCATTTCCTCCTTTTACAGACAAATAAGGGAATTAAAGAGAGCAGCAATCACTCTTAATTATCCCTAAACTAGCAATGTAGTAAATCAATAGATCTCTTTATTACATTCTCATTTGAACTGAGAATGGAGGCTTTTCAATAAGATGAGTGAGATTTTGCTTGCAGCAACCAACCACATTGTTTACAGTAGATGAGTAAAAAGGTAACTTGTGTCCTGAACCATCCTAAATGGTTGGTACATAGCCACAAAATACATGCCAAACACAGAAAATGTGTGTATTTGTTTTGCAGTTGTAGCTCTTTATGCGTTTCTCTGAAGGATCCTTGGCTACCGACTGTCATTTGCAGGGTTGGCCATTTACAGCTTACACTACTATAAATAAGTAATTCACAAACAATTCCTTCTAATGTATCCTATAAGTAATCCCAACCACCAGGGTACCTTTAGTTTCTTTAAACTCTTCATAGTCCCCGAGATATAAGCCTTTCTGTCACTCAAAGGCACACACCCACACAATCCAAAGCTCCCATGCAGTACTGTCACACATTATCCACATTATAAGTACCATGTGCAACACATAGGCAAATGCTGTAGTGCTAAACACAATCAATAAACCATTAACCCAGCAAAATGAGCATAACACACTATAAAACAGCCCCTCCCCCCCAAAAAACAATCTTATATGCATACAAAACCAGTAACTCAAATGGAGATCACCAAGTAAACACAGTATATATAATAATACAGTATATATAATACAGTAATAGACTATATACCAAACAAGACACACAGTATATATATAATACAGTACATATAATAATACAGTAATACAGACTATATACCAAACAAGACACACAGTGCAATCTGTGAAATATATAGACTAAAGCAACTAAAATATATCAGGACAACAAGCAGTTTCACCGTGTTTGAGAAGGTCTCACTACAGCTGCTGCTACACTGATTATTGATTATGAGTTCAGCTAAGCAGGGGAAACTGACTCCAAGTGGCAATCGGAAATTTCCCTGGATCAACTCTACTTTATGTACTTTATGTCCACATGTCCTCTGACATGCTGTATTGGTGAACAATGGCCCAGATAGTTTATTGTATGGCCCGTTAATGTATTTATACACAGTAATCAGATCCCCACACAAGCGCCTTTTCTCCAGCGTACATAATTGTAACTTTTCCAGTCTCTCTTCATATTCAAGCTCCCCCAATCCCCTTATTAATTTAGTTGCCCTGCTCTGAACCCTTTCAATTTCAAAGATGTCCTTTTTGTACACAGGATTCCAAAATTGCTCTGCATATTCCAAGTGAGGCCTTACCAATGCTTTGTAAAGAGGCGAGAATAACATTTTTTTCCTCCCTTGAATCCATACCTCTCTTGATACAAGACAATACCATGCTGGCTCTGGCTGCCGTCTGGCACTGCTTGCTTCCTTTGTTTGTTATCTACCAAATCTCCAAGATCCCTTTCCAACAGGGATTCACTTAACACAGAGCAATTTATAGTATAAGTAGCAAAATTTTTTTTTTTTAAGTCCAAAATGCATCACCTTACATTTATCAACATTGAATTTCATCTGCCACTTAGCAGCCCAATGTGACAATCTATCTATATCCCCCTGCAACGATTGCACATCCTCTGAAGTTTTTAATGGTCGAAAAAGTTTTTTGTCGTCGGCAAACACAGAAACCTTGCTGACAATACCCACTTCCAAATCATTAATAAATACATTAAATAGAAGCGACCCCAACACAGAACCCTCTAGCACCCACTTAGCACTTTAGTCCATAATTATGAAGCCCCATAAACAACTACTCTCTGCATCATATTCATTACCAATTTTCCATTCATGTACAAATGTGACTCCCCAGCCCAACAGACCTTAGCTTATACATTAGTCTTCTATGGGGGACTGTATCAAAAGCCTTTGCAAAATCCAAGTAAACTACATCTACTGCTATGCCAGAGTCTAAATTTCTACTTACCTCATAAAAGCCAATCAAGTTAGTTTAACAAGTCCTTGAAACATAGTTTAATGATTAAAATGAGGCAAAGGAATTAGCACTTTTAATTTCTGTTTATAGCATATAAGGTTCATGGAGGTTTGGCGGCATCTAATTAGAGCTCAATCAAGCAAGGCAAGACAATTTCCTATTGGTATATTTATTAGCAGATAATATACATCATGTTACATAAGTTATTTTGAGTATTTTGTCTTTTAAAGAAAAAATCCTGATTCACTGTTAATGGATTTTCTTTCAGGAAAATGAAGATTGTATTTTTACAATGGATGAAAATGGGAACATCCAAGAAACCAAACTTAAGCCAAATATCGATGCTGGACAGCTACAAGACAAATTAAATATGCCAAAGCCTGGTGAAGATGTAGTATGTAAGGAGAGATGCTCAGAAAGTGAGATTGATGACAGTCTTATCCTGGAAGCTACTGAAGATATAGAGTTTGTTGATGCAGTGGACACCAGTTTGGCAGTGATGGACTGGGATGAACTGGAAATACCAGACAACCTTTTATTACAATCTTTATATGAACATGAAATGTTTGCAGGCAAATAAAACTCCCTTATATCACAGGGAACCGCAGTGCAATGTATAGTAAAAGACCAAAACACTTTCATTAATTTAAGAAGGTAATTCACTTAATGAATTCAGTTCACAATATTGTCTCTAGACAACATTGTCCCAATATACAGCGCACATTCACAAACATTCAAGCTGTGTCTCATTTCTCCCTTTGCTGTGGCTGTTAGATGATTTATGAAATGAACCTGTGGGTACTAGCGGTCAACTCCAACTTAGCTGGATGACAGTACTCTGCAGAGAGACAGTGAATACTGGGGTAAAGGGGACATGTCTGGGGTCTGTGAGTTGTACTGGCGACAACATGGAAGCCTACAGAATCTATTAGTTACATGTACTAAATTCAACTTACTAGAGAATAACTTACCATGTTTTGATATTCTGGGACAAAAGGCTTTTATATTAGTGTTTTTTAAAAAAATAGTTTAGTTCTCTTTTAAAACTTTTAAAAATCACCTTTATAAATCCATGGTGAGGTCACACATATTCTGTGTAGGCAAATATCAATGAACTTAAAAAAAGGGTTCAGAAACTTCCAATAGATACATAAGGAGTCATTTGTACTACAAGCAAAATGTACCTTTTCCAACATGATTGCATCTCTCTGTAAATTGTGATTCAATTGTGAATTAATGGCAGAAATTTTATAGTGTTAAAAAAATCTTAATGGTTTAATTATGTTGTTAAATTTGTTGCGGCAGCATGTGTGACTTTTTCGGAACTGGCACAACCACCCCATCCCCTATATTAAGGCCCTATATAAAAATAGAAGCAGAGATAAGTAACCAAAAAATGAGCAGAAATGTTTTCTTTGTAGTGCTTTTATTGTGCTACACACATTTCGACCTACATGGGTCTTTGTCAAGACCCATGTACCACACCGTGAGGCTGCAGTGTTTGAAGATTTTAGTAGCCACAGCATTACCTGGATTGGTGGGATTCCTTGTGTATGTCCCTATATTAAGGTCATAATAACCCTTGGTAAATTGCCCCAAACAGGTTAGCATGACTTTAAGATGGGTTGTTGCACTTCACTGCTGGAGGTAAATTTTTCCACAATAATCAGTTAACTACAAATCCAAGTCTTCACCACAAAGCAGACAAATGGACTTTAATATAGGAAAGACTATTCATACAGGTCTCTGAGCCAAATATGTCAGGACCAATGGAAGTTTAGTACTTAACACAGTTATCAATTCATTTTAATTTTAAACTTTATGGAATAAAAATGTACAATTATCAGTGAGGTAGAAGATATTATTCCTTCTACTAGGAGAGATAGAGATAAACTTGGAAAAGGACTCTGGGCCATATTTATAAAGCCGCTGTATCGCTTTTTATCGATACCACAACTTAAATGAGCAGTATCGTAAATTTAAGATCCCTAAACCGATCGGAGATTAGCGATCGGTTTAACGATCGTAAATTTACAATACTGATCATAAATCTACGATAACAAAATCAGGGATATACAATCCCCATAGTATTTTACTACCGCATGGTATTCGGTGCCATTTACGATTGCGATCGTACATTTACGACTGCAATTGTAAATTAACCTGCGGCGTCGCTAAAAAGGCAATACCGCGGCTTTATAAATATGTTCCTCTGCGTTCATCCTGAAACATGTCACAATAAACAGCATTTGAGTTTCATTATAGATGCTGTGTGGTGTCCCCTTCTTTATATAGTGTAAGGTGGAATGGTTTCAGATACTGCTGGGCACAGAGCATTTAGAAAGTGAGCGCGCCTTTAACGATCGGTATCGTAAATTTACAATTGTTAAACTGATCGGACATTAATGATTGTGATACTGATCGTAAATTTACAATAACGAAATCGTACATTTACGATCCCCATAGAATACCATTGCGGTAGTTTACTACCGCACGGTATTCTACGATCAAACGTTTGTTAATTAACGAACGTTCTGTCGTAAATGTGCGATCGTACATTTACGACTGCGATTGTAAATTAACTAACCCGCGGTATCGATTTTAAGCTTTATAAATATGGCCCCAATCTCTAGAAATAGGTTTTCTGACCTCCCTAGTAAATGGACTTTAAAATCTGAAAAATAATTTTAATTCCATTTTTGGACTATAGTTACCTATTATCAATTTTAGAAGCCTTTCGGTTGCAATGAGGATGTGTGTAGATAACTAGGTGTGTTTCAGGCTGTGGGGTATATCAGTTTATGCATGTATAACCATAAAACTAACTTTTATCTATGATGGATCAAAATTAGTTTTTTTTACTATAGTTACTCTTTAAGTATGGCTGCCACAGGAATGGAAGTGTAGGTCAGTAGGTGGGTGGGGGGGGGGTTGGTGGTATCCGTGTTTGTGTTCATACAAGATGTTATTGCATAAGATCTGACATAAACCAATAACATCTGGAAAGTCTGCACAGCTTTGAAAGATTGTGTAACAGAATTTCATCCTTCGTCTATACGTGGGTCTATAGGAAAGTTAACACAAACTTAAAGGGGAACTAGCAACAAAACTTTACAGAAGATTATGCAGCAATTTAGCACCCTGGATAGCTCCCCCATTCAACTATTCGTTATCTAAAAGGAAATCTTTACAAAGAGCTAGATAACAGTAGCAAAAGAAATCACAGCAGCGTTGAACATTCAGGATTGGATATTGGTAAAATATAAAACTTCCAGCACAATAATTAAGTGATCCAGGATGCTGCATAACATTCAATACTTAATATGTTGCCACTTGTTCTTATAAACAAAACAATTGATGTTCATATAACTGAAATTTGCTGTTACGCTCTTTTATACCTCAAACATATATAAACTACCCAGCACAACCCAATGCAATGTACAGATCCCAGGAGCCATGTTGACAGTGTAAAATGTACACCTGATATGTGTATGTTCTTGGCTACCGTTGTCTAGTTTTCTGAGTGGCTCCTAATGTGAAAAATAATTTGTCAGTCAATGTGGCTTTACACAAATGCTGTATCATACATGATTATTTGCATTCTCTTAGATGGCTGTGCATTCCCTAATGTTAAAAAATACGGTGGGACTGACAGTGGGACATTTAATAATATTAATAGATTTATAATATATCAGGTCGGATCATCGACAATGCTCAACCGAGCGCCCTACATTAATCTATATCGACTGAAACGGCTGTTCATCCTACAGTCTGTAGGGACCTAGATTAAAATCCTGTCATAACATCTGGTCCCAGACCTTAAAGTGTATGTATACTGAAAAAAATGACCTTGCGTCACCTTAATCTATAAATGTTAGTAAGTAGCACTTACTCTGAGGTGTGTTTGTTGCTGCATGCCTTCGATACAATACTCATTTTGCTCAGACTCTGACCTGACTATTTTCCCACATACCAACTGCTAAACCTGCATACAGTGTACAGCACACCAACTGTCAAACCATTCCAGCTAGTTTCCACAATGGCCAATTTAAAAAAAAAAATTCCAGTGTCCATACCCTTTAATTTATCTTTAGGAGGTTCTGTCTTCTAAGAAGTGGTTACATCATGAACACAATTTGTAAAAAGTCTGTTTACCATGAGTAAATTTTCAGACCGATTGTCTACACGGCTACTAGGATCTGTCCTGTCCCTTTCTGTCTGCCTGGCTACTAGTACATAGAAAATTGATATTATAATTTTGGCTTCTGGAGTGACAGGGTTTTCCCAGTAAATGCTGTGATTTCAAATGATGATTTCTCAGAACCTACACCATTGTAGCCATGTCCAACTACCAGGGGTGGTTTATGCAATGGCTGGTAAACCACGTGACTGTTTTTTCTACATATCACAATATATATATGTACATATATATAAATAAATACTCTGGGCGTTCCTATAACACCTCTTAGCCACTATCTAATCACACCCTTAACACCTGGCTGTGATATGCTAATTGGGATTTTCCAGGGTACATAATTGCCACAGATTCTTGTACAAGTCATTCTGAATTGAGAAAGCCAGTCGGATGACTAGCGAAACGTCTTCAAGAACTACATTTCAAGTCCAGTTGATCTAATTGAATACAACAGATATACCATGACCTGGATGAATGAGAACCTTCACAAGCATATATATATATACTAGCAAAAGTGTGCCCGTTGGTCCACAGTGGAAATTATGTGTGTATGTTTTGCTAGGTAATTATTTTTATTGAAAACTCGGGGTCATGCTTTCAGTGATACCAACACAAAGTGCAGAAACATGCAAGAGATTCGGGATCTGTCTGCCTCTCCCTTATGCATATAGCTGTTAAGATGTAGGGCTAGAGAGAGGCTACTTACATCCGTTTAGCCGGTAGGTATCAGGATCCATTCTGAACTTGCTCTCCCTTTCCACTCCCAGCAAGTATCCAGGGGGAGAACTTTTCAAGTCTGAAAGTCCTAAAAAGGACCCAGGCAATCCCACCGCATAATATGATCAAACACACACATACCCTCTCATTTCTATTTGACCTGCCAGCAAGTGCCAGGCAATTCTGCCACAATGTTCAATTCTAACTAAAAAGCACCATAGGACAACCTGATACCCTTTACAAGATCCAGAATAACATGGTAGGTACATACTTATAAGTAAATTACTAACTTACAGACATTAAAAGCCCATGCTTTAGCGATTCCTACCAAAGTGTTTGAATATGCACATGTTTAAAAACTACAAATCCCAGCATTTACTAGCTGCACAGAATGCTGGAAAAATTTATTTTTTCATACATCCTGGAATAAAGCCCCTTTACTGACTTACAGACATTAAAAGCCCTTGCTTTAGCGATCCCTACCAAAGTTTTCAACATGCAAGTGATTCATCTGCCCTTACCTTACTTCCATAGCTATTACACTATTGGTTTAGAGAAGGATTATTAAAGGGTATGTCTATTCACCAAAATCAAAAAAATTTTTTTTTCATTATAAGGTAGTACCCATCCCCAGAAGCCTTTTCCTGCCTTTCTTTTGAAAAAATTCCATTCCCTACCTTTGCAGCAGTCTCTAGAAGTTCTATTCGTTTTTGGGGGTGTGGCCTTAGCTGTGCTGGATAAGGAAGTGAGCTGATTACTAAATGAGGCTATTACCATGCGTTTTGGTCCCGCCCACTTGACCCTGTGCTTTTATGTAAACAGATCCTCTCCTGCATTGTCAGAACTGTAGTAAAACAGACAATGCTGGCAGAGACAAAGGAGAGAGTTCATACATAAAGTGTGCCATTTCTGTGGCTGGGGGAAGCAGGGAGAGTGTGTGTGTAGATAGACCCAAGATCTAAATATCCAATCCAGACGTAAGAGCCATTTCTGTGGCTGGGGGAAGCAGGGAGAGTGTGTGTAGATAGACCCAAGATCTAAATATCCAATCCAGACATAAGAGCCATTTCTGTGGCTGGGGGAAGCAGGGAGTGTGTGTGTGTGTGTGTGTAGACCCGAGACCTACAAATCCATTCCGGAACGGGATGTTCCGTTTTAATCCCTCAGCCGGGCGGGCAAGGTCGACGAGTCCGACGCAGCATGGGTGGATCTGCGCATGTGCGGGATGGCGCGCACGTCGGACTGCCTGCTATTGGGAAGGCAGCAACATGAATATTCAATGTGCCAAGCGGATCTTACAGCACATACATCAGACAAACTAGGGCACACAGACAAAATCCATAAAAGGTATCATGCATATTTAAATGGGCTCTTTTACTTTAGGCAATGTTAATTTTTCAGGTGGACATACCCTTTAAGGTCCCTTCAGGCAGTAGGAGTCACACATCCAACCCCCTATCTGACAGCTGTAATCAATAGAATGTCAATGGAATAAACCTGCAGGTGTGAGAATAGACCCAGGCATTTCTGTCACATTGGGCAGTTCAAGCCAAACAGCACCATTGGGGAACCCGAGACACCCCATTATATATAGATATCACTACTGTGATATCTAAACCGGAAGATCTAGAAATATGCTAACAAACTAGCGAATTAAGAAAATAATATATAAGGGATAATGCGCCCCTTCCAGTGTAATATAAGCATATAAAGTCACAGAGGAGTAGACTTACCATATAAAAGCACGAGACCACAGGCTTTTATACAGGGCAGGGAACTCTGAGGTGACTTTATAAACCTTATATTACACTGGAAGGTGAGCATTATTTCTTATAATACATAAGGTTTAATTATTTTAAATACAAAATAGTGTTTTGGCATTTTTTATTTTAAATAATTAACACCACCCGTAAAAACTGTCTGTCACCTTAAGAACAAAGAAGTTTTGTCATTTCCACGGAAAAAGCATGACACTGCACAGACCTGAATAGTAGAAATCATCTGAGCAGCACCGCGTTACATCTCCTTAAAGGACAACTATACTCACCTCACCCTCGCTCCTCTTCTTCCATAGCAGCATAGTACCCAGGGTGAGGACCTAAAATCGCTAAGTCCTCACCCTGGGTACTTTCCCTAACTCCTGCACTACTTACCGCAAATCTGCTTCGCCGATCATCCATTCCTCCGCTCTTCCTTTCCTGCTTCAGTGACAGATCGCGAGGCAGCCAATAGGAATACGCTCTGCAAGGAGGCGTGTCTTCCAATTGGCTGCCTCGCGACTGTCACTGACAGTAGAAGAGAGGGGTGGAACAGTGTGGATCGCGAAGCAGATTTGCGGTAATAGTGCAGGAGTTAGGGAAAGTACCCAGGGTGAGACTTAGCGATTTTAGGTCCTCATCCTGGGTACTATGCTGCAGTGGATCGGGGAAAAGGTGAGTATAATTGTCCTTTAAACTTCGTTAAACTGCCAGTCATCCGTAATGCGTCATGCACAGTACAGCCGGGGAGACCGAACCCTTCCTATGACTCCTAGGAAGTACATCTGGGTCTCTCCAGGTCTCCCATTGTGGATGACTCATCACAGACGACTTGCAGTTTAACAAAGTATGAGAATAAAGGAGCTTCAAATAATTTGCCATAACATTGTGTGTGTTATGTTGATGGTTCAATAAAAGTTGGTTGACTTCTATAAGGTGTGCGTTCCTTCCCATTTTTGCTGACGATATTGGATACTGTTAACCCTTTAGGGGTAAGGGTTGGAAGAATCTGCACCCCCTGCTATTGGATGTGCTGAGGACACTATTGCTTCAAGTCTTGATGTATATACCCCCCCATAGCACTCAGAGCTGAGAAAGAAAGTATAAAACGCCAAGATGTCTTTTTCAGACATTGTGAGAACCACCAGAGAAAGCGCCAACACTAGCATATAATGAAGCTGAAAAGAAACAGATTTTGGGATTTTTGACAGAGGAAGTTGATGTTCCACTCATATCCTCAGAGGGATTGCCAGGACAGATTGGAGACTCTACGAAAGAGGGAAGTAAGCTTGCAGATACACAGCACTGCTTTGAAAGAAAATGCCCGGGCTGAGCATATCCCCAGAGGGTTGTGGGTCAATTTGCATCCCATATTATGAGGGGACTATATGGGGTTTGGACTATAATAATAAATGGTACATTGTACTGAACAAGTGCAGCTTAGATCTTATCTATCTCACTATTAAACAGCTGCAGTTTGCGAATAAGAAGGTCAGACAGGAGATCTTCAACACTGAATAAGAATTAAAAACATTTGTTTCACTGGAGGAACTGTCCGAGATTAAAGCACAATTGGAAGTATCTATCAGGGATTTGCGTATGGACCTGATCCAGAAGAAACTGCAGAAGTTCAGAAGAGACACAAAGGATTCTGTGATGAAGTGGGTGTGCGACTGGCAGCGGGAGAGGAGAGAACGCCGACAGAACAGAAAGCGTGATCGCGTCACCATGGCAACGTCCTGGAGACCAAGAGGAAGAGACCGGGAACAGCAAGTCAGACAGAAGACTCCGGCAGCGCATGCTCATCAAGCAGTGGTTCCCAAAATTATTTTTTAGTTACATCCCGGCCGCACACAGGTACACCAAGGGGGAGAAAGATCGAAGACCAGGAGAGTCAAAAGGAGGGGGAAACAAAGTGGCAAGAGGATCGAACAGGAACTGGGGAGACAAGTGAGTAATCCAGCTGATACTTTGCCTGTAAATATGTCAGATAAAGTCCTAGCCAAGGAACAGGAACAACTTATTAATAAAGGATTAGGGTTTGTTCCAACTTACCAGGAGAGACGATTTGATTTCAAGATAGACTGGTTTAAGGTTATCTGCAATATTAAGTGTAAAATGTGTTTTATGGATAAATCCAATAGCATCCCCAAAATCAGGAAAATATCAAAGTTTGTTCCTGATGTCTCCAATGCCACTTGGATACCTTTAATAACGTTGTAATGCAGAAAATTAAAGGCTTAGCATGGCAGAGTAAAAATATCAGAAAAAAACTTGAATAAGGCTGGGTACACATGGCCGGACTATTTGTCCCGAACGAGCGCACGCTACAAGCGAGCACTCGGCCGCGACAAATGTCAGTCGGTCGTGGCGAATATGGCCGCGGTCAAATTTGCAAATGATTGATTGTGCGGTCCCATAGGGAACCACACGATCAATCGGAATTTTCCGACGCGTCCGATCGTTCGTCTGATTCAGAGGAACGGACGAACGAACGATGTCGGTCGCGGCCAGCTACCCCACACCAGCCGATATTTTCGGCCGACCAAATGAAAGTGGCGAAAATACTGGCTGCTATGTATCCAGCCTTAAAGTGAATGCATTACAGCAATTAAAAGCTGATAAGGAAATTGTTGTGAAAAAGGCAGATAAAGGGGGAGTTATAGTGGTAATGAATAAAATGTAAAGGAGGCAGAAAGACAATTGAATATTAAATCAACTGCAGAATGCTCCTACATTTAAGTTTAAGAAAGAGATTGAAGATACGGTTGAGCAAGCATATACTATGGGAATTATTGACAAACAGGCAAGAGATTTTTAAATTTGTGATTGTCCTAGGACCCCAGTATTATACTTTACAGACACCACCTGGACAGCCGATTGTGTCTATTTGCAACCAACTGTCTGCCATGTACAATGCTGTTTTGACACCTTACTCTGGGTGTCCCTATAACACCTTTTAGCCACTATCCAATCACCCCCTTAACACTTGGCTGTGATATGCTAATTGGGATTTTCCAGGGTACATAATTGCCACAGATTCTTGTGCAAGTCATTCTGAATTGAGAAAGCCAGTCGGATGACTAGCGAAACGTCTTCAAGAACTAAACTTCAAGTCCAGTTGATCTAATTGAATACAACAGATATGTAAGGTATGTGGATGATGTTTTTTTTCTATGGAAAGGTGATGTGACATCATTAACAGATATGGGTAATAAGATTAATGAATTACATACAACATTAAAAATGACTGTAGAGTATGATAGGAGAAGATCAAATACCGAGATGTACTAGTGATAAATAAAGGGCATTACTTGGATACTGATCTCTATGTTAAAACACAGAAAGAAATAACTTGCTGTTGACTTCTAGCTTTCACCCTAAAGGGGTGTTCAAAGGGTTACCCAAAAGTCAGTTCCTTAGGGTCGGACGCATTGTAAAGAATGACAGATAATGTAAAATCAGATTGGATGAGGTGACACAAAGGTTTATGGACAGAGGGTATTCTAAAAGGCAAATTGAACAGGAGGTGAGAGAGATTCTTAATTCCAGAGAACAGTTATTAAATAATCCTAAGAAAAAGGAGGATTCTGTAAGACGATTACCTTTTGTATCCACGTATAATACCCTATCACCTCAAATACTGAATATTGTGAGCAAGCTTTGGAATATCTTGAAAGCTGACCCCATTTATAGCAAATTGTTTGAAGCTCCTCCTTTATTTCCATACCGTAAGGCTAAAAGTTTGTCTAATGTTTTGATTAATGTTGACTTGCCTAAAGAATTAAGTCAAAAACAGATGGTACTACGTGAAACTAAAGCAGCCAAATTCCTGTGTAGAAATTGTCAGGCCTGCAATGCCATAATACCTGGTGAGGAGGTTAGTCACCCTCGTAAGGGACATAAGATTAAACTACAGCATTTTGCTACCTGTAGATCATCTACAGGAGTGATTTATATGTTTAAGTGTCTGTGTGGTTGGGCTTATGTGGCCAAAACTAAAAGAGAGGGAACACAAACATGATATTTTCAAGTTTTAAGGTACTAACAAAAAAGTTTGAAACATCTGTTAGCAAACACTTTTTTGCTTATAAGCACCATGTATTCCAACTACGCTGGCTTATTCTTGAAGTGGTGAATAGACATCCACGAGGAGGGAACTATGAACAGTTCCTACTACAGAGAGAGCTTTTTTGGATAGATAGATTAGATACTATCAGGGTTATTCAATAAAAGTTCTTATCGTTTAAAATGGTGCTATTTTTCCCCCAACCAATCAGATGTTAACTTTTAAATGTTAAATAAGATCTGATTGGTTGGGGCAAAATTAGCACCATTTTAAACGATAAAAACTTTTATTGAATCCCCCTGTCTCCTAATGGGATGAATGAAGAGTTTAATATGTCCTGCTTCTTATAACTTTATATTATATTCTTTATTGGCTAGGTTGTTAGCATATCTCTAGATCTTCCACTTTATTCTTAAACTCCGTTTATTCCATAGTTTAAGATGAGAGCACCATCTAATAGAATCTCACTGCAAAGAAGGTACTATGTTTTAAATTGATACATGTTTAACTGTGACAATGTTTTTGTGAATTAGAATTAGGATAGTTACATACTACCTTTTGAGTGCTCTCACTGTTATTTTGTACTATATTGTATACTATATATTGTTCTTAACAGTTTATAATAATGAGATAATTGTGTTCCTGGAATACAGTTTACATACTTTATACATTGTATTAACATTTTATCACTATCATGGATATATAGTGTTACTATTTTTATGATGTATTTAACCATTTTATTATACTATTATGATGTATTTTATCACAATGTATGTTCACGTTATTGCCCTAATCTATACTAATTATATTTTAGAAAAAAATAATTAGTATAGATATTATAGAATATTGCACTTTATGAATCTGTTTATCTCTGTGTGGGTGTGTCCACTGAGCATTATGGGTATTTAAAGGGATGGGAGGATCCTTTAAATATCACCTGATGAAGGGAGAGGAGCCCCCCCAAAACGTTGTGTGTGTTATGTTGATGGTTAAATAAAAGTTGGTTCACTTCTATAAGGTGTGAGATCATTCACATTTTTGCTGGCAATATTGACTAAAGACTTGCATTTTTTCAAAAACTGGAGTCATCAGCACTTTTTTATTTAATGTATTCTATGGACTGAACAGCCATAATCTGCAGTAGGACAATCCCAGGAGGCGTATGGTGAGTGGTATCTGCTTTGAGTGATGTCCAAGTAAGAGCTCTGTATTAAAGGACAAATTTTCAGGAATATGTAATATAGGAAGCTATCGCCCAAGTTCAGGCAACCCAAGATACCGGATGTACTATTAGGCTAATGTGGGTTTTATAGTTGTTTTGTGGGGCCTGAGCTGTTTCCAATACAGGGCACCAATGCAAAATCTGAAGCGTTAGAATTTGGGCTAGTATTTACTGTTAAAATTAAATGCGTTTTAAATGGGCTGTAAAATTCTAGCCTGCGCAGCTTAGATGACCGGCTTCCAAAATGCAATTTTAGCACATAACTGTTACTGTATAGCAGGAATTTGGTTGTTTACCCATTTGTCAAATGAGGAGCTTGTTATGTCTGATTCCTGTACATATTTTTCTCAGCTAGTCAAATCACATATTCCCATTCAGGTAGACAGCAGCATCCGCCATATTTGCACACCTTTTGAGGCTACACCCACATAAAGAGAAAGACACTGGGCCATATTTATAAAGGCGCGGGATCACTTTGTAATGATACTGTGCCTTTAATGAGCGTTATTGCGATTGGTAATTGCGGTCAAGGTCATAGATTTATGAGCATTCCCCATTTTTGGAGGCCTTTTGAGGCTACATGCACATAAAGAGACAAGACACTGGGCCATATTTAAAAAGGTGCGGGATTACTTTTTAACGGTACCGTCCCTTTAATAATGTTATTGTGATGTTATTTGTGATAGAATAGAATACTATTCCATTTTTTTACTACCGCTTAGTATTTTACGAACAAAGTTTTGTAGATTTTGAACGTTTAGTGATACCACAGGTTTTTAAACCTTTATAACCTCCAATCCAAGAACGGACTTAGTATTGCCACAGTATAGATTTTTCTTTTTAAGAAAACAGGACTAGGCACACAACTGGATTTTGGCCAATAGTTATTTATTAAATTGTATTGTTAGTGCATGTAAAACATCAGCACAGACATGTGGGTTTATAACATTTTTATTAAAACCTTTCAAGTTTACAATCTATATTTACAAAACCCCAGCTAGCTGACCGTGGCTAAGAAATAAGCATTTTTAACACTGCGCCCAAAAGTGAAAAGTAACAGAAAAAAACAGCAGTTGTTTTATTAAAAGGGACAGTTTACAAATTTTTTTTTCTATTTTTCAATTTCACGATTCCCTGGGAAGTAGTAGTAAATACACGGTTTACTTTTCCCACACACACCCACCTATCTCTAATATGGCAGCAGTTAGCATTAAACATCTGACTAGTTAGGGAATGGAGACAGGAAGTGTCAGATGTTGCCACTTTATCTAGCTTCAGCTGCACTTAATGGGCCATATTTATAAAGGTGCAAAATAATACAATTATTTTAACCCAATACCGAAATAAAACCCAAATCATATAAAAACCATACACTACACCACTTTCAGCTTTCAGATTTTTCCTGGTCAACAATTTGCTCTAGTTTAGAATTTATATTCTGGATATGGCTCTCCGCCCGGAATGTTGTTTCTGATTGTAGTAACAGGGCAGGAAGGCTGGACATTCCATACTGAAGAAGAAAGAGGGACAAGATGACATGGATTGTCAAATGGCAAGGAAACAAACCAAAATTGTTACCATTTAAAAAAAAATTTCCAGTATCTTTAGTAATTTGCACAAAATTGAGTCTAGGTTGATAATAAATTAAATCTACAATAAAGCTATATAAAACCTTGCTAAAGGCCGAACACACGTCAAGGATCCCAGGTGTATGGGCGCTTGGTTTGTGATCATTTGTTGATCTGGCACGAGGAACCAACGTCTGTTAACGTGAGTCTATACATGCGTGATCCTCAGGCGTTTCGTCCAAGATAATTTTTGCGTGTGTATGGGCCTTTAGAGAGCAGATATTTTCTTTTGGAAATGGGTTGTAATAGATTGTTTCCCATTTTTTATAGAGGAACCTAGTTATAGAGTAGGAAACAGACACACAACAGTAGAGGAATCTGTGTAGTGTTTCATTTCTTTGACACATTGCAGTGAACCAGAACAAGCTATGAAATAACCAGAAATTATCTAAATCAAGCAATCTTGTTATAAATGGGAATGACAATATATATCTGCATAAACATTCTATCCTACATTGATCACTTTGGGTCCTGTATCCTACTTTAATATACTGTGCACAAACACAAATGTAAAGGGTAGGGTTCAATTAACAGTTTAGTTCTTTATACAATTTTTTATAAATATAATTATTTTGTATAGATAATTTTCTATATATAATAAATAGAAATCACATAGCTGAGCAGAACATAAGCAGGGTGATTTACCCTGTGTCACTGGGCAATTATATATAGTTAGTGCCGGATGCGATCCAGTATCACTAATAGCTGGCATTAAAATCATGCTGTGGGTAAATCTGTTTTGCGATTTACCCACTTGCACCAACACGATTTTACATCACGTTCGAGAGATTTACCCAGAGCAATAGCGGCTCTAGGTTAATCACCCTGATGGACCAGATTGTTCAGTCGTAAGGAATACACTGTTGTTTACCATTTCTCTGTTGGACATCCCAGTGTTCCATATCTCTCTTGGACAGAGTTTCTATTCAGTTTCTATGCTGTCATTTGGAGACAATGGTAGTCTTGATGGAACAGAGGACCTCGCGACAGGAGGTCTGGTCGTTCTGGAAGCTGCAGACTGTCTGCTGCCATGCTTAGGAGATCCGAGAACCAGGCTCTGCAGGGCCAAAAAGGGTTGAGAAAGATGGTGGGGACTCCCTCCATCTTTAGCTTCTTCAGTAACCTGAGGATCACGGCAATTGGTGGAAAGGCATAGGCTAGACTCCAGGGAAGAACCAGGGCATCCACCCCGAATGCCAGGGGGTCCCTGAACTTGGAGCAGAATGTTGGCACCTTGCGGTTAAGTCTGGATGCCATAATGTCTATGTCTGGGAGGCCCCAGTGATGTACCAGTCAATTGAGGACTTCCGGTTCAAGGGCCCATTCACCCGGGTCCAAAACGTGGTGGCTGAGAAAGTCCACTTGATCCTTCAGGACCCCCAGAATAAAGATTGCAGAGAGGGCTGGAATGAAAGCCTCTGCCCAGGACATCTCTTCCATGGCCATGTCTCTGCACATGCCCCTTGGTGGTTTAAGTAAGACACCGCTGTGGCTTTGTCCGATTGAATACTTCCCTGTTAGGAAGGGGGTCCAAAAAAGCAGGAGACTGCGAATGGCTCGGAGCTACAGGATGTTGATAGGTAGCGTAGTCTCCTCGGGGGACCACTGACCCTGTCTCTGGCCCAACTCTGATAGGGTTCCTCAGCCTGAGAGGCTGGCATTTGTGGCGACTACCATCCAAGACGGGAGAAAAAAAGTTCCTTACCCCGTAGAAGGTACTGTGGCTGAGTCCACCATGACAAAAACTGCCTGATGTGTAATGGAAGGAGCAAGGGAAAGTCCAGAAAGCGAGGGAACTTGTCCCAGAGTTTCAAGACGTGTCTCTGTAGAGGCCTTAGGTGGAATATCACTTATGGGATCGCTTCTGCCAAGGACACCATTTTCCCTACGAGTCTCATGGCTTGCCTGTTGGTGATCTGACTGGACTGCTGGACATGGCTTGCCCTGCCATCATCTGGAGGTTGGTCGCTTTGTCCTGCAGAAGGAAAATGCAGGACATGCCCAGGAAAGAAATCTTCTGAGATGGTAGGAGAGAGAATTTGATAAATTGAGGATCCCATCCGATTGTGTTAGAATGTAAATGCACTTGGCTACCATGGTTTGCACAAGCACATGAGAAGGGGCCTTGATCAGGATGTCGTCCAGGTACGGCATATAGAAGATGTTCTGAAGGCATATGAACACCCCCTGGCATGCCATGATTTTGGTAAATACCCAAGGAGCTGATGCCAGACCGAACGGGAGGGCAGTAAATTGGAAAAGAGCTTGACCCACCTAAAACCTGAGAAATTTGTGATGGCCTGGCCAAATGGGGATATGGCGATTTGCATCTTTGATATTGTGATGCTAGGAAAATGACCTACCGAAGTGACTCCATTTTGAAGTGGAACTTCTGAACGTGGCAGTTAAGCGCCTCTAGTACTGGTCTGAAGAGTCCCTCCTTCTTGGGCACTAGGAACAGGTTTGAATAAAACCTGTAGAATCTCTGCGGTTGAGGAATGGGGGCAATCACTTGCGCCTCTAGGAGGAAGAAAAATGCCTGGTATATCGCTTTTCTTTTTATGGGACACCTTGGGAGCCTGGAGGAAAGGAAACAAGATGGTGGTCTGGTGGCAAACTCAATCCTGTAACCATGTTGTAACACACGTAAAGTCCAGGCATCCAAAGTTGGGTGTTTCCATTGTGTATGCAAAAAGTGCAGGCGACCTCCCACCTGAGCTGGGGGATAGTCAGGATTGTTTAGATCGTGTTCCAGATCCCCTAAATGTTCCTCTTCCAGAGGTCCATAAACCCTTAGATCTTGAGGGCAGATGGAAAAGGACAGTCTCAGTAGGGGGGAATGGGGGGGTCGTGGCTCAGATACCTGCCCCTTTAGGGCACTTAAAGAAATAAAGCCCAAAGGTACACTCCAGAACACCGTTGTTGGCTTTTAGCCAGACAAGTAGGTTGGTGCTATCCTCCTATACTCATTAGGGCAAACACATCCAAGCAAGAAATTAAGCAATGGAGGAGCACATTACTTAAAGCGATAAGTGTGTGATATAATTTATTAAGTGCAAAACAACATATACATATGACGTTTTGGGAACTCTATGTCCTTTCCACAGGTATAACCAGCATACAATGTGAAACAAACATTTATACCCATAGCCCCACCTACACATCATGTGACCGACATATAGGGGCCCCAAAATGAGGCTGCCTCATATTATTAAAAGTATCTATCTTATGTGTACAATCACTTTTAGACTAAAACATTCTAATATTCAGTGCATATAATTTATTGATTTATGCTAAAGTGCCATTAGCATAAAAAGTGTCCTAACGGCTTAAAATAAGTGATAAAATAAGCAATGATATTATATAAAAACAAAAATTATATTAAAACAAGTATTTTTTTAAAGAATCTCAAACAACCAAAAGATTTATCCAGTCTTTTCATGAGAATTTTCTCTTTCATCCTGTAGATGGTGACATAATCCTGAGTAAAAAGAAAATATATTGCATACAGCTAATAAGTAATTTAATAATGCATAGTGCAAAAATGTATCTATTTCTGCCAGTTAGAAGGCAATCTGGATTTAAAGGAAGCGGTTTAATCCAGCATCTTCATTCATACCCATAGGATTGATAGTTTTTAATTTATCTATCCAACATGCTTCTTTAATTAGTAAAATTCTCTTGTAATCCCCATCTCCTGTATTGGGCTTCACAACTTCCAATATTTGTCACTTTAATTGAAAGGCCTTGTGTCTAATCTGGAAAAAATGCTTACTTACAGGGGTTTCGTATCTAGAGGGTATACCTTTATAATATATGATATCCCTCTTGTCCACACCGGATTGCAAGAAATGGAGAATTTGGAAAGCACAAACGACCTCCATGGGAGGCCACGTTTCTTTTACCTCATCTATTTCCATAAACTAAAAAAGAAAAACTTATTCTCCTTTTCTGGCACAGGGCCTAACCAATATGAAGTCAACTGCAAGAAGCACCTTTTACCATTGGATAGATTCCAGACTGAATAAAAGGAAGGGGAGCTTGGACAATACAGTTGTCCTGTAAGTATGCAGTGTGTGAATCTCCTTCTCTGAGCTGCAAACATATCTTTCTTTCTGGAGCACCCCTGTGAGTGTTTTGTCAGACTGTTGAACTTGTAAAGGTCAACCATTTTCTGCTGGTCTTTTCTAGACTGTCTGCTTAGTTGTCTTTTTCTTCCTTGCATTACAGTCCTTATGGTTTGGTTTTAAATTATTCGTTGGCATTACTTTTTCCCTTCATATCGTTTAGGAAACCAGCCAAGGAATGTTGGTCTCCAGGTTGGACATCACTGGTTTAAAGTCTGTAGCGGCCCCTGTGTGATTATCCTGCTTGCTCCCATGATAAAAACACATCCCTGCCCTTATCCCAAACCTTTGACAAATATGAAATTACCATTGGAAGAGAGATTGTGTTTATTTGTAGGCTTGGTGGGACCAATCTCATTCAATTGAAAGTTTCTAATGTGTTTTTGTTGATATAAACCTGGTGATAACACAGTACTTTGTGTCCCGCACATAATCAGTAGGAGATGCAATAGAAAGAACATTTAACAGAATGTTACTAACCCTTCACGGCTTTACCAAAAACAACATGATTTCTAGACATTTTTTTGACATTTGTATTTACTTACAGAAACTTTGGTGTCTGGGTGCTTGGCTTTATATTCTGCATAACTGTTCTTTAGATCCTTTAAATTGTTCAGAAATGTGCGTCCATTTTTAAGGTTGGATTGTTGCTCCTCCAGCTCTGTAGATTTCTTTTGTAGCTGTTTTAAAGTTGGCTCATTCCTGCATTAATAAAACATGTATAATTACAATACCAGATGGCACAAACACATTTCTTGTTTTTAAACTGAATTTCTCTTGTATTTATAATCACAAGAAATTAAAGGAACACTAAACCATCATTTTTAACTAAATGAAATTTGTTTCTATTACTCACAGAGAGGTGAGAGTAAGCTTATTCCCACCTTCCTGTGAATAACAGGGCAGAAAGTATGCACCCTACCCCCCTTTAACCCTTTCATTGCCACCAATGGTAAATTTTACGGTGCTCTATTTCCTTCCTTTTTTGCCAAGCATGGTAAAATTTACGATTGGTGGCAATGGCCCTTTAAATCCCTCCCACAGGCTCCCCCGTGTGATCGGAGGGCACTATTCAAGTGCCCTCCCTCTCCCCTCGATCCCCCATCGGTTTGGTCCCACACCGATGGGGGGATCTCAAGAAATTAACCCCTAAAGTGCCGGATCGTATAGGGAATCCCTCCCACCTCCCAGTACTTCATTCCTTGCAGAGCCGCAGCGGAAAGGGAAGTCCCGTGACATCACAGGACGTCCGGGGCTTCCCTTTGGTGTCCATCCCCATATTGCCTGGTGGTCTAGTGGACTAGTAAACTGAGATCGGTTCCGATCTCAGTTTACTACCGAAGTATAGCAGCAGGCACTATGTGCCTGCTTGCTATACTGCATACGAAAAAAATGTAACTGCTAGGGGCAATCGGGGGGCAGCATTCAGGTGCCCCCCTAGCCCCCTCGATCCCCCTTGATTTCATAAAAATCCGTTGGGGGGATCGGGAGATAGCAGTGCCTGAAGTGGTGCCCCCTCCTCTATTGCCGGTCCCTCTCTGCCTCTGCTAAGATCGGTAAGGGAGACCCCGGTGACATCACAGGGCTTTCCCTTTCACCGGGGTCTTCCCTTTGCAAGTTCTCTGATGCCCCCTAGTGGTCTAGTAGAGGTACTGCAGTGTGTTCTCATATAGAGCATGCTGCAGTACATGTATAGTAAAAGCTGTCATGCTGACAGCCTTTACTATACATTTTGTGAATGGAACTCAAAGTTCCATTCACAAATAGGATTTTTTCTAAGTCTTTGCTACTTAGCAAAGACTTAGAAAAAAAATGGGGACAGAGATCAAAATTTGGTGATCACTTCTGATCACCAAATTATTGATCTTTGCCAATGAATGAAAAATCACTTCCTGGAAAATGATTTCCGGGAAGTGATTTTTCCGATCGGATTTCGAATTGGAAAACGGGCATTTATGCCCGTATTCCAAGTTCGTTATCATTCCCTAAGATGATCTGATGATCATCTATGGGAATGAGCCAAAAAAAAGGGGAAATGCGCACAAAAAAATTCTTAAAGTGATACACACCCCCTTTTTTTTTTTTTACCCTAAAACTCTAAATTAGCAAAAACTTTGTCTTTTCCAAGCTTCCCAATGCCCCCGGTGATATCGGTAAAGTAAACGCAGATCATTATTTGTCCGATTTCAAGGGAAACTAAGCCTATTTTAGTAGAAATTTTTGCAGAGGTAGAGGTACCAAAAAAAGACCGGATTGAAGTTTTAGGATCAGTAAAGTATGCAAAAACTTGTGTGACTCTCCGTACTAACCGGTTTTCACTAAAATACCACTAAGGGGGGGTGGGGGTGGGGGTGGGTTGTGGCGTTTTTTAATTTTTTTCTTGTAATTGCAATTGCGCATGGGTTCCATTTGAGCTAGTTGGTGGCCCCGTCTCTGTTTGCACCCACCCATATGGATAACTGTTTGATTCAGGACATGTGGGAGATTGCCATTTAGCGGTTTTTTTTCTTGCCATGTGGGTTAGGTAGGATTTCAACCTTTGAGACCTCTTTTTTTTTTTCTTCCACAAAATCTCCTAAAAGCACGGAGTTCTATGAATAACAGCGTCTGGAATTCTTCATATATACGAAAGCATGATACCGTTACATACTGAAGGTGTGTAGATTCCAAAAAGATATAGTTTTTGGGGGTATTTCCAAGTTGAATAGGCTGTTCAAATTACAGAACACTGATTTTTTCTTGTAATTGCACTTCTGCATGCGTCCCATTTGAGCTAGTTCGTGGCCACACCTCTGTGTGCACCCACGCATATGGCATAACCGTTTGATTCAGGACATGTGGGAGATTCACATTTAGTGAGTTTTTTTGCTTGTCAAGTGGGTTTTAGGTAGATTTCAACCTTTGAATCATCTTATTTTATTTTTTCACAAAATCCCAAAAGCATGAGTTCTATGGATTACTGCGTCTGGAATTCTTCATGTATGTATGTAAGCATGGCCCCATTATGTAGCTGAAGGTGAGTAGTTTCCAAAAATATATAGTCCATGGGGGTATTTCCAAGTTTCTGGGCTGTTTCCTTTGAAAAGGGGTAAACTGTTCAAATTACAGAGCACTTTAATTTTTCTTGTATTTGCGCTTGTGCATGCATCCCATTTGAGCTAGTTGGTGACCACATCTCTGTTTGCACTCACATTATGGCATACCGTTTGATTCAGGAATTGTGGAAGATTGACATTTATGGGGTTTTTTATTTGTGGGGCATTCCAAGGTTCAGGGCCGTTTCCTTTGAAAAAGAGTAAGCTGTTCAAATTACGAGCTCTTTGATTTTTTTTCTTGTAACGGCACTTGTGCATGGCTCACTTTGTGTAGTGGCTTCCACGTCCATGTGTGTAACCATGTATATGGCATACCGTTTGAATCAGGGCATTTGGGAGATTGATACTTGACAAGTTTTTTTTTCTATATTGCATGGGAATTTGACATGCAAACTTTGAAATTTATTTTTGTACATTTTTCCAGAAATCTGTTACAAGTGTGAAATTCTATGCAGACGGTGCCCACACCATTGGTGGTATGCATAAAAGAATGGCACCTTTGCATAGCTGAGGTGTGTAGATTCCAAGAATATATAGTTTTGGGGGATATTTCTAATAAAGAGGGTTGTTTAGTCTGACAATCTGAAAAGTTGCTGTAATTGGACCACTGTGCATTGGCTTTCTTGTCTTTGTAGCTACTCTATTCCACGTCTGCGTGTGTAACAATCATATGGCATACTGTTTGATATCAGGACATTTGGGAGATAGATATTTGGTAACTTTTTTTTACATTACTTGGGATTTTGGCATGATTTCTAACTTTGAAAGTGTTTTTTTGTTAATTTTTCAGAAAATCGGCTAACAATTCAAACTTCTACGAAGAACTGCTCCAACATCATTGAAGGTATGAATGAACAAGCTAAAGCATTACATACCTGAAGGTGTGTGATTCAAGGATATATAGTTTTATGGGGAGATTTCTGAGTTTTGGGGTTGTTTTGTGGTAATTTGGATTTGACTGAATATGTTTGCTGTTTTTTAGCCATCGTGCATTGTCTCACTTCGTGACTAGTAGCTTCCACGTCCACGTGTGTAACCATGCATTGGCATACCTTTGATTCAGGACATTTTGGGGATTGAGTGTTTGGTACTTTTTTTACATTCCATGAGGTTTTGGCATGATTTCTACCCTTTGAATTTGTTTTTTGTTCATTTTTTAGAAAAGTGCAAACTTCTACGAAAAACTGCGCCCAAACTATTGATGGTAGTAATGAAACTAACTACAGTGTTACATAGCTGAAGGTGTGTGATTTCAGGAATATATAGTTTGTGGGGGTTGTTTCTGAGCTAGGGTTTGTTTTGTGGGAAAACTGCAGACTGTCCGAATTCGGAATTGGCTATATTTTCGCTGTTTTCTGAGCCATCGTGCATTGTCACCTTTGTGGCTTTTCGCTTCCACGTCCGCGTGTGTAACCACACATATGGCATACCATTTGATTCAGGACATTTGGGGGATTGATATTTAGTAACTTTTTTTTACATTCGTGAGGTTTTGGCATGTATTTCTACCCTTTGAAGTTGTTTTTTGTTAATTTTTTCAGACAATGCGAACTTCTATGAAGAACTGCGCCCACACCATTGATGGTATGAATGAACAAACTACAGTGTTACATAGCTGAAGGTGTGTAGATTTCAGGAATATATAGTTTGTGGGGGTTATTTCTAAGTTACGGGGGTGTTTTGTGGAAAAACTGCAGACTGTCCGAATTCGAATTGGCTAAATATTTTCGCTGTTTCTAGCCATCATGCATTGTCTCACTTTGTGGCTTTTCGCTTCCACGTCCGCGTGTGTAACCACACATATGGCATACCGTTTGATTCAGGACATTTGGGAGATTGATATTTAGTAACTTTTTTTACATTCCATGAGTTTTTGGCATATTTCTACCTTTTGAAGTTTTTTTTTTGTTAATTTTTCAGACAAATGCGAACTTCTATGAAGAACTGCGCCCACACCATTGATGGTATGAATGAACAAACTACAGTGTTACATAGTCTGAAGGTGTGTAGATTTCAGGAATATATAGTTTGGGGGGGTTATTTCTAGGTTACGGGGGTTTTTTGTGGAAAAAACTGCAGACTGTCCGAATTCGGCGGAATTGGCTAAATATTTTCGCTGTTTCTGAGCCATCGTGCATTGTCTCACTTTGTGGCTTTTCACTTCCACGTCCGCGTGTGTAACCACACATATGGCATACTGTTTGATTCAGGACATTTGGGAGATTGATATTTAGTAACTTTTTTTACATTCCATGGGGTTTTGGCATGATTTCTACCTTTGAAAGTTGTTCTTTGTTAATTTTTTCAGAAAATCTGCCGAAAGTGCGAACTTCTAGGAAGAGCTGCACCTATACCATTGATGGTATGAATGAAAGAATTACAGCGCTATGTTGCTGAAGGTGTCTACATTCCAAAAATATATAGTTTCTGGGGGGTATTTCCAAGCTACAGGGGTGTTTAGTGTAAAAAAACTGCAGAATGTTCAAATATAGAGATGGCTACATTTTTTTACTGTCACTGCCATTTGGCATTAGTCCCACTTTGGGTTAGTTGGTAGCCATGTCTCTGGGTACACCCATGAATGTGGCATACCGTTTTATTCGGGAGGGATTAGGCTTTCATATTTGAGATGCGTTTGAACATTCCTCCACAGTTTTTAGCTGAAATTCGCATTTGATTTCGTCTCTGATTTTACAGTTGAGGAAAAAAAGGAAAATGTGAGAAAATAACTTACAATTGGACGAAGAGTTGCGTCCGGGTATCTGCATTTTGATCGAAACTTACCTCACTCATAATATCCTGCGGGTGTGTAGTTTCTAAAAATATCTCACTTGTGGGGATATTTTAGTTAATTTGGTAGATTTTCTATGTTAACTGTCAGTAGTGGTTATACATTTTAATTTGGTGTAATATTCTTGAAGGTGCAGTTTTAGTTTGTGGGCGTCTCCTGTACAGGAAAAGTCGGGTACCTACATATATCTGGTATCGTTGTACTCGGGAGTATCAGAGCTTTTAGAAACAGTAAGATTTTTGTGCGTAACCTTAAGATAACTGTAAGTAAAAACGGGAAACATCTGTGAAAAATTGCTAATTTTTTTACATATTTTACCCATAATTCCAATTAAATCTCCAGAAAAGTTAAAAAATTTTGATACCATGCTAAAGTACACTTTGTGCTGAAAAAAACAATGTATAATATTCCTAATTTACTGGGGGGTTTCCTGCTGTAAAATTAGTTTAAACCATATGAGTGCAAAATCCTGAAAATTCTTTTGGCAAAAAAGGGTAGACAACTTGCAAAACTGTCTGGCACTGAAAAGGTTAAAGGTCACTACCTGTTACTGTTATAGCAGGAATTTGGTTGTTTACCCATTGTCAAATGAGGAGCTTGGTTATGTTCTGATTCCTGTACATATTTTTCTCACTAGTCAAATCAATATTCCCATTCAGGTAGACCAGCAGCATCCGCCATATTTTGCACACCTTTTTGAGGCTACACCACATAAGAGAAGAGACACTTGGGCCATATTTATAAAGGCGCGGGATCACTTTGAAAATGATACTGTGCCTTTAATGAGCGTTATTGCGATTGGTAATTGCGTAAGGTCATGAATTTATGATGCATTTCCCCATTTTTGGAGGCCTTTTGAGGCTACATGCACATAAAGAGACAAGACACGGGGCCATATTTAAAAAGGTGCGGGATTACTTTTAAAACGGTACCGTCCCTTTAATAATGTTATTGTGATGTTATTTGTGATAGAATAGAACTATTCCATTTTTTTACTACCGCTTAGTATTTACGAACAAAGTTTTGTAGATTTTGAACGTTTAGTGATACCACAGGTTTTTAAACCTTTATAACCTCCAATCCAAAACGACTTAGTATTGCCACAGTATAGATTTTTCTTTTAAGAAAACAGGACTAGGCACACAACTGGATTTTGGCCAATAGTTAATTTATTAAATTGTATGTTATTGCATGTAAAACACAGCACAGACATGTGGGTTTATAAACATTTTTATTAAAACCTTTCAAGTTTACATCTATATTTACAAAACCCCAGCTAGCTGACCGGCTAAGAAATAAGCATTTTTAACACTGCCGCGCCCAAAGTGAAAAGTAACAGAAAAAAACAGCAGTTGTTTTATTAAAAGGGACAGTTTACAATTTTTTTTTCTATTTTTCAATTTCACGATGTCCCTGGGAAGTAGTAGTAAATACACGGTTTTACTTTTCCCACACACCCACCTATCTCTAATATGGCAGCAGTTAGCATTAAACATCTGCCTAGTTAGGGAATGGAGACAGGAAGTGTCAGATGTTTGCCACTTTATCTAGCTTCAGCTGCACTTAATGGGCCATATTTATAAAGGTGCAAAATAATACAATTATTTTAACCCAATACCGAAATAAAACCCAAATCATATAAAAAACCATACACTACACCACTTTCAGCTTTCAATTTTTCCTGGTCAACAATTTGCTCTAGTTTAGATTTTATATTCTGGATATGGCTCTCCCCCGGAATGTTGTTTCTGATTGTAGTAACAGGGCAGGAAGGCTGGACATTCCATACTGAAGAAGAAAGAGGACAAGATGACAATGGATTGTCAAATGGCAAGGAAACAACCCAAATTGTTACCATTTAAAAAAAATTTCCAGTATCTTTAGTAATTTGCACACAATTGAGTCTAGGTTGATAAAAATTAAATCTACCTAAAGCTATATAAAACCTTGCTAAAGGCCGAACACACGTCAATGATCCCATGTTGTATGGGCGCTTGGTTTGTGATCATTTGTTGATCTGGCACGAGGACCCAACGTCTGTTAACGTGAGTCTATACATGCGTGATCCTCAGGCGTTTCGTCCAAGATAATTTTTGCGTGGTGTATGGCCTTTAGAGAGCAGATATTTTCTTTTGGAAATGGTTGTAATAGATTGTTTCCCATTTTTTATAGAGGACCTAGTTGATAGAGTAGGAAACAGACACACAACATTAAGGATCTGTGTAGTGTTTCATTCTTTGACACATTGCAGTGACCAGAACAAGCTATGAAAAACCAGAAATTATCTAATCAAGCATCTGTTTAAATGGGAATGACCATATAATATCTGCATAAACATTCTATCCTACATTGATCACTTTGGGTCCTGTATCCTATTTAATATCTGTGCACAAACACAATGTAAAGGGTAGGGTTCAATTAACATTTAGTTCTTTATACAATTTTTATAAATAATAATATTGTTTGTATAATAATTTTCTATAATAATAATAGAAATCACATATCTGACAGAACATAAGCAGGTGATTACCCTGTTGTCACTGGCTATATATAGTTAGTGCCGGATGCGATCCAGTATCACACTAATAGCTGGCATTAAATCATGCCTGTGGGTAAATCTGTTTTGCGATTTACCCACTTGCACCAACACATTGTTACATCACGTTCGAGAGATTTACCCAGGAGCAATAGCGGCTCTAGGTTTAATCACCCTGATGGACCAGATTGTTCAGTCGTAAGGAATACACTGTTGTTTACCATTTCTCTCTTGGACATCCCAGTGTTCCATATCTCTCTGGACAGAGTTTTCTATCATTCTATGCTGTCATTTGGAGACAATGGTAGTCTTGATGGAACAGAGGACCTCGCGACAGGAGGTCTGGTCGTTCTGGAAGCTGCAACTGTCTGCTGCCATGCTTAGGAAGTCCGAGACCAGGCTCTGCAGGGCCAAAAAGGGTTGGAGAAGATGGTGGGGACTCCCTCCATCTTTAGCTTTCTTCAGTAACGCTGAGGATCACGCAATTGGTGGAAAGGCATAGGCTAGACTCCAGGGAAGAAACCGGGCATCCACCCCAAATGCCAGGGGGTCCTGAACTTGGCAGAATGTTGGCACCTTGCGGTTATAGTCTGGATGCCATAATGTCTATGTCTGGGAGGCCCCAGTGATGTACCAGGTCAATTGAGGACTTCCGGTTCAAGGGCCCATTCACCCGGGTCCAAAACGTGGTGGCTGAGAACCACTTGATCCTTCAGGACCCCCAGAATAAAGATTGCAGAGAGGGCTGGAATAAAGCCTCTGCCCGGACATCCTTCCATGGCCATGTCTCTGCACATGCCCCTTGGTGGTTTAAGTAAGACACCGCGTGGCTTTGTCCGATTGAATACCTTCCCTGTTAGGAAGGGGGTCCAAAAAAGCAGGAACTGCGAATGGCTCGGAGCTACAGGATGTTGATAGGTAGCGTAGTCTCCTCGGGGACCACTGACCCTGTCTCTGGCCCAACTCTGATAGGGTTCCTCAGCCTGAAGGCTGGCATTTTGTGGCGATACCATCCAGACGGAGAAAAAAAGTTCCTTACCCCGTAGAAGGTACTGTGGCTGAGTCCCATGACAAAAACTGCCTGATAGTGTATGGAAGGAGCAAGGGAAAGTCCAGAAAGCGAGGGAACTTGTCCCAGAGTTTCAAGACGTGTCTCTGTAGAGGCCTTAGGTGGAATATCACTTAGGGATCCGCTTCTTGCCAGGACACCATTTTCCCTACGAGTCTCATGGCTTGCCTGTTGGTGATCTGACTGGACTGCTGGACATGGCTTGCCCTGCCATCATCGTGAGGTTGGTCGCTTTTGTCCTGCAGAAGGAAAATGCAGGACATGCCCAGGAAAGAAATCTTCTGAGATGGTAAGGAGAGAGAATTTGATAAATTTGAGGATCCCATCCGATTGTGTTAGAATGTAATGCACTTGCTACCATGTTTTGCACAAGCACAGAGAAGGGCCTTGATCAGAGATGTCGTCCAGGTACGCATTAGAAATTGTTCTGAGGCTATGAACACCCCCTGGCATCATGATTTTGGTAAATACCCAAGGAGCTGAGCCAGACCGAACGGGAGGGCAGTAAATTGGAAAAGAGCTTGACCCACCTAAACCTGAGAATTTGTGATGGCCTGGCCAAATGGGGATGGCGATTTGCATCTTTGATATTGTGATGCTAGGAAAATGACCTACCGAGTGACTCCATTTTGAAGTGGAACTTCTGAACGTGGCAGTTAAGCGCCTCTAGTACTGGTCTGAAGAGTCCCTCCTTCTTGGGCACTAGAACAGTTTTGAATAAAACCTGTAGAATCTCTGCGGTTGAGGAATGGGGGCAATCACTTGCGCCTCTAGAGAAGAAAATTGCCTGGTATAATCGCTTTTCTTTTTATGGGACACCTTGGGACCTGGAGAAAGGAAACAGATGGTGGTCTGGTGGCAAACTCAATCCTTTAACCATTTGTAACACACGTAAAGTCCAGGCATCCAAAGTTGGGTGTTTCCATTGTGTATGCAAAAAGTGCAGGCGACCTCCACCTGACTGGGGATAGTCAGGATTGTTTAGATCGTGTTCCAGATCCCCTAAATGTTCCTCTTCCAAGGTCCATAAACCCTTAGATCTTGAGGCAGATGGAAAGGACAGTCTCCGTAGGGGGGAATGGGGGGGTCGTGGCCAGATACCTGCCCTTTAGGGCACTTAAAGAAATAAAGCCCAAAGGTACACTCCCGAACACCGTTGTTGGCTTTTAGCCAACAAGTAGGTTGGTGCTCTCCTCCTATACTCATTAGGGCAAACAACATCCAAGCAAGAAATTAAGCAATGGAGACACATTACTTAAAGCGATAGTGTGTGATATAATTTATTAAGTGCAAAACAACATATACATATGACGTTTTGGGAACCTATGTCCTTTCCACAGGAAACCAGCATACAATGTGAAACAAACATTTATACCCATACCCCACCTACACATCATGTGACCGACATATGGGGCCCCAAAATGAGGCTGCCTCATATTATTAAAAGTATCTTATCTTATGTGCAATCACTTTTAGACTAAAACATTCTAATATTCAGTGCATAATTTATTGATTTATGCTAAAGTGCCATTACATAAAAAGTGTCCTAACGGCTTAAAATAAGTGATAAAATAAGCAATGATATTATATAAAAAAACAAAAATTATATAAAACAAGTATTTTTTTAAAGAATCTCAAACAACCAAAAGATTTATCCAGTCTTTTCATGAGAATTTTCTCTTCATCCTGTAGATGTGACATAATCCTGAGTAAAAAGAAAATATATTGCATACAGCTAATAAGTAATTTAATAATGCATAGTTGCAAAAATGTATCTATTTCTGCCAGTTAGAAGGCAATCTGGATTTAAAGGAAGCGTTTAAATCCACATCTTCATTCATACCCATAGGATTGTAGTTTTTAATTTTAATCTATCCAACATGCTTCTTTATTAGTAAAATTCTCTTGTAATCCCCATCTCCTGTATTGGGCTTCAAACTTCCAATATTGTGTCACTTTTAATTGAAAGGCCTTGTGTCTAATCTGAAAAAAGAGCTTACTTACAGGGTTTCGTATCTAGAGGGTATACCTTTATAATATATGATATCCCTCTTGTCCACACCGGATTGCAGAAATGGAGAATTTGGAAAGCACAAACGACCTCCATGGGAGGCCACGTTTCTTTTACGTCATCTATTTCCATAAACTAAAAAAGAAAACATTCTCTCTCCTTTCTGGCACAGGGCCTAACCAATATAAGTCAACTGCAAGAAGCACCTTTTACCATTGGATAGATTCCAGACTGAATAAAAGGAAGGGGAGCTTGGACAATCATTGTCCTGTAAGTATGCAGTGTGTGAATCTCCTTCTCTGAGCTGCAAACAATCTTTCTTCTGGAGCACCCCTGTGAGGTTTTTGTCAGACTGTTTGAACTTGTAAAGTCAACCATTTTCTGCTGGTCTTTTCTAGACTGTCTGCTTAGTTGTCTTTTTCTTCCTTGCATTACAGTCCTTAGGGTTTGTTTTAAATTATTCGTTGGCATTACTTTTTCCCTTCATATCGTTTAGGAAACCAGCCAGGAATGTTTGGTCTCCAGGTTGGACATCACTGGTTTAAAGTCTGTACGGCCCCTGTGTGATTATCCTGCTTGCTCCCATGATAAAACACATCCCTGCCCTTATCCCAAACCTTGACAAATATGAAATTACCATTGAAGAGAGATTGTGTTTATTTGTAGGCTTGGTGGGACCAATCTCATTCAATTGAAAGTTTTCTAATGTGTTTTTTGTTGATATAAACCTGGTGATAACACAGTATTTTGTGTCCCGCACATAATCAGTAGGAGATGCAATAGAAAGACACATTTAACAGAATGTTACTAACCCTTCACCGCTTTACCAAAAACAACATGATTTCTAGACATTTTTTTGACATTTGTATTTACTTTACAGAAACTTGGTGTCTGGGTGCTTGGCTTTATTTCTGCATAACTACTGTTCTTTAGATCCTTTAAATTGTCAGAATGTGCGTCTTTTTTAAGGTTGATTGTTGCTCCTCCAGCTCTGTAGATTTCTTTTGTAGCTGTTTTAAAGTTGGCTCATTCCTGCATTAATAAAAACATGTATAATTACAATACCAGATGGCACAAACACATTTCTTGTTTTAAACTAATTTCTCTTGTATTTTAATCACAAGAAATTAAAGGAACACTAAACAATCATTTTTACTACATGAAATTTGTTTCTATTACTCACAGAGAGGTGAGAGTAAGCTTATTCCCACCTTCCTGTGAATAACAGGCAGAAAGTATGCACCCTACCCCCCTTTAACCCCTTTCATTGCCACCAATGGTAAATTTTACGGTGCTCTATTTCCTCCTTTTTGCCAAGCATGGTAAAATTTACGATTGGTGGCAATGGCCCTTTAAATCCCTCCCACAGGCTCCCCCGTGTGATCGGAGGCACTATTCAAGTGCCCTCCCTCTCCCCTCGATCCCCCATCGGTTTGGTCCCACACCGATGGGGGGGATCTCAAGAAATTAACCCTAAAGTGCCGGATCGTATAGGGAATCCTCCCACCTCCCAGTACTTCATTCCTTGCAGAGCCGCAGCGAAAGGGAAGTCCCGTGACATCACAGGACTTCCGGGGCTTCCCTTTGGTGTCCATCCCCATATTGCCTGGTGGTCTAGTGGACTAGTAAACTGAGATCGGTTCCGATCTCAGTTTACTACCGAAGTATAGCAGCAGGCACTATGTGCCTGCTTGCTATACTGCATACGAAAAAATTTAACTGCTAGGGGCAATCGGGGGCAGCATTCAGGTGCCCCCCTAGCCCCCTCGATCCCCCTTGATTTCATAAAAATCCGTTGGGGGATCGGGAGATAGCAGTGCCTGAAGTGGTGCCCCCTCCTCTATTGCCGGTCCCTCTCTTGCCTCTCTAGAATCGGTAAGGGAGACCCCGGTGACATCACAGGGCTTTCCCTTTCACCGGGGTCTTCCCTTTGCAAGTTCTCTGATGCCCCCTATTGGTCTAGTAGAGGTACTGCAGTGTGTTCTCATATAGAGCATGCTGCAGTACTGTATAGTAAAACTGTCATGCTACAGCCTTTACTATACATTTTGTGAATGGAACTCAAGTTCCATTCACAAAGGAATTTTTTCTAAGTCTTTGCTACTTAGCAAAGACTTAGAAAAAAATGGGGACAGAGATCAAAATTTGGTGATCACTCTGATCACCAAATTATGATCTTTGCCAATGAATGAAAAATCACTTCCTGGAAAATGATTTCCGGGAAGTGATTTTTCCGATCGGATTTCGAATTGAAAACGGGCATTTATGCCCGTATTCCAAGTTCGTTTCATTCCCTAAGATGATCTGATGATCATCTATGGAATGAGCCAAAAAAAGGGAAATGCGCACAAAAAAATTCTTAAAGTGATACACACCCCCTTTTTTTTTTTTTACCCTAAAACTCTAAATTACAAAAACTTTGTCTTTTCCAAGCTTCCCAATGCCCCGGTGTATCGGTAAAGTAAACGCGATCATTATTGTCCGATTTCAAGGGAAACTAAGCCTATTTTAGTAGAAATTTTGCAGAGGTAGAGGTACCAAAAAAGAGACCGGATTGAATTTTTAGGATCAGTAAAGTAGGCAAAAACTTGTGTGACTCTCCCGTACTAACCGGTTTTCACTAAAAACACCAAAAAGGGGGGTGGGGGTGGGGGTGGGGTTGTGGCGTTTTTAATTTTTTCTTGTAATTGCAATTGCCATGGGTTCCATTTGAGCTAGTTGGTGGCCCCGTCTCTGTTTGCACACCACCCCTATGGTATACTGTTTGATTCAGGACATGTGGGAGATTGCCATTTAGCGGGTTTTTTTTTCTTGCCATGTGGGTTTAGGTAGATTTCAACCTTTGAGACCTCTTTTTTTTTCTTCTCACAAAATCTCCTAAAGCACGGAGTTCTATGAATAACAGCGTCTGGAATTCTTCATATATATACGAAAGCATGATACCGTACACTAGCTGAAGGTGTGTAGATTCCAAAAGATTAGTTTTTGGGGGGTATTTCCAAGTTGAATAGGCTGTTCAAATTACAGAACACTGATTTTTTCTTGTAATTGCACTTCTGCATGCGTCCCATTTGAGCTAGTTCGTGGCCACACCTCTGTGTGCACCCCCGCATATGGCATATACCGTTTGATTAGGACATGTGGGAGATTCACATTTAGTGAGTTTTTTGCTTCTTCAAGTGGGTTTTAGGTAGGATTTCAACCTTTGAATCATCTTATTTTATTTTTTCACAAAATCTCCAAAAGCATGGAGTTCTATGGATTACTGCGTCTGGAATCTTCATGTATGTAGTAAGCATGGCCCCATTATGTAGCTGAGGGTAGTAGTTTTCCAAAAATATATAGTCCATGGGGGGTATTTCCAAGTTTCTGGGCTGTTTCCTTTGAAAAGGGGTAAACTGTTCAATTACAGAGCACTTTATTTTTTCTTGTATTTGCGCTTGTGCATGCATCCCTTTGAGCTAGTTGGTGACCACATCTCTGTTTTGCACTCACATATATGCTAACCGTTTGATTCAGAATTGTGGAAGATTGACATTTAGTGGGTTTTTTATTTGTGGCGGCATTTCCAAGGTTCAGGGCCGTTTCCTTTGAAAAAGAGTAAGCTGTTCAAATTACAGAGCTCTTTGATTTTTTTCTTGTAACGGCACTTGTGCATGGCTCACTTTGTGACTTGGCTTCCACGTCCATGTGTGTAACCATGTTATGGCATACCGTTTGAATCAGGGCATTTGGGAGATTGATACTTGACAAGTTTTTTTTTCATATTTGCATGGGAATTGACATGCAACTTTGAAATTTATTTTTTGTACATTTTTCCAGAAATCGGTACAGTGTGAAATTCTATGCAGACGGTGCCCACACCATTGGTGGTATGCATAAAAGAATGGCACCGTTGCATAGCTGAAGGTGTGTAGATTCCAGAATATATAGTTTTGGGGGATATTTCTAATAAAGGGGTTGTTTGTCTGACAAATCTGAAATTGCTGTAATTGGACCACTGTGCATTGGCTTTCTTTGTAGCTACTCTATTCCACGTCTGCGTGTGTAACAATGCATATGGCATACTGTTTGATTCAGGACATTGGGGAGATGATATTTGGTAACTTTTTTTTTACATTACTTGGGTTTTTGGCATGATTTCTAACTTTGAAAGTGTTTTTTTTGTTAATTTTTCAGAAAATCGGCTAACATTCAAACTTCACCTACGAAGAACTGCTCCAACATCATTGAAGGTATGAATGAACAAGCTAAAGCATTACATACCTGAAGGTGTGTAGATTCTGCTAATTGGGATTTTCCAGGGTACCTAATTGCACAGATTCTTGTGCAAGTCATTCTGAATTGAGAAGCCAGTCGGATGACTAGCGAAACGTCTTCAAGAACTAAACTTCAAGTCAGTTGATCTAATGAATACAACAGATATGTAAGGTATGTGGATGATGTTTTTTTTCTATGGAAAGGTGATGTGAATCATTAACAGATATGGGTAATAAGATTAATGAATACATACAACATAAAAATGACTGTAGAGTATGATAGGAGAAGATCAAATACCGAGATGTACTAGTGATAAATAAAGGGCATTACTTGGATACTGATCTCTATGTTAAACACAGAAAGAAATAACTTGCTGGTGACTTCTAGCTCACCCTAAAGGGGTGTTCAAAGGGTTACCCAAAAGTCAGTTCCTTAGGGTCGACGCATTGTAAAGAATGACAGATAATGTAAAATCAGATTGGATGAGGTGACACAAAGTTTATGGACAGAGGGTATTCTAAAAGGCAAATTGAACAGGAGGTGAGAGAGATTCTTAATTCCAGGAACAGTTATTAAATAATCCTAAGAAAAGGAGGATTCTGTAAGACGATACCTTTTGTATCCAGTATAATACCCTATCACCTCAAATACTGAATATTGTGAGCAAGCTTTGGATATCTTGAAAGCTGACCCCCTTATAGCAAATTGTTTGAAGCTCCTCTTATTTCCATACCGTAAGGCATAAAGTTTGTCTAATGTTTTGATTAATGTTGACTTGCCTAAAGAATTAAGTAAAACAGATGGTACTACGTGAAATAAAGCAGCCAAATTCCTGTGTAGAAATTGTCAGGCCTGCAATGCCATAATACCTGGTGAGGAGGTTAGTCACCCTCGTAAGGGACATAAGATTAAACTACAGCATTTTGCTACCTGTAGATATCTACAGGAGTGATTATATGTTTAAGTGTCTGTGTGGTTGGGCTTATGTGGCCAAAACTAAAAGAGAGGGAACACAAACATGATATTTTCAAGTTTTAAGGTACTAACAAAAAAGTTTGAAACATCTGTTAGCAAACACTTTTTTGCTTATAAGCACCATGTATTCCAACTACGCTGGCTTATTCTTGAAGTGGTGAATAGACATCCACGAGGAGGGAACTATGAACAGTTCCTACTACGAAGAGAGAGCTTTTTGGATAGATAGATTAGATACTATCAGGGTTATTCAATAAAGTTCTTATCGTTTAAATGGTGCTATTTTTCCCCCAACCAATCAGATGTTAACTTTTAAATGTAAATAAGATCTGATTGGTTGGGGCAAATTAGCACCATTTAAAAGATTAAAACTTTATTGAATCCCCTGTCTCCTAATGGGATGAATGAAGAGTTTAATATGTCCTGCTTCTTATAACTTTATATTATATTCTTTATTGGCTAGGTGTTAGCATATCTCTAGATCTTCCACTTTATTCTTAAACTCCGTTTATTCCATAGTTTAAGATGAGAGCACCATCTAATGAATCTCACTGCAAAGAAGGTACTATGTTTTAAATTGATACATGTTTAACTGTGACAATGTTTTTGTGAATTAGAATTAGGATAGTTACATACTACTTTTGAGTGCTCTCACTGTTATTTTGTACTATATTGTATACTATATATTGTTCTTAACAGTTTATAATAATGAGATAATTGTGTCCTGGAATACAGTTTACATACTTTATACATTGTATTAACATTTTATCACTATCATGGATATATAGTGTACTATTTTTATGAGATTTAACCATTTTATTATACTATTATGATGTATTTTATCACAATGTATGTTCACGTTATTGCCTAATCTATACTAATTATATTTTAGAAAAATAATTAGTATAGATATTATAGAATATTGCAACTTTATGAATCTGTTTATCTCTGTGTGGGTGTGTCCACTGAGCATTATGGTATTTAAAGGATGGGAGAGGATCCTTTAAATATCACCTGATGAAGGGAGAGGAGCCCCCCCAAAACGTTGTGTGTGTTATGTTGATGGTTAAATAAAAGTTGGTTCACTTCTATAAGGTGTGAGATCATTCACATTTTTGCTGGCAATATTGACTAAAGACTTGCATTTTTTCAAAAACTGGAGTCATCAGCACTTTTTTATTTAATGTTTCTATGGACTGAACAGCCATAATCTGCAGTAGGACAATCAGGAGGCGTATTGGTGAGTGGTATCTGCTTTGAGTGATGTCCAAGTAAGAGTCTGTATTAAAGGACAAATTTTCAGGAATATGTAATATAGGAAGCTATCGCCCAAGTTCAGGCAACCCAAGATACGGATGTACTATTAGGCTAATGTGGGTTTTATAGTTGTTTTGTGGGGCCTGAGCTGTTTCCAATACAGGGCACCAATGCAAAATCTGAAGCGTTAGAATTTGGCTAGTATTATGAAAATTAATGCGTTTTAATGGGCTGTAAAATTCTAGCTGCGCAGCTTAGATGACCGGCTTCCAAAATGCAATTTTAGCACATAACTGTTACTGTATAGCAGGAATTTGGTTGTTTACCCATTTGTCAAATGAGGAGCTTGTTATGTTGATTCTGTACATATTTTTCTCAGTAGTAAATCACATATTCCCATTCAGGTAGACAGCAGCATCCGCCATATTTGCACACCTTTTGAGGCTACACCCACATAAAGAGAAGACACTGGGCCATATTTATAAAGGCGCGGGATCACTTTGTAATGATACTGGTGCCTTTAATGAGCGTTATGCGATTGGTAATGCGGTCAAGGTCATAGATTTATGGCATTCCCCATTTTTGGAGGCCTTTTGAGGCTACATGCACATAAAGAGACAAGACACTGGGCCATATTTAAAAAGGTGCGGGATTACTTTTTAACGGTACCGTCCCTTTAATAATGTTATTGTGATGTATTTGTGATAGAATAGAATACTATTCCATTTTTTTACTACCGCTTAGTATTTACGAACAAAGTTTTGTAGATTTTGAACGTTTAGTGATACCACAGGTTTTTAAACCTTTATAACCTCCAATCCAAGAAACGGACTTAGTATTGCCACAGTATAGATTTTTCTTTTTAAGAAAACAGACATAGGCACACAACTGGATTTTGGCCAATAGTTATTTATTAAATTGTATTGTTAGTGCATGTAAAACATCAGCACAGACATGTGGGTTTATAACATTTTTATTAAAACCTTTCAAGTTTACAATCTATATTTACAAAACCCCAGCTAGCTGACCGTGGCTAAGAAATAAGATTTAACACCTGCGCCCAAAAGTGAAAAGTAACCGAAAAAAAACAGCAGTGTTTTATTAAAAGGGACAGTTTACAATTTTTTTTTCTATTTTTCAATTTCACGATTCCCTGGGAAGTAGTAGTAAATACACGGTTTACTTTCCCACACACACCCACCTATCTCTAATATGGCAGCAGTTAGCATTAAACATCTGACTAGTTAGGGAATGGAGACAGGAAGTGTCAGATGTTGCCACTTTACTAGCTTCAGCTGCACTTAATGGGCCATATTTATAAAGGTGCAAAATAATACAATTATTTTAACCCAATACCGAAATAAAAACCCAAATCATATAAAAACCATACACTACAACCACTTTCAGCTTTCAGATTTTTCTGGTCAACAATTTGCTCTAGTTTAGAATTTATATTCTGGATATGGCTCTCCGCCCGGAATGTTGTTTCTGATTGTAGTAACAGGGCAGGAAGGCGTGACATTCCATACTGAAGAAGAAAGAGGACAAGATGACATGGATTGTCAAATGGCAAGGAAACAACCAAAATTGTACCATTTAAAAAAAAATTTCCAGTATCTTTAGTAATTTGCACAAAATTGAGTCTAGGTGATAATAAATTAAATCTACAATAAAGCTATTAAAACCTTGCTAAAGGCCGAACAAACGTCAAGGATCCCAGGTGTATGGGCGCTTGGTTTGTGATCATTTGTTGATCTGGCACGAGGAACCAACGTCTGTTAACGTGAGTCTATACATGCGTGATCCTCAGGCGTTTTGTCCAAGATAATTTTTGCTGTGTATGGGCTTTAGGAGAGCGATATTTTCTTTGGAAATGGGTTGTAATAGATTGTTCCCATTTTATAGAGGAACCTAGTTATAGAGTAGGAAACAGACACACAACAGTGAGGAATCTGTGTAGTGTTTCATTCTTTGACACATTGCAGTGAACCAGAACAAGCTATGAAATAACCAGAAAATTATCTAAATCAAGCAATCTTGTTATAAATGGGAATGACAATATATATCTGCATAAACATTCTATCCTAATTGATCACTTTGGGTCCTGTATCCTACTTTAATATACTGTGCACAAACACAAATGTAAAGGGTAGGGTTCAATTAACAGTTTAGTCTTTATACAATTTTTATAAATATAATTATTTTGTATAGATAATTTTCATATATAATAAATAGAAATCACATAGCTGAGCGAACATAAGCAGGGTGATTTACCCTGTGTCACTGGGCAAATTATATATGTTAGTGCCGGATGCGATCCAGTATCACTAATAGCTGGCATTAAAATCATGCTGTGGGTAAATCTGTTTTGCGATTTACCACTTGCACCAAACGATTTTACATCACGTTCGAGAGATTTACCCAGAGCAATAGCGGCTCTAGGTTAATCACCCTGATGGACCAGATTGTTCAGTCGTAAGGAATACACTGTTGTTTACCATTTCTCTGTTGGACATCCCAGTGTTCCATATCTCTCTGGACAGAGTTTCTATTTCAGTTTCTATGCTGTCATTTGGAGACAATGGTAGTCTTGATGGAACAGAGGACCTCGCGACAGGAGGTCTGGTCGTTCTGGAAGCTGCAGACTGTCTGCTGCCATGCTTAGGAGTCCGAGAACCAGGCTCTGCAGGGCCAAAAAGGGTTGAGAAAGATGGTGGGGACTCCCTCCATCTTTAGCTTCTTCAGTAACCTGAGGATCACGGCAATTGGTGGAAAGGCATAGGCTAGACTCCAGGGAAGAACCAGGGCATCCACCCCGAATGCCAGGGGGTCCCTGAACTTGGAGCAGAATGTTGGCACCTTGCGGTTAAGTCTGGATGCCATAATGTCTAGTTGGGAGGCCCCAGTGATGTACCAGTCAATTGAGGACTTCCGGTTCAAGGGCCCATTCACCCGGTCCAAAACGTGGTGGCTGAAGAAGTCCACTTGATCCTTCAGGACCCCAGAATAAAGATTGCAGAGAGGGCGGGAATGAAAGCCTCTGCCAGGACATCTCTTCCAGGCCATGTCTCTGCAATGCCCCTTGGTGGTTTAAGTAAGACACCGCTGTGGCTTTGTCCGATTGAATACTTCCCTGTTAGGAAGGGGGTCCAAAAAAAGCAGGAGACTGCGAATGGCTCGGAGCTACAGGAGTGTTGATAGGTAGCGTAGTCTCCTCGGGGACCACTGACCCTGTCTCTGGCCCAACTCTGATAGGGTTCCTCAGCCTGAGAGGCTGGCATTTGTGGCGACTACCATCCAAGACGGAGAAAAAAAGTTCCTTACCCCGTAGAAGGTACTGTGGCTGAGTCCACCATGACAAAACTGCCGATGTGTATGGAAGGAGCAAGGGAAAGTCCAGAAAGCGAGGGAACTTGTCCAGAGTTTCAAGACGTGTCTCTGTAGAGGCCTTAGGTGGAATATCACTTATGGGATCGCTTCTGGCAAGGACACCATTTTCCCTACGAGTTCATGGCTTGCCTGTTGTGATCTGACTGGACTGCTGGACATGGCTTGCCCTGCCATCATCTGGAGGTTGGTCGCTTTGTTCCTGCAGAAGGAAATGCAGGACATGCCAGGAAAGAAATCTTTGAGATGGTAGGAGAGAGAATTTGATAAATTGAGGATCCCATCCGATTGTGTTAGAATGTAAATGCACTTGGCTACCATGGTTTGCACAAGCACATGAGAAGGGGCCTTGCAGGATGTCGTCCAGGTACGGCATATAGAAGAGTTCTGAAGGCATATGAAACCCCCCTGGCATGCCATGATTTTGGTAAATACCCAAGGAGCTGATGCCAGACCGAACGGGAGGGCTAGTAAATTGGAAAAGAGCTTGACCCACCTAAAACCTGAGAAATTTGTGATGGCCTGGCCAAATGGGGATATGGCGATTTGCATCTTTGATATTGTGATGCTAGGAAAATGACCTACCGAAGTGACTCCATTTTGAAGTGGAACTTCTGAACGTGGCAGTTAAGCGCCTCTAGTACTGTCTGAAGAGTCCCTCCTTCTTGGGCACTAGGAACAGGTTTGAATAAACCTGTAGAATCTCTGCGGTTGAGGAATGGGGGCAATCACTTGCGCCTCTAGAGGAAGAAAATGCCTGGTATATCGCTTTTCTTTTTATGGGACACCTTGGGAGCCTGGAGGAGAAGGAAACAAGATGGTGGTCTGGTGGCAAACTCAATCCTGTAACATGTTGTAACACACGAAAGTCCAGGCATCCAAAGTTGGGTGTTTCCATTGTGTATGCAAAAAGTGCAGGCGACCTCCCACCTGAGCTGGGGGATAGTCAGGATTGTTTAGATCGGTTCCAGATCCCCTAAATGTTCTCTTCCAGAGGTCCATAAACCCTTAGATCTTGAGGGCAGATGGAAAAGGACAGTTCAGTAGGGGGGAATGGGGGGGTCGTGGCTCAGATACCTGCCCCTTTAGGGCACTTAAGAAATAAAGCCCAAAGGTACACTCCAGAACACCGTTGTGGCTTTTAGCCAGACAAGTAGGTTGGTGCTACTCCTATACTCATTAGGGCAAACACACCAAGCAAGAAATTAAGCAATGGAGGAGACATTACTTAAAGCGATAAGTGTGTGATATAATTTATAAGTGCAAAACAACATATACATATGACGTTTGGGAACTCTATGCCTTTCCACAGGTTAACCAGCATACAATGTGAAACCAACATTTATACCCATAGCCCCACCTACACATCATGTGACCGACATATAGGGGCCCCAAAATGAGGCTGCCTCATATTATTAAAAGTATTATCTATGGTACAATCACTTTTAGACTAAAACATTCTAATATTCAGTGCATATATTATGATTTATGCTAAAGTGCCATTAGCATAAAAAGTGTCTAACGGCTTAAAATAAGTGATAAAAAAGCAATGATATTATATAAAAACAAAAATTATATTAAAACAAGTATTTTTTTAAAGAATCTAAACAACCAAGATTTATCCAGTCTTTTCATGAGAATTTTCTCTTTCATCCTGAGATGGTGACATAATCCTGAGTGTAAAGAAAATATATTGCATACAGCTAATAAGTAATTTAATAATGCATAGTGCAAAAATGTATCTATTTTGCCAGTTAGAAGGCAATCTGGATTTAAAGGAAGCGGTTTAATCCAGTCCTTCATTCATACCCATAGGTTGATAGTTTTTAATTTATCTATCCAACATGCTTCTTTAATTAGTAAAATTCTTTGTAATCCCCATCTCCTGTATTGGGTCACAACTTCCAATATTGTCACTTTAATTGAAAGGCCTTGTGTCTAATCTGGAAAAAATGCTTACTTACAGGGGTTTCGTATCTAGAGGGTATACCTTTATAATATTGATATCCCTCTTGTCCACACCGGATTGCAAGAAATGGAGAATTTGGAAAGCACAAACGACTCCATGGGAGGCCACGTTTCTTTTACCTCATCTATTTCCATAAACTAAAAAGAAAAACTATCTCCTTTTCTGGCACAGGGCCTAACCAATATGAAGTCAACTGCAAGAAGCACCTTTTACCATTGGATAGATGATCCAGCTGAATAAAAGGAGGGGAGCTTGGACAATACAGTTGTCCTGTTAGTATGCAGTGTGTGAATCTCCTTCTCTGAGCTGCAAACATATCTTTCTTTCTGGAGCACCCCTGTGAGTGTTTTGTCAGACTGTTGAACTGTAAAGGTCAACCATTTTCTGCTGGTCTTTTCTAGACTGTCTGCTTAGTTGTCTTTTTCTTTCCTTGCATTACAGTCCTTATGGTTGGTTTTAAATTATTCGTTGGCATTACTTTTTCCCTTCATATCGTTTAGGAAACCAGCCAAGGTGTTGGTCTCCAGGTTGGACATCACTGGTTTAAAGTCTGTAGCGGCCCCGTGTGTATTATCCTGCTTGCTCCCATGATAAAACACATCCCTGCCCTTATCCCAAACCTTTGACAAATATGTTACCATTGGAAGAGGATGTGGTTTATTTGTAGGCTTGGTGGGACCAATCTCATTCAATTGAAAGTTTCTAATGTGTTTTTGTTGATATAAACCTGGTGATACACAAGTACTTGTTGTGCCCGCACATAATCAGTAGGAGATGCAATAGAAAGAACATTAACAGAATGTTACTAACCTTCACGGCTTTAACAAAAACAACATGATTTCTAGACATTTTTTTGACATTTGTATTTACTTACAGAAACTTTGGGTCTGGGTGTGGCTTTATATTCTGCATAACTGTTCTTTAGATCTTTAAATTGTTCAGAAATGTGCGTCCATTTTTAAGTTGGATTTGTGCTCCTCCAGCTCTGTAGATTTCTTTTGTGATGCGTTTTAAAGTTGGCTCATTCCTGCATTAATAAAACATGATAATTACAATACCAGATGGCACAAACACATTTCTGTTTTTTTTAACTGATTTTCTCTGTATTTATAATCACAAGAAATTAAAGGAACACTAAACCATCATTTTTAACTAAATGAAATTTGTTATTACTCACAGAGAGGTGAGAGTAAGCTTATTCCCACCTTCCTGTGAATAAACAGGGCAGAAAGTATGCACCCTACCCCCCTTTAACCCTTTCATTGCCACCAATGGTAAATTTTACGTGCTCTATTTCTTCCTTTTTGCCAAGCATGGTAAAATTTACGATGGTGGCAAGGCCCTTTAAATCCCTCCCACAGGCTCCCCCGTGTGTGACGGAGGGCACTATTCAGTGCCCTCCCTCTCCCTCGATCCCCCATCGGTTTGGTCCCACACCGATGGGGGGATCTAAGAAATTACCCCTAAAGTGCCGGATGTATAGGGAATCCCTCCCACCTCCCAGTACTTCATTCCTGCAAGCCGCAGCGGAAAGGGAAGTCCCGTGACATCACAGGACGTCGGGGCTTCCCTTTGGTGTCCATCCCCATATTGCCTGGTGGTCTAGTGGACTAGTAACAATGAGATCGGTTCCGATTCAGTTTACTACCGAAGTATAGCAGCAGGCACTATGTGCCTGCTTGCTATACTGCATACGAAAAAAAATGTAACTGCTAGGGCAATCGGGGGGCAGCATTCAGGTGCCCCCCTAGCCCCCTCGATCCCCTTGATTTCATAAAAATCCGTTGGGGGGATCGGGAGATAGCATGCCTGAAGTGGTGCCCCCTCCTCTATTGCCGGTCCCTCTCTGCCTCTGCTAAGATCGGTAAGGGAGACCCCGGTGACATCACAGGGCTTTCCCTTCACCGGGGGTTCCCTTTGCAAGTTCTCTGATGCCCCCTAGTGGTCTAGTAGAGGTCTGCAGTGTTTTCTCATATAGAGCATGCTGCGAACATGTATAGTAAAAGCTGTCATGCTGACAGCCTTTACTATACATTTTGTGAATGGAACTCAAAGTTCCATTCACAAATGGATTTTTTCTAAGTCTTTGCTACTTAGCAAGAACTTAGAAAAAAAATGGGGACAGAGATAAAATTTGGTGATCACTTCTGATCACCAAATTATTGATCTTTGCCAATGAATGAAAAATCACTTCCTGGAAAATGATTTCCGGGAAGTGATTTTCCGATGGATTTCGAATTGGAAAACGGGCATTTATGCCCGTATTCCAAGTTCGTTTCATTCCTAAGATGATCTGATGATCATCTATGGGAATGAGCCAAAAAAAAGGGGAAATGCGCACAAAAAAATTCTTAAAGTGATACACACCCCCTTTTTTTTTTTTACCCTAAAACTCTAAATTAGCAAAAACTTTGTCTTTTCCAAGCTTCCCAATGCCCCGGTGATATCGGTAAAGTAAACGCAGATCATATTTGTCCGATTTCAAGGGAAACTAAGCTATTTTAGTAGAAATTTTGCAGAGGTAGAGGTACCAAAAAAAGACCGGATTGAAGTTTTAGGATCAGTAAAGTTGCAAAAACTTGTGTGACTCTCCGTACTAACCGGTTTTCACTAAAATACCACTAAAAGGGGGGGTGGGGGTGGGGTGGGGTGTGGGGGTTTTAATTTTTTCTTGTAATTGCAATTGCGCATGGGTTCATTTGAGCTAGTTGGTGGCCCCGTCTCTGTTTGCACCCACCCATATGGTAACTGTTTGATCAGGACATGTGGGAGATTGCATTTAGCGGGTTTTTTTTTCTTGCCATGTGGGTTTAGGTAGGATTTCAACCTTTGAGACCTCTTTTTTTTCTTCCACAAAATCTCCTAAAAGCACGGAGTTCTATGAATAACAGCGTCTGGAATTCTTCATATATATACGAAAGCATGATACCGTACATAATGAAGGTGTGTAGATTCCAAAAAGATATAGTTTTTGGGGGGTATCCAAGTTGAATAGGCTGTTCAAATTACAGAACACTGATTTTTTCTTGTAATTGCACTTCTGCATGGTCCCATTTGAGCTAGTTGTGGCCACACCTCTGTGTGCACCACGCAATGGCATACCGTTTGATTCAGGACATGTGGGAGATTCACATTTAGTGAGTTTTTTTGCTTGTCAAGTGGGTTTAGGTGGATTTCAACCTTTGAATCATCTTATTTATTTTTTCAACAAATCTCAAAAAGCATGGAGTTCTATGGATTACTGCGTCTGGAATTCTTCATGTATGTATGTAAGCATGGCCCCATTATGTAGTCTAAGGTGAGTAGTTTCCAAAAAATATAGTCCATGGGGGTATTTCCAAGTTTCTGGGCTGTTTCCTTTGAAAAGGGGTAAACTGTTCAAATTACAGAGCACTTTAATTTTTTCTGTATTTGCGCTGTGCATGATCCTTGAGCTAGTTGGTGACCACATTCTGTTTGCACTCACATTATGGCATACCGTTTGATTCAGGAATGTGGAAGATTGACATTTAGTGGGTTTTTTATTTGGGCGGCATTCAAGGTTCAGGGCCGTTTCCTTTGAAAAAGAGTAAGCTGTTCAATTACAGAGCTCTTTGATTTTTTTCTTGTAACGGCACTTGTGCAGGCTCACTTTGTGACTAGTGGCTTCCACGTCCATGTGTGTAACCATGTATATGGCATACCGTTTGAATCAGGGCATTTGGGGGATTGATACTTGACAAGTTTTTTTTCTATATGCATGGAATTTGACATGCAAACTTTGAAATTTATTTTGTACATTTTTCCAGAAATCTGGTACAAGTGTGAAATTCTATGCAGACGGTGCCCACACCATTGGTGGTATGCATAAAGAATGGCACCGTTGCATAGCTGAAGGTGTGTAGATTCCAAGAATATATAGTTTTGGGGGATATTTCTAATAAAGAGGGTTTGTTTAGTCTGACAATCTGAAAAGTTGCTGTAATTGGACCACTGTGCATTGGCTTTTTTGTAGCTACTCTATTCCACGTCTGCGTGTGTAAAAATGCATTATGCAACTGTTTGATAGGACATTTGGGAGATAGATATTTGGAACTTTTTTTTACATTACTTGGGATTTTGGCATGATTTCTAACTTTGAAAGTGTTTTTTTGTTAATTTTTCAGAAAATCGGCTAAACATTCAAACTTCTACGAAGAACTGCTCCAACATCATTGAGGTATGAATGAACAAGCTAAAGCATTACATACCTGAAGTGTGTAGATTCCAAGGATATATAGGTTTATGGGGAGTATTCTGAGTTTTGGGGTTGTTTTGTGGTAATTTGGATTTGACTGAATATGTTTGCTGTTTTTAGCCATCGTGCATTGTCTCACTTCGTGACTAGTAGCTTCCACGTCCACGTGTGTACCATGCATATGGCATCAATTTGATTCAGGACATTTTGGGGATGATGTTTGGTAACTTTTTTTACATTCCATGAGGTTTTGGCATGTTTCTACCCTTGAATTTGTTTTTGTTCATTTTTTCAGAAAAGTGCAAACTTCTACGAAAAACTGCGCCCACACTATTGATGGTATGATGAAACTAACTACAGTGTTACATAGCTGAAGGTGTGTAGATTTCAGGAATATATAGTTTGTGGGGGTTGTTTCTGAGCTAGGGGTTGTTTTGTGGGAAAAACTGCAGACTGTCCGAATTCGGAATTGGCTTATATTTTCGCTGTTTCTGAGCCATCGTGCATGTCCACTTTGTGGCTTTTCGCTTCCACGTCCGCGTGTGTAACCACACATATGGCATACCATTTGATTCAGGACATTTGGGGGATTGATATTTAGTAACTTTTTTTTACATTCCGTGAGGTTTTGGCATGATTTCTACCCTTTGAAGTTGTTTTTGTTAATTTTTTCAGACAAATGCGAACTTCTATGAAGAACTGCGCCCACACCCATTGATGGGATGAATGAACAAACTACAGTGTTACATAGCTGAAGGTGTGTAGATTTCAGGAATATATAGTTTGTGGGGGTTATTTCAAGTTACGGGGGTGTTTTGTGGAAAAAACTGCAGACTGTCCGAATTGGAATTGGCTAAATATTTTCGCTGTTCTGAGCCATCATGCATTGGCTCACTTTGTGGCTTTTCGCTTCCACGTCCGCGTGTGGACCACACATATGGCATACCGTTTGATTCAGGACATTTGGGAGATTGATATTTAGTAACTTTTTTTACATTCCATGAGGTTTGGCATGATTTTCTACCTTTTGAAGTTGTTTTTGTTAATTTTTTCAGACAAATGCGAACTTCTATGAAGAAACTGCGCCACACCATTGATGGTATGAATGACAAAACTACAGTGTACATAGTGAGGTGTGTAGATTTCAGGAATATATAGTTTGTGGGGGTTTCTAAGTTACGGGGGGTTTTGTGGAAAAAACTGCAGACTGTCCGAATTCGGAATTGGCTAAATATTTTGCTGTTTCTGAGACATCGTGCATTGTCTCACTTTGTGGCTTTTCGCTTCCACGTCGCGTGTGTAACCAGCATTCGCATATGGCATACTGTTTGATTCAGGACATTTGGGAGATTGATATTTAGTAACTTTTTTTACATTCCATGGGGTTTTGGCATGATTTCTACCTTTGAAAGTTGTTCTTTGTTAATTTTTTCAGAAAATCTGCCGAAAGTGCGAACTTCTACGAAGAGCTGCACCTATACCATTGATGGTATGAATGAAAGAATGACAGCGCTATGTTGCTGAAGGTGTCTACATTCCAAAAATATATAGTTTCTGGGGGGTATTTCCAAGCTACAGGGGTGTTTAGTGTAAAAAAACTGCAGAATGTTCAAATATAGAGATGGCTACATTTTTTTACTGTCACTGCCATTTGGCATTAGTCCCACTTTGGGTTAGTTGGTAGCCATGTCTCTGGGTACACCCATGAATGTGGCATACCGTTTTATTCGGGAGGGATTAGGCTTTCATATTTGAGATGCGTTTGAACATTCCTCCACAGTTTTTAGCTGAAATTCGCATTTGATTTCGTCTCTGATTTTACAGTTGAGGAAAAAAAGGAAAATGTGAGAAAATAACTTACAATTGGACGAAGAGTTGCGTCCGGGTATCTGCATTTTGATCGAAACTTACCTCACTCATAATATCCTGGGGGTGTGTAGTTTCTAAAAATATCTCACTTGTGGGGATATTTTAGTTAATTTGGTAGATTTTCTATGTTAACTGTCAGTAGTGGTTATACATTTTAATTTGGTGTAATATTCTTGAAGGTGCAGTTTTAGTTTGTGGGCGTCTCCTGTACAGGAAAAGTCGGGTACCTACATATATCTGGTATCGTTGTACTCGGGAGTATCAGAGCTTTTAGAAACAGTAAGATTTTTGTGCGTAACCTTAAGATAACTGTAAGTAAAAACGGGAAACATCTGTGAAAAATTCCTAATTTTTTAATTTTTTTACATATTTTACCCATAATTCCAATTAAATCTCCAGAAAAGTTAAAAAATTTTGATACCATGCTAAAGTACACTTTGTGCTGAAAAAAACAATGTATAATATTCCTAATTTACTGGGGGGTTTCCTGCTGTAAAATTAGTTTAAACCATATGAGTGCAAAATCCTGAAAATTCTTTTGGCAAAAAAGGGTAGACAACTTGCAAAACTGTCTGGCACTGAAAAGGTTAAAGGGCATCCCAGTGGACAAATTCTTAAGAATCCGACGCAACTGCACAACTATGGTGGATTTTGAGAAATCAGCAGTGGAACTATATGCTAGATTTCTCGAAAGAGGATATCCACGAAAATGGTTGAAATGTGCCTACAAAAGTGCTAACTACTCATTTAGACACAATATCATGTATGGTAATTCTAAACAACAGTAAAAAAGTGTTTAATGAGAACGAAACTAATCTAGTGAATGAATTTAACAAAGATTGGTGCTGGGTCAACCAAGTTATAAGAAAGCATTGGCCTATTCTCAAATCAGATATCACGTTAAATCCATTTTTGGGGGATACACCACAAATTATTCCATGAAGAGCCCCTACATTAGGCCAAAGGTTGACATCTAGCTACTTTGTTTCCCCACTAACAACTACTTGGTTAGGAAATTCTGACATCAAAGGTAGCTACAAATGTGGAAAATGTAAGGCTTGCCCGTATACGGAACATAAGAAAATCTCTTTTTACCCTAGATGGTACACAGAAATGTAACATCCGTGACTTTATTAATTGTCGATCATCTGGAGTTATCTATGCATTGATATGTGACTGTCCGATGATTTACATCGATACAACTATAAGGGAGTTACGTATTTGTGTGCTAGAACATGTACGTGACATTAAAAACTGTAGTGAAACTAGAAGTGTTGCCATCCATTTTAGAGATCAACATAAGTCTAATCCAAAAGGTCTCTCCATATGGGGGATTGAAAAAGTCCCCCACCCACCCTGCGGTGGTGATTGGAATAAAAAGGTTCTCCAACATGAGACAATTTGGATTTTTAAGATGCATAGTAGATCACCAAATGGACTTAACGAAGAATTTCAGTTCCATATGTTCTTATAAACCTTTTGTACTTTTTGTCTTATACAACTTCCTTTGTGGGATGCACCAACGAACCGCTATTTAACTAGGATCATTGACTATACACGTCAGAATCATGTGACCCAGAAGAAGAGATCGGAGAAACGTACATCGGTCTAGTGTTAAGTCCAGTGCATGGCCTCTCTGTTTATGGATACCGCTTAATGGATGCGATCTTCTGGAGCCTATATCGTTACGAGACTCTCTATGCATCTTGACCAGAATATTTGTTTTTACTGTTTCTTGATTTTGTGTGTAGTTGTAGGTATATTTTAATAAAATGTATGTTTTAGCTTTATTACAGTGTCCATCACCGATCCACCAGTTAGTGTTACATTAGGTGTTTCCTTAGCCTTTTGCCTTGTTTCACTTTTTTTCTGACACTTATACTCAGTGGGAGTGCCTTATTTACCGGAGCTATTACCGCCCCATCACCCTCTTTTCCATATATGTTTTTATTCTATTCCTGTGAATAACAGAATGCATGTGGACACTGCAACACCTTACCGGCACTCTACTCACAGCTTTCTTCTCAGCTGTCAGGCAGGCTGTCTCAATCTCGCAAACATAGGCGTTCGGTTAGGGGAGCTCGCCTGGACAGCTGGGAAGGAGCTGCGAGTGGAGCGCCGGTAAGGTAAGTTTTGTAGTGTTAGAATATAAATGCCCTCCTTAAGGAATCAGTAAGAAATTAATACCAGGGAATAGTAGCCGGGCTCCCCCACAACTACAACCAACTGCCTGATACAGACAATTCAATGTGAATCTACAGAATCAACAACCCCAGTATAAATTTAAAAAGACCACTTATATGGCCACATATATTTATACAAGTTAACACCAATATTAAAAGAGCAAAAACTTGCTCCATACACCAATTAAAGGTAATGTTCTCAATAGACCTAAACTGTTTAGATCATATTGTCCGTATTTACAGAATCTTTTGCTGCTGTTTATGATTCCAACAATGCCTTAGTTCACAATAATTTATATCAGAGTGTCACAAGATAATGTACATTACTTATCATGTCCGATGACACTATATGTAGTCGGCACTTAGTCCCATAGGTGGAGATGCAGGACTGTCTGGTGATCGTCCTTGGCGTGGACCGTGACGGTATACTCAGTGGAGCAGTCCGACCCCCTACTGTGACTCCACTGACTCCGATGAGTTCCCCCTTCAACTCCTCCGCTCGCCACAGGAGCGGTTTTACTCACAAAGGTGTCCGGCTCTACCTCACTGGAGTCGGGGTTGTACTTCTGCGTCCTCGCTTTACAAACTGGTCCCATGTTGATGACGTCACTTAGTCCTGATCTCTATCTGTTCGACTTAATGGGTCAGCAGTGTGACCCATTAAGTCGAACAGATAGAGATCGGGAGTAAGTGAAGTCATCAACGTCTTCAACATACTCTGGAATATAATTCTGGGCTGATAAAACATGGCTTAAGATGGTCATAGATGTTACGATCAGAACAACAACAAAAAAATCCACTTGCCCCATAGGAAAAAATATAGGGCAACCGTCCATATGCAACCCGAAGATCATACGTTCCACGGATCGTATAACTACAAAGCTAAAGTTTCTAAGTTGAGAATAACAGTGTTAAGGATTGTCTATGTGAGATGGAATTGAGATTTCCTTGTTCAGACAGATTTTGCCAAAAGGGCTGCTAAAATAGATGAACTAGACTCCTTTATCAAACTGTTGCTTCCTGTGGGATTAGGAACATTAAGTGAGCGGAGATGCTGCCACAGTCCAAATGCAGGTTAAGCACTTTTCAGCACTGTAGAATAGTGATCTAGTTTTTAATATGTATAATGCATATACTTCATTGTTACATGTGTGCAATAAGTCCAACTTGCACCAATATTATGTCACTAATGGTCTATACCAAGTGGAGAACCTTCATGAAAAAATACAATAACTTACCTAATTACTTCCTCTCTTACTTCAATGAGATGCTTTCTCTTTCTCCCAATATCGAACTGTAGCTAAAAGATGACAATATTATTACATAAAAATATGTAACAATTTTGATGTAAAACCTTAAAGGGGAAGCACAAGTATATATGTTTTTCATACAGGGAGTATTTTATCATTTCAATTAATATAATCTGCCCATCCAGCAATTTATCTGTGCAAAAATAAATGCATCCAAAGTGTTTGTTATGAGCACAATCCCTGGGTTCACCAAGTAGCTTAGCAGATATCTCAGCTAGTTTCAAGAAGGACTGTTGCAGAACCAGAAATGGCAGGTCACTACAGCAAAGCATAGCAAAGGGTATGAAATCAATTTACTTCTCAAAAATGAAAACAGGATGTACATTTTTTGTCCACTGAGCTCTCCTTTTAAATACATCCCATGCAGACCCGGATTTACCATTAGACACACTGGGCACGTACCTAGGGCCCCCTGTGGTTGTAAGGGGCTGTCAATCTCCCCCAACCCACCTTAACCTGCAAAAATTTGTGGACATACACTTTACAGTTTTAATAGACTGCCGGGGGAATAGAATTTGATGATTTTGAACTGGCTAAATTTGGGGAGACTAATTTGGGAGTAACCGTGATTGTAAATTCCAAATTTGCTTTACAATATTCATAAATAAATATGACGTGTAAATAAGACTTGAAATGTAAATTTACATTTAAGTGCATTGGTGTTTGCCTTGGGGAGTTCATATAAAGCAAAAAAAAAAAAACCCCACACAATCTGAATTAAAGAAATTGAGGTGGTCCCTGATCTAAATGTAACAAATAAAGAATTTGGTATTATAAAGGCATAATACATAGCTATACATTTCCCATTCATTTAATGTCCTGAGTCCAAATGTAATGCAGATCGGAATCTACTGGAAGAAAATTAACACCTCAGCTACTGGGCTAAACTTCTAACACAGCTTTAAAATTGTCCCCTATCTAAATATTAGTAAATTGATTACAGATCGGTTTAATAGCCTTCTAACGGTAACTACAATGTATATATACCTTGGCATTTTTTTGCTTCAGGGTTTTCAGTTTTTGTAAATCTTCTATCTGTGTAAAGAGATGGAAGGTCATTTATACAAATAACGACAATGCTTTTCTCTGTCAGGACTCACTAAGCAATTTGTTTAAAATGCAAGGAACCTTTAAGGCCTGGTACACATGGGCTTTTTCTGACCAATAGATGAAGCAATGTAGTACAAGCTGAACTTTCAGCCTGTCCCAGCCTATTGGTGATATGATGCACTGATGAGTAAGATAATCTAGACCATCAAAAATCATTCTAAAATGAATGTCTCGGTCCTAAACTACCAAAAAACACCTGAGCAATCCAACTAGGTGATCAAGCTGTAAATATTAGATCAATCTGTAAATATTGGCCTAATAACACAAAATGAAACATATATTTAAGGCTTATGTCAAGTCAAACAGAGTGAAAAATATTTATTACGGTACATGCTAAACCTTTCTTAAGGTAGCCATACAAGGTCCAATGGCTTTACGACTGGATTTTCAATAGTCTAAAAAGAAATCAAAATTCCCCACCTTGCGCCAAAAATCTTACATAGATTTCTTGAAAACTACAGAAGATCTGGTTCTGGTAAGTGGGGTAGATGGAAAATGTTCCCTCTTGCCCAATCACATTTTTATTGAAAACACAGATCTACCAATTGATATACTGACCAGTATGTCTACTGATAGGAATTTAAATGTACCAGGTGATATTGCAGTCTGATTGATCGTGTGGCTTATTGAAGTCTGCACAGTTACCTGTGATTAACCACCATATGGTGGTGTATGGACATAGCTTTCCCACACAAACTGGAAAAGTGAACTATTCCTTTAATGCATTGTTTAAAGAAAGGAAGATTAAGGAGCTATGTCTTCCTCCCGTTCTTCAATCAATTTCACAGCAGCCGGGAATTACAGTGTAAGATATTTACCTTTCACGCAATTCACTGCCGCCACACTGACAGATCCCGACCACTTCCTGGTTTAGGATAATGCGCCCTATAGTTGAACTAGGAAGCAGTCTGGACCTTTCAGAGCAGCAGCAATGGATTGCGCGAAAGATAAATATCTTACACTTTTGTTCCTGCCTCATGTGAAATTGATTGGAGAATGGGAGGTAAGGCATAGCTGGCTGTTTCTCAACCCTCCAACTGCCTCTTCCATTTAGCGCATATACATGCCAATTTTATATATAGGAAGTGCGTTGCAGGAAGGTGGGGTGTTGCCATGAGGATCTTGTTAGCACAGCTTTAATTGTATGTGCCAGAGCTGGAACTCTGTGATCTTGGGATTTTAGTAGCTTATTCTGTCTTTTAAAGTTTTTTTAAAGATATTTTATTGTCTTTTTGTGAGTCAGTTTCTATGTTCTCAGTGGGTCAGTGAGTATTCCGGGCTATTAGAAAATAAAATGATGTAAATGATTAAAGTCACTTACAGAATCAGTAAGTTGTTCCTTGATATCGGTAAAAAAAAGATCCACTGCTTTTTTGCTTGAAGAAGAATCCATGGCATCCCTAAAAAGACTCACACATTAGCAGGAGAAGCAAAATAAACTATTGTGTGCACACGTAATAAGCTTACAGTCTCAAGCTGGGTACACACATTAACGATTAAGCCCCGATACCGTCGGATCCGACGGTATCGGGGCTTAATCGTTACGTGTGTACGTTCGTTTCCCGAATGAGCGCGCGGCCGCCAAACGATCGGGTCGGCCGAACGCTCGTTCGGGAAAGGCCGAAAATTTCCATCGGCCGCGCTAGACTCCCTATAGAGGAGTCTAGTGCGGCCGATGGAAACACACAGTCCCGAGCGTTCTCACATAGGAGAACGCTCGGGACTGTGTGTATGCAGATCTTTGAAAGATGGCAGACAGGATCTTACAGATCCTGTCTGTCATCTTTCAGAAATCTGTACAGTGTGTACCTAGCTTAAAGGAAATGGGGGTGAGACATAAGGTGACATGAATAGATAGGCTGTATTAGATTGGCAGTGGAGTTTGATTAGCGGGCCAGGTTATATGTTGCCTGAAGAGGTGAGTACCTTTGTGATATAAGTAATATTTCCCTGCAGAGACAAGTCAAGAAGTGGATCAGACATGTCGGTTATCTTTGCATGATCCTTCACATTTTAATATGCAGGAAAAGAAGAACAAACAAACAACAAAAAAAATGGGTGTATAGCTAATATTTCAGCCCAATACCTGATTCTGCACGTTAAACTATATCGGATTGCACAGAAATTACCAACATGCCTGACCTATTTCTTGACTAATTGTTTTGCTTGTAGCTTGATTAAGCAAAATACAGTATAGGCAGATGGTCGGGACAAAATATCGATCCTTATTGACTACACTGTAAAAACTAACAATTTTAAAATGAAAAGTACCTGGGTTAGTGTCATGATCTTTCCCTGTATTTTTTTGGCGTTAAAAAAATCCATACCTTACTCCTCTGCTCTTAATGGTTCTCCTGCTGTTCTTATTCAAAGTGAAGAGTAGGAGCTGTCGCTGTGTGAAAAGGTTTCTGCCCCTTAACTGTCCTCCTAAAGAACCTAGGCATGCTCAGGGGAGCCCTTTCCCCTCCTCTCTCCCATCCTCCAGATCCCTCCATGCTGCATGGTTTATTTGTAAAAACAAAGTGAGAGATCACTTACTTACCAGCCTTTGTTCCTGTGGCTTCTGCCTGTAATGTTACTTCCATGAAGGAAGTAACATTATGGGCCAGGCCGGAAGCCGTGTCTGTAATTGGCTGAGAGGCAGAAAATCACAGGCGCAGCTGCCGGCTATTGAAACAGCCGTGTGCATGAAGGCTGGTAAGTTAATAGCTACTTTTTTTTTTTTTAAACATATAAACCATGCAGTTAGGATTGGGATGGGGGAGGCTACACTGCAGAAACATGTTTAATTTCAGGTGCACTAACTGCAGCATGGAGGGATACAGAGGGTGGGAGAGAGGGGGGAAAACGTCTCCCCTGAGCATGCCTAAGTCCTCCAGGAGGACAGTTAAAGGGCAGAAACCTTTTCACACAGAGACAGCTTCTACTCCATCATTTAAGATTAGAATAACAGAAGTTTCATCGTCAGGTTAGGAAATTATTCTTTACACCAAGAACGGTGAAACTGTGTTAATGGCAAGTTCATTGAATAGCTTTAAAAGTGGGCTGGGTAAGTTTCTAAAACTAAATAATAGTTAGAATTACTAGTATTAATGCATATACTGTAGTTCTGGTTGATCCATTCAGGTGTAGGGTTAATGAGGAGGGTAAAAAGGTGTTCTCACCCATAGCATTCAGATGGTACTCCAAATACTTACTTTCCATCTGCCCTTGACGCTCTGCTCTGTGTGTTGTGAGGGGGAGATGTCTGATCAGATATGCCAATCAATGAGAAGACTATTAGAGGCTTTTACCAACAGCTGTTCCCAGAAACTGCCTACCCAGCACTAGGTATGGAGACAGCCACGATGAAGTATTGGGGTGTGTAAGTAGTGTGAGAGATGTCTTTGGTTAAGTACAAGTCAAAATGCTAATGTGAGAATCTTTTACCTATACAGATATTGTTATAGGGTGGACATGCGCTTTAATCTTTATTAATTAATTGACCTACCTGTACTCTGCAACTATTTTTTCAAAGTCAGCAAGTACAATGTCCAGTTCAGTGAGATGCCTTGAAGATCTGGGTGCTTCTTTTTTAGACCCTAAAACTGTGATCCAAAATTGTGATGTGAATTATTGTGGAAACGACAAAACCTAAAGCTTTAGTAGAATGAAAAGGCACAGTATGATGTACCAAAATCTAGTATTATTTCTTTCTGACAATTGCACACTTAACATTAAACCATTTCTTTTTTATTTCTGTCAAAATGTGTCAAGTTAGCCAAGTGTCTCTTCATATTGTGAAGTTAATATCCAATATAATAATGAGTTTGTTGAACACGACTACTAGTTCTTATTTAACTGATCAGTATTCCATGATGGTATTTAGTAAATGTACTTTGGGTAATTTCCACATGTGGAAAAAAGTGTAGACTTCTCTCCTCCCCTTATTGGCAAAAACATATGGTGATAAACCAAAACAACTGGCATACTCTTCCATTTTAAATTTTTTAAGGGGGGGGGGAGGGTGGAGATTAACAAAATCCTATGCAAGGTCAGAGAGAGATCAATCTCTAATAAGAATTCAACTAAGAAGGAAATTCTGTATTGGGGTTGTTCCTCTTTACATGGTTGGAAGGCTTCTCATATTTGTGATAATGAGCATTACCGTATATACTCGAGTATAAGTCGAGGTTTTTAGGCTATAAAAATAGCCTAAAAATTTAACCTCGACTTATACTCGAGTCACTCACCTTTGAAGTCCAGTAATCGGCCGGACGCTTGCTTCCACATTAACTCCTCTGGTGAGTGACGTCACTACTCGGCGCCGGTCTGTTCCCGGCACCGAGAAGTGAGGATGCCCACCAGAGGACTTAATGCGGATGCAAGTGGCCGGCCGATTACTGGACTTCAGGCACCAGAAGAGTTGCTGCAGTAGCTGAGCCAGAAACCCAAGTCAGCAGCCAAAACGCAGGGCCATGCTGGGAACCAGCACTTACCTGCCAGAAGTGGTGGTTATTAATCAAAGTCAAGTCCACTGAACTGGAAGGGCTCTGGGGGGTGTGCAGTGCTTGCCACTGCAGCTGTTTGGGAACTACAACTCCCAGCAAGTAAAGCATGCTGGGAGTTCTAGTTTCCAAACATCTGGAGTGGCAAGGAATTGGAGGTTACTGTGTGTGATTACTCTTTATTTAAAGGGCAACTAATGCTTTAAAACTACAGGATTAGGAGGATGGTATCTATTGTTAAAGATTGCCTTCTGATTCTGTATTGTTCTGAGGCTTTAGTTGCCCTTTAAATTGATAGCAATTAGGGTAAATGTCATATTTAATCCCATCCCTGCCAAATTACAAATGATATATAGATACAGGACTACCCCAAACACATAACATTTCCCCCAAGAGGTAGGAAAGTATCAAAACATTTGTATCTTGGTGGTGAGGGTTGGACACGTCCTTTAAAAGGGATATAAATGTTTTGATACTTCCATTTAGCAACACCCTAAAATTACAGAAGACATACTGCATCAAAAATATATTATTTTATATACAAATATGGAATTCAGGGGCATAACTACAAGGGGGAGCAACCGCAGAGGGACCACAAGCCAAGGGAGCCCCATCTTCTTCCTTTTCCTATGACAGATATAGCCTCCACCCAGAAAACCACTGTGGATGAAGCACGGACAAGGGGTCCCATCATAATTTTGCTGGGGGGCCCAGTGATTCCTAGTTACACCACTGATGGAATTATTACAAACATCCTTGTACCTGATGCACTCGAACCTTCATGAGATTTATTCACTCTGTGCTGAGATATTTCTGAGAGTAAACCCTGAAAAAAGGATAATGATTTTATTGTTATAAAATCGTTTATATATATGGCCCATAGAGTGGCCAGACCAATTGGCCAACACTAGCGTGTGCATTTTAACGCATGTTCGCATCCCTTTAAGAGCACTAGGAGAATATAGAATTATTTGTAAAGATAAAAAGAATAAAATTTAAAGTTTGGACACAGAAAGTGCCTGCTTTCTTTTTCCTTTTGTGTTTCTTGGCTAGTCCAGAAGCTTGAGATCTCTTATCTATTTCCTCTTCATCCAAGCTTTCAGAAGACCGACCTTGTCCAGAAGACACAATCTGTGTGAGAAGCATTGATTTCCTTAGAGTCTGAAAAAAAGTCAGTGTAATTGTGCCTTTTTTCTACATTTTTAAATGAAAAGGTATGTCCACCACAAATACTAAAACCTATACATCCTCTCCATGGTCCCTGAAAGCTCCTTTTACTTACTTTTCTCTATCAGCGCTGGCCTCTCTGGTTCTAACTAGAGATGGCCAAACTTCATAAAGTTCGGTCCATTTTCGAACTTCTAAGTTCGAAAACCGACCCATTAAAGTCAATGGAGGGTGGATGAACAATGCAGTATAACAATGTAAACTTACCGTACAGGCCTCTGGGACTTTGGAGATGGTCTGGAGAACACCTCCGTGTGCGGGTAACGGCAAAAAAATGGTAATAGCTCATACGTGCGCTACTTTCAGTTTCCGCAGGACGCTTTCGAAAATCCTCGAACGTTCAAGGGTTCAACGTTCGGCAAAACCCAAACGGTGATTCCGAAAAATTTGGGGGTCCCGCAGCTCAAAACCGGGACCCCCTCCCAGGTGCTTACAAGGACATTGTGGCCATTTGGGGCTTAAGGGGTCCCACAGCTGGAAACTGGGACCCCTCTCCCCGGTACTTATAAGTGCCTTTGCGGCACTAAGAAGTGCCCTTGTTGCCCTGAGATGGGCCCTTTGGGGCATAAGGGGCCTGCAGCTCGAACCAGGACCCCCTTTCCTGGCACTTTATTAAGTGGGGTCCTTGCTGCACTGACAATTGCCTTTGTGGGGGGTCCTGCAGCTTGAAATCAGGAACCCCCTGGGCCTAAAAAGGAGCTTTTCAGGTCTCTGCATCTTCTTGTCAGCGAAGATGCAGTTGGTGACATCCAGTGACACCACCGGCGCTGGCGACATCAATGTCGCCGGTGTTGCCGAACTCTTGATCAGCCATCAGCTGCGATGACTCTGCGGAGGTTTGCAGCTCTTTATATAGCTTTGCAGAAGGACCAAATCCAATTGTGATTGGTTAAGATTTCAATGCTTGCAATCATATGATCACACATTAACCAATCATATTTGAATTTCAAATATGATTGGTTAATGAAGTTCATATTTGAAATTCAAACATCTCGGCATTTATGATTGGATGAAATCTAAACCAATGAGATTGTTGCCTTCAAAGGGAGGGGTATATAAGGGGGTTTCACACAGTTAGCATTTCAACTATGATTAGCGAAACGCGTCAGGGAGACTTGGTCTTTTTACTGTATGATATGTGATTAGCTCATTTAACTATAATATGATGGCGAATAAGTGATGTGCAAACTGATTTACCTTTTTGTGAGTTAAACAGCCTTTAAACAGGGTGTAGCATAACTTAGCACACCAGGGACTTGTTATAGAGGTGTGTTTCATATCATCTTTCTATCTTATTTACATCTGACAGTTTGGTGGTTTCTTCCTTCTTTTTAGAAAAATAGGGCTTTACAGACTAGTTTAAAATTGATTAGGAGGGCACTTGTGCCTAGGGATACATTTTCTTTTCCCTATTGGGTGGAGTGATATCTCCCACCACCTGGTATCTGACTTTCTCTTTTCCTTCCTCGTTACTAGTACTTACCTTATTTTCTCACCACTGTCAAGATGGAATTTTACAAATTTTTATATGTAGGTTCTTTTTAATATATATAATTAAAAGCTAAGTTTTAATTTTTGTTTCCCATTGTTTGCTACTGTGTTTGGGATACACTTACTGAGTGCACTTTATAAGGAGGGATTCTTTTCTTTCTTTTCGATTATTGACCAAACTGATCCTAACCACCTCTCACACTCCACTGCCAATCTATTTACAGCCTACCGATTCCCGTCACCTTATGTCTCCCCCATTTACTCTAGACTGTAAGCTTTGAAGTATATCTATGAACCATAGATGAGCATTTCTTTTAACTGCTGAATGTTACTGAGGCTTGTAAAAATATTTTTCCATATTTTTATTACTTAATAGCACATCATTAAAAAAGTAACATTGTTTTTTTAAGTAGTTTTAATTGGTTTTATCCACCACTAAACTGATCACTTTATATGATGAAAACAGAATAAAAAATGACTATGACACTTACTGTACCTACTCTGCTTTTCCCTCTGCGTTTCTATGACTGACTAGAACTTGTAGTTTTCTTTATTGATTTTTATTGGTGACTTTTAGAGATGGGATCCCGGTCCGACTAGGACCCAGATCCGACACGCAACCCCTCGGTTCCGAAATCCGAATGTTTTGGACGGATCGTTCGGATTTCGGAGCACGTTTTAGATTTTTATCGAACATTCGAACTATTTTGAAAATTCTCGAAAATAGCCTCAAACGTTTGATAATACTCGAAAATACGATTGGAAACTCAAAATTAGTTTGAACGTTCAAGGCTATTTTAGAGAATTTTCAAAAACATCTAGAACATTCGATAAAAATCAAAAACGGAACAAACCCGGCAGTTTCGGCCATCTCTAGTGACTTTGAACTCACTGTTTGCACACAGTCTGATTTCATCATATAATCCGGCTGTGAACCAAGCTGTTTATGCGCATTAATCCTCCTACATGTCACTCTAAACAAAAAAAAAAACCTCCATATGTAAGCTTGTAGAGAACAAGTGTCTGTGTTGTTCTGGAGACACTTGCTACATAAGGAATTGGAGGGGGTGAGTTAGGAGAGACCAAAGCCCTGTTTTATCACTGCTGCCTGATCTCCTTTTGACAGGCAGTGAATTGGTGAATGCTTGGGAGGGGGGGGGGCAGTGCTGTTCTTTCTGCTTCTCTTTACTTCTGTTTTTAACCCAGTATTTGCCAAGCATTTAGGTAAGCAGGAAGGAGTCTTTGGGAGACTTGATGTAAAACTTGAGTAAGCCTACACACTACACTGCCATGCTGTTAGGGGATTTGATTGACAGCTCAAGCAGAAGTGGTGTATTGAAATCTTGACTTCTTTTAACTTATATATCTCAGGACAGAGGAAACTGAAGAAAATAAATGTACTCGGGGGGGGTAATTATAGAACACATAGAAAGAAAAAATTTAAATTTTTCCACAATCGGTAATTTACGATTGTTTTAACGATCATTAAAAGGATCGTAAAAAGTATTCTATGGAGATTTACGATCTCCATAGAATACCTTTGCAGTAGTTTACTAGCACATGGTATTCTAAGACCGAAAGTTCGTAAATGTACGATCGTGCCCGTCAATTTACGGCCACTATCATAATTTTCCAATAACGCGCAGTATCGCTTACGTGCCAGACCAATTGGCCAACACTAGCGTGTGCATTTTAACGCATGTTCGCATCCCTTAAAGAGCACTAGGAGAATATAGAATTAAAAAGAATAAAATTTAAAATTTGGACACTTACTGTGCCTGCTTTCTTTCTCCTTCTGTGTTTCTTGGCTAGTCCAGAAGCTTGAGATCTCTTATCTATTTCCTCTTCATCCAAGCTTTCAGAAGACTGACCTTGTCCAGAAGACACAATCTGTGTGAGAAGCATTGATTTCCTTAGAGTCTGAAAAAAAGTCAGCGTGCCTTTTTTCTACATTTTTAAATTAAAAGGTATGTCCACCCCAAACACTAAAATCTATAAAACCTCTCCATGGTCCCTGAAAGCTCATTTTACTTACTTTTCTCTATCAGCGCTGGCCTCTCTGGTTCTCACATTTTCTGGAAGCTCACACAGCACAATGGTATGCAGCCATAAGTAAATGGATGTGATGTTACATATATAACCTGGCCTAGACATTACCCCTCTCACTGACCCAAACTGATCCTAACCACCTCTCACACTCCACTGCCAATCTATTTACAGCCTACCGATTCCCGTCACCTTATGTCTCATCCCCCATTTCCTCTAGACTGTAAGCTTTGAAGTATTTCTATGAACCATAGATGAACATTTCTTTTAAATGCTAAATGTTACTGAGGTTTGTAAAAAAACATTTTTTACATATTTTTATTACTCAATAGCACATTATTAAAAAAGTAACATTGGTTTTTTAAGTAGTTTTATTGTCTACGAATTTTAAAAACAATTTATCCACTAAACTGATCACTTTGTATGATGAAAACAGAATAAAAATTACCGACAAGAAATCTGCAACAAATCACTTGTGTGTGTAACAAGATTAAAGGGAAACTATAGCATGTCTTCAAATAAAAAGTACCTGAAGCAGGGAGGTAGGATTGGTGCTTTTTACCTCCCAATAAAATTTCTATGAGCAGCAGGATGAAGAAAACTGCTTCTGCCAGTCTTCCTGTATGCTTCAGCACTATCTTTAATATAGAATGGCAGATGAAAACTGTGCTGTAGCTCCTCAACAAAACAATATTGGGAGGTGGGACTAATCGATCCTATCTGCTTGACACAGGTACTTTTCATTTTTAAAAAGTTAATTTTTACAGTATAGTTGTCCTTTAAGGTTGAAGAGAAACTGGCATGCGGACTTCCCCTGGCTACTCCATTCCTGAGGATTTTGCAAGTAACTAGAAACAAAACTAAATGATGGTTTTCAGAAGCCAATTCACTTCAGTTAAGGCTACTCACTGCCTTTTATTAAAGGATAACTAAACTTAAATTTTTAAACACATTTAAACCTAATGTGAAAGTTTTTCTCCCCAGAACACCTATACATTGTAAGATTCTTCTCTAGTAAGTTGCATTTAGTACATGTGAGAAATAGATTCGGTAAATAAGGTTTCCATGTTGTTGCCAGTACAACCCACAGCCCAAAAAGTCATCAAAAAGTCACGCCCCCTGACCCCAGTATTCACTGTCTCTATGCATAGAGTGTATGGAATATGGAATCCCTGATAAGACTTTGAAAGCTGCTAGTTACCCTGCACTTTATTTACCAGTCAGTGTAAGTCGTTGATAAATAAACTGCAGGATAACAAGCATCTTTCAAAGTCTTATCAGGGACTTCCATATTCCATTTTTTAAAATTATTTTCCTAGCAAATGATAAAGCTTCCAAATGTACACATTTACTCATTATTAGAAACACACAGTTCAGAAGGTTGCAAGTTCGAGTCCCATGACTTTATTTATTTTTTTTTACATTATGTTCATAGTAAAAGATTCTACATGTACTAGCTTTGTATGTATTATCTGTTAGCCTAGAGGTAAGAGCTCTGCTTTTAGCAAGACAAAGTAGATATACAAGTTGCAGGTTGTATTCCCCAGACTTCCTTTATTTATTTATTTATTTATTTTTGCTGAAATGTTAGTATTCCATTTCTTACATCCTTGGTATTTATGAAATACACTGCAAAGATTACTTTTCTTTTTGTATGAAAAGTAAAGGATTATATCATTGTTAGGACAGGATCATTGAATGTGTTTGAAAACAAAACATTTAAATCCCAGTTCTGTGTCAGGGAGAGGGGGGATTTCTGTGCTATAATGTGATTGGCTGTCAGCTTCTAGGAAGCAAGGCTGCAACTTCCTTGTTTTGACCTGTTGAGCACTACAGAGCATGTGCCTGTAATGCAGACACTTAGCTGAGGGTTTACCCAGCTAAGGTGGATTGTGGGAGCTGACCCCTAGTACTCACAGGTTATTTTCATAAATCACCCAATGGCCACAGCAAATAGATAGGTAAGACACAGCTTGTTGTATGTTTGAGAATGTGCTCTGTCTATTGGGACAGTGTTGTCTGGAGATTTTATTTCTCCTTTAACATATCTTATATAAATGCCACTTACTGTGTCCGATTTGTTTTTCTTTCTGCCTTTCTTGCCCTGACCAGAAGTTTGAGTTTTCTTTACAATTATCTTTTCATTCATGTTTTCACAAGATGGACCTTTTTCAGAATACACATCTGTTTGTGCCTGAAGTGCTGATTTCAATGAAGACTGACAATAAAGTAAGAGTAATTGTGCATTTCAATAATTGGCTGTATATATCCTCATAAATGAACAACTGCAAAAATGCTTGTGCAATCTATTAATAAATTCAATCAATAACGTGAAATTCAATATGTATAATATATATTAAACAGAACACCACCATACATAGGCAGAATTACATTACTTACACACCACGACCCCAATTAAAACCATTTGGTTGGAAACTCAATCCCATTTGAATGTAAGAACAGCATTGCTACCAACCAGGTACTATTAAGGGAACCAACAGCACTCAACCTGCTCTAGGATCCCAGAGTTGCAATATTATATGTTGAGTGCTGGTGGATGAGAAATTGTCTCCATATAAACATCACAAACTTTGGAGAGAGTGAAGGAGTGGTGAGAGAACCATTTTTAACTTAAGTATACAGCATGATCTGGTTGGTTTCAAGAAATGGTAAAAAATATCCTAACAAATCTAATATTATACTAGTGTTGATACTTACTGTGCCAGTATTGCTTTTCCTTTTGTGTTTCTTTGCCAGTACAGAGATCTGTGATCTATTTGAACACATCCCTGTATCCGTCCTACCTGGAGAATGTTCATTTATATTAGAGACATCATCCTGTAGCCGAAACTTTGCTTTCTTTTGAGCCTAAAAATATAACATATGCAAACACAGTTCCTATCTTTTTCACTTCTATGTTTTTGTGTTGATATGAGAGTAGTACAACTTTGTTATAATGAGACACTTTCAGGCAACAACATGCTGAGTGACTTTTTACCAAATATATTTGAGGAGGGGGATTACAATTAAAAACATATAGTAATTGTTTACTAAGGTGGTACCTTGATGGATGTAGGGGGTTAACAGCCAACAGAAATTTAGTGACTGACAACTGCTAATCTATATATATATAAAAAGGTGTTATTCTTGGCAAAGTAAATTATCTACAATATAAATAATGTATTTGTGTTCGTAAAAAAAAAAAAGGATGCCCTCTATTTAACCTCTGAAAGTAATAAAAATATTATCAACAGTGGTCCTTTTTTAAATTATTTAAATAGTGTATATATCACATGATAACAAGTATATCAGCCTGTGGCCACAAGGTGCTCCTTGAAAATTATTAGCTGGTAATTCAGTAGTGTATGTTTCTAAAGGGACTTTAGACTTTAGAAGGCAGACTACGTTAAAGGTTGGGATTTGTTGCTGTTTTTTCTGTTGATTTTGTTAAAAAAAAACAAACCACTATGCACAGGGAAATTTACAGAGAGGGGTTAGTGTGAGAAGAAGGGAACTGTGGTGGCTGCATTAATTACATATGTCAACTGCCCAGCCAATGAAAGTAATTTAATATTGTGAATGTGGCTTTACCATAACATTTTTATTTGATTTAGTCAGGCAGATGATTCAAAGATGAAATTATACCACAATATAGCACGCTTCAATTTGTGTTAGGCCATGCAGAGATGTACAAAAATTATTCTTTAAAGGGCAACTGTGGTCTCCAAACAAGTTAGGGTTAAATGAGTATTCCCTTTAAAATGAGCCGACAAAGACATCTCTGGCTGGAGCCTGTGAGAAATTATATTGGGGTGAATCTTCAAACTTCCTGCTTCGAGTAGGTTGCGTGACATCACCTGACCTTTGCCCCTCCCCTCCCCTCCGCCCTGGGGGAGAAGCATGCTCATTAGTTGCTTACCAGGTTTTCACGGTTATTCCTTTTGCGTTTCTTTGCTTGAATAGAAGTGTGTGATGTATTTCCTGCTTTGTTTTCATTCACACTTTCTGGATGCGGATGTTTTCCAAAAGAGGAAACTTTCTTCGCTAGAATTTTTTTATTTTTTGGTGCCTGAAAAAGATCATTGGATCATAGAATTTATACATATCATCAGGGCCAAAACTGGAATTACGAAGCACCCACCCATACACAAACATAAAAAGACAATTATAATTCAAGGAATCAAATAATTAATATTTTATAGCACATGGAATAAGGTCTTTTCAGTAATTCAATACATACCGTACATGACATATTGCCTGCCTAAAGGCTTATCCTGCCTTTAGATTATTCCATTGGACAAGGAAGAAACAAGCCACTGCACACACATTAAAGACAATCATTTTGTTAATTAGTACACTGCCTATCAGCACATTAGGTTCTTAGTAGACAGCTGCAGCTGGGGTATTCAAATGAAATACACATAGGTTTAGAAATACTGGCAAAAGGATAACATCAGCCAGAGTGTTTTCCGTGCTAAATTCATCATTCTAACATACAAGTACTGCATTTCTCTGGCTACCTTCATTCAGCTAGCATTCTAGAACTGCATTTTTCTCTGGCTACCTTCATCCAGCTAGCATACTAGTACTGCATTTCTCCCTGTGCTAGTTTTCAGTTTAAGTTCAGTTTACAATTCTATTTATGTATCCTGTCTACCTTAGTTTATGAATATAAAAATTAGGAACAGTAAAACATAAGGTAAAACTTAACAGTAGTTTGTACAAGACTTGGATATGAAACAAACCTTTATTGTATTCTTAAATACAGTATTTTCTTGTGTGGTACCAGAAGATTCCACTGTTTCACTCTTAGAAGATGGAGAGCACGGCTTTCTGCATAACAAATGAAGATAAGTAACTTAGAGCTGTTCATATACAGTAAAGAGACATGCTCGCACATTTATGATAAATATCCATATGTATTTCAATTGGAGATTGATGTCCAGCTATCTATGATGGATATCTATGATGGATCTATCTATCTATCTACCCCTCAACCCTACTTAACAGTAGATGATGAAGAAAAAAAAATCCTTCCTGACAGCAATCGGAAAGGAATCCTGGATCAACCACAACTTAAATACATAAATACCAGTAATTTTCAATATTTTTCAATTTTAGAAACTTACCCAGCCCAGTTTTTCAATGAGCGTTACTTTCATTTTTTTAACATAGTATTGAAAATATTTACACTTTTATGTGTGATATTATAGCAGCATCAGTAGATCCCACTCAACTTGTTTGGGGACCACAGTTCCCCTTTAACACCTCTGATGAAGTGCCAGAAGGCATAAAACACATCAGGTAGTTGGTCTCTGGTACTAGGCATTAGTACTGGTTGTTCCTAGATGCTTTTATCTTTGCCTCAATAAATGTTAAGTTTTATCAGCTCCTGATCAGCTTCTTCTGCGGTGTCCCACTAGGAGGCAGAATCTCTAATATAATGCTGAGTTGCCTTCTTGTGGGGAATTCTGGCTATCCCGAGAGTTCAGCTACTCCACGTGGACCAGTTAGGAGGGGGAGTGTCCCGCCAGTAACTACACTAATTTCTGCAGTATTTAAGTTTTTCACTGAACTTGCCATTACCACATCTACGAGAAGACAGCTGCCATCTAAAACTAGTCCCTTACTAGAATGCAGCTACAATGACCGGACCAATAACCACCCAAGCATTGTACAGATGTTGTCCAGAACATAGTATTAATAGCAAAAAAGTTTTCCTATTTGTTGCTTTCCTGTAATTTCCCCTCTACAGGGACACAGATCTATTCAAAAGCCGTGAAACTAAAGGACTATAAGTAAAAAGAATTTCCTAGGAATGGAATGGTGTAATTCCAACCTATTGTACTAGAGGCTCTGATGATGAAGTGTGAAGAAATTTGAAAAAGTTACATCACTTAACCCAAGAGAAATGGCAGATTACAGATAAAGAGTTAGGAATGTGAATTGGTGTTATTGCCTTTACTAAAAGCTGAATTAAAAAAATATTTACCAGCTGAAACATATGTAAACTGTTACTCCTTGTGGTAAGTGTGTTAAAATTAATGTACAAATTGATTACCTTTTGCCTTTGCTTACAGAGGACAATTCTGATTGTGCCTCAGTGATATTATCTTGACTTACATTTTTTCCAGAGCTTCTTCTGTATCAGTGTAAACAGCTGTGCTGTGGAGGGGTGGATCTAAAGTTGAAAAGGTAAATTATACGAAAAAAAATAATGTTAGAACAAATAGATGACAGGACAAACATATGTCAATATCCCCAAAGGGAAGAACAAACAGAAAGCTTATTATTGTTTTACCGTATATACTCGAGTATAAGTCGAGATTTTCAGGCTTGAAAATTAGCCTGAAAACCTAACCTCGGCTTATACTCGGGTCAAGTCCTAATTTATATCCAAATGCTGCAATTGCAGATAGTAACCAGTAACCACCTGCATAGAAAGTTACAGGAGCAGCTGATCTGCCTTTACACTCCTTCCTGCTTCCTGTAGTCAGGCTGATGGACTGACTCAGCACTGTCACTGCTCATCTGGATGCTGTAAATCTAATGGGTCTTCTCAGTTTGGGGCAAAAAACAGCCGCTAGTTTACTGCAAGTGACAGCTTGAAACTACAACTCTCAGATGAAATTTTTAATTATTGGGGTCAGAGTGCCTTTTACTATATTGGGGTCAGAGTGCCCTTTACTATATTGGGGTCAGAGTGCCCTTTACTATATTGGGGTCAGAGTGCCCTTTGCTATATTGGGGTCAGAGTGCCCTTTACTATATAGGGGTCAGGAGAATTGTAAATTATAGTAAGCTTAATTAAGTTTATTGAACCTTGCCACTCCACATGTTTAGAAACTACAACTGAGTAAGATTTGCTGCCTCTGTATCCTTAGTAAGTAGAAAATTCAAAATAGACTCTACAATCCAGAAAGGGCCTCACCACTGCCCAACAAAACTGGAACACATCAAAAGGAAAAGAACTGGAGAGAGCCAACTGCAGGTATCAAACCATCCGTGTCAAGGCACTTTCAGGGTTATTCAATAAAAGTTCTAATCATTTAAAATGGTGCTAATTTTGCCCCAACCAATCAGATGTTAGCTTTCAAATGTTACATAAGATTTGATTGGTTGGGGCAAAATTAGCACCATTTTAAACGATAAGAACTTTTATTGAATCTTCCTGCAAATTTAGAAGGAGTAGCACTCCTTCTAAATAAAGTGCCATGACACGGATGGTTTGATACCTGCAGTTGGCTCTCTCCAGTTCTTTTCCTTTTGATGTGTTTAGAAACTACAACTCCCAGCAACCAAAGCATGCTAGGAGTTGTAGTTTCCAAACACCTTTAGTGCCAAGGAATTGGGGGTTACTGGTACTGGATTTGGCTATTACTGTGTGGGATTAATGTATGGGAATTGTGCTCTCCATTTAAAGGGCAACTACAAAACAATACAGAATCAGAAGGCAGTAGTCGTCATAATTTATACCCTTGGTTTATACTAGAGTCAAACAGTTTTTACAACTTTTTCAGGTAAAAATAGTAATATAGCTTATACTCGGATCGACTTATGCTCGAGTATATATGGTAATATTTACATTATTGAATCCCCCCCACTTAAATGGTTATAGTAGGAAACCTTTAACCTTAAAACAACATTAATTCCAATTATAGAGCACACGGGATGATTAAATGAGCCAACATCTGCCTCTCTGCATGATTTAGTTTAGAAGATAGACCTGAAAATGGCCACATTTTTTCAGAGTTTTGATGGCTACACCAAGGTTTCTCGAAAGGGTGTGCATTCAGTCAGTTTTGGTAGTAGAAACAATTCTACCAGTATAACTTACATTTTGATATGTTGTACATATGTACTATATACATATAGGTTATGATAAAATTTAAATGCAGTCAATGTAGGATACCTATGCACTACACTGATTATAATTAAACTTGATTATTATATACACTGTAAAGTACATAAAATATGGGTAATTTTAACAAGTCCAACACTGAAAACACAAGTGTGCCACTTATCCTGACCTTATCCTGACCTTTTATTATGGTTTTCACTTTGCATCTTACAATTGTGCACATCAAAGTTTAAACTCAAAATAAAACAAACAAAAAAACGCACAAACACAAAACAAGACTTTTAATTCCATGGTATACCTAAGACGAGCAAACACACACAAACAAGAAAAAAATAAGGCAACAGTGCTTTAAGCAGACTCCATATTACTAGTAATTCTGTGTGATCAAACAATTCTGCAGTCCTGCAATCCCTCTAACTAAATATTAAAGGGACACTTAAGTCAACAGACAACACTATCCCGATAGAGCACTATCCCAGCAGACAAAGGCTGCTGGTGATGTCAGCAATATTAACTTCTCGCAGGCTTCAGGCACAAATGTGATCCATGGCTCATGTTAAATTTAACCCTAACAGTTCACCTTTAAAGGACAATTATACTCATAAAATGGGAAACAAGTTAAATGTATATGTACTGTATGTTGTGCCAAGTTCCCCAACCTTCCCTCTACCCTTTTAAAAAACAATTGCATCCTAAAAAAAAGCATTTTCGGTGCGTTGCCGCGATTCCAATGATTTGAAAAAAACGCAAGGGCAAATGCAGAAAAATTACAGCAGTGTGGCCTAGCCCTTACAGTTCATTTTTACAGACAAGCTTTCGAGAGATACACTTTTCTCTTCCCCAGGTCAAGCAGTACTAAAACTGGGTACACATAGTAACGATAAAGCCCCGTTACCGGCGGATCCAACAGTATCGAGGCTTTATCGTTATGTTTCCTGAACGAGCGTGCGGCCGCCGAACGATTCGGGAAAGACCGAAATTTTCATCGGCCGCGCTAGACTCCTCTTATATGGAGTCTAGCGCGCCCGATGGAAATACACAGTCCTGAGCGTTCTCCCTATGATGTTCATAGGGAGAAAGTTTGGGACTGGGTGTATTCAGATTTTTAAAAGATGGCAGATAGGATCTTGCAGATCTTGTCTGTCATCTTTCAGAAATCTGTACTGTGTGTACCTAGCTTAAGACTTTATCTGACTTAACACAGGAACACAAGAGTAGTTGGGTTTTATTGTATACCTATTTAACTCTCTGCTGACCATGTGTGTGTTTCACCAGTATAGTTGTCCTTTAAGTACTAAATAAATGTTACTCTGCAGTCAAATAACCTGTTTATATTTTTGTTTTTGACAGTACAAAAGGAATGATTTATTTTACATTAACCAAGACCGTACAGTTCTTACTACCATGCCACTGCAAGAGAAACCATAACTCACTTTTATTGATATGTATCTTTGCTGGATCTCCGAACACAGGCCAATTATCACGCGAAACGGACGTTCGTACACTTCGTGCGTCGCGGGTCGGCACCCGCGATCGCACATGTGTACAAACCTTTAGGAGTTTTGTGAATAAACACATACTGATAAATAGTGTCCAAGACTGTTTTATTAATCATTTTAGAATTATCTACTGACCGAATGATTCATCCACATCTTCATCCATTGGAATATTGTCATGTTCTTTCACAACCCTTGATGAGTTTGATAACATCTCCACTTCCTGCGAGTATGGAGACTTTTCTCTCTTTCCCTTTGATGACAATATCATTATTTCAGGATTCCAAAGCTACCTAAAAAAATCATTATAACAAATAGATAATGCAATATATCTCTCCATTTGCACTTTTAATGGAAAGTACAGAACACTTTGTGCAAAGGTGTCCATAGCTCTCATCTCCAAACGCCCTGCATAATAACTTTACAACCGATGTTACATTGAACACATTGACAGTCAAAGGTAAGAACGTCTGTGGCTTTAGACATTAAACCCCATTCGTTCTGAACATCAAATCACCTTTAATGTCTAACAGGCATATGGCCATGTTAAGAATGTACATGTGGCCCAAAAATATTGTGTTCATCCCCAATAAACTACCGGTAATCAGCAGACATGGAATAATTCAGCAAGCTGGAGGGGATTTCCTGGTCACAAAAAGTTAGATGCTATTCTATTCAGTTAGATGCTTACATTTGCTTTAATGTTTAATGTTTTCAACTGTTATATAGCTAGATTATATTGAGAAGGTTCAATATTAGGAGAAAAACCTATAAACAGTTCTAATGAGATAAACCACATTTTCCCAATTAAAAACATCACAGATCACTGGCATTTAACAAGTCATTGTGCGATTTATGGATTTTATTTCAATTATGTTTTAGGTGTCCTAAGGCTGGGTACACACACAGGGATTTTTTGTCCCGACTGAGTGTTCGCTACTATTCGTCGCGGCAATAGTGGCCGCAGCCGACAGTTTGTGCAAGCGATAGTGCAGTCCCATAGAGAACCGCACAGTCGGCTATGATTTACCAACAGGCCCTATCACCCGTTTGTGACCGAGGGAAATTTTAGGTCTTTTCCAAACGTCTGAGAGATCGATGCGAACGTTCGGCGAACACGCGCCAATGATAAAGCACTGATACTGGCGGTATCAAGGCTTTATCATTACTGTGTGTACCCAAGGCTGTGTACACACAAAGGGACTCTTTATCCTGACCAAGTGTTTGCTACTAGCGAGCGCTCAGCTGTGACAATTGACTGTTGGTCAAGTTGGAGCTCGGTCACAGCTGTCCCCACCCATACCATAAGATATTTCTGACCGGCCTACCCACGGTGCTGATCGATCTGCCATTGCATTGGGTAAATGAGTGTCAGGAAAATAAACATCATTCCAAGTATTTCCAGCCATAATCAGGGAGTTAACATTAAAACATGTAATAAATAATACATATTGCGACCATAAAAATAAATGTGATTCGAGACACTGAGCCATGTATAACATACATGCACTGCACTGCCTAGAACTGTACACATATGTACCTGGGATGCTCTTTCCCATCTGATTAACAACCTGGGGATTTGTACCCCATCTGGAGGGCTGCACAGTAGCAGATATTATGTCACATGGTGAAGGGGTTGTACACAGTCTCAGGATGATTGCAGGTTTTCAGCAATGGACACTGGTTGGACATATGCATTAGAACTGCACAGTAACCTCATTAGCTGTAATAGAACAGACCTTCCAACATCCAACCTTGGCACTCCAGATAAAACTACAACTCCCAGCATGATATGCGAGTTGTAGCTTTCAAACATCTGCAGTGCCAAGGTTCGACATCACTGAATTAGAATGCTGTGGCAGCTTGTATGGTTTCCTTTCCTACCGGGTTATTTTTCCTGAATTACTTCCCATTAAGCTTCTTTCTCGGTGGCGGGAGGATTCACAATTGACAACAAACGTTAGATCACCGTGGGAATAGGGACCCGGAAGTGATACCATCACAAGGACTGGAGTTGAGGAAGGCTGGAACTTTGCGGTATGTTTGGATTGGTTGAGAGGAGGGGCGGGACTATTTGGACATATGAGCAGCCACATGATTGGGCGGAGAGATGGCAATTTGGCTAAAATGCTGTTTGCGGTGAGTTGGAGAGGAAAGTGAATTTAGTGTGGGGGCAGCCTAGGGACACGGGTGCAATAATACATGAGAAATAAGGGTGCAGGCACGGGAGATGGGTGACTGGGAGGGGTATCGGTTGCATGTGTGGGTGACAGGTATTATTACAGGGAGGAGGGTAGTGGGTGACGGGTATTACAGGGAGGGGGTAGGAGGGGTAGTGGGTGACGGGTATTATTACAGGGAGGGGGTAGTGGGGGACTGGTATTACAGGGAGGAGGGTAGGGGTGACGTAGGGTGACGGGTATATAGGGAGGGGGGTAGTGGGTGACAGGTATTATTACAGGGAGAGGGGGTAGTGGGTGACAGTATTATAACAGGGAGGGGGTAGTGGGGATGGGTATTACAGGGAGGAGGGTAGTGGGTGACGGGTATTATTACAGGAGGGAGGAGGGTAGTGGGTGACGGGTATTATACAGGAGGAGGGTAGTGGGTGACGGGTATTGTTACAGGGAGGAGGGTAGTGGGTGACGGGTATTGTTCAGGGAGGAGGGTAGTGGTGACGGGTATTGTTACAGGGAGGGGGTAGTGGGTGACGGGTATTGTTACAGGGAGGGGGTAGTGGGTGACGGGTATTGTTACAGGGAGGGGGTAGTGGGTGACGGGTATGTTACAGGGAGGGGAGGGGGGTGACGGGTTTGGTATATTACAGGGAGGGGGTAGTGGGTGACGGGTATTATTACAGGGGGGGGGGTAGTGGGTGACGGTTATTATTAACCAGGGAGGGGGTAGTGGGTGACAGGTATTATTACAGGGAGGAGGGTAGTGGGTGACGGGTATTACAGGGAGGGGGGTAGTGGGTGACAGGTATTATTACAGGGAGGGGGTAGTGGGTGACTGGTATTATTACAGGGAGGAGGGTAGGGGGGTGACGGGTATTATAGGGAGGGGGGTAGTGGGTGACAGGTATTATTACAGGGAGGGGGTAGTGGGTGACAAGTATTATAACAGGGAGGGGGTAGTGGGTGACGGTATTGTTACAGGGAGGGGGTAGTGGGTGACGGGTATTATTACAGGAGGGGGGTAGTGGTGACGGGTATTATTACAGGGAGGAGGGGTAGTGGGTGACGGGTATTATTACAGGGGAGGGGTAGTGGGTGACGGGTATTATTACAGGGAGGAGGGTAGTGGGTGACAGGTATAGGGAGGGGTGTAGTGGTGACAATTATTACAGGGAGGGGGTAGTGGGTGACAAGTATTCAGGGGGGGGGGTAGTGGGTGACAGGTATTACAGAGAGGGGGTAGTGGGTGACAGGTATTACAGGGAGGGGGTAGTGGGTGACGGTATTATACAGGGAGGGGGTAGTGGGTGACGGGTATTATTACAGGGAGGTTAGTGCATGACGGGTATTATTACAGGGAGAGGGTAGTGGGTGACTGGTTTATTACGGAGGAGGGTAGTGGTTGACTGGTGTTATTACAGGGAGGGTTTAGTGGGTGACGGGTATTATTACAAGGAGGGGGGTAGTGGGTGACGGGTATTACAGGGAGGGGTTAGTGGGTGACTGGTATTATAGGGAGGGGGTAGTGGGTGACGGGTATTATTACAGGGAGGAGGGTAGTAGGTGACGGGTATTATAGGGAGGGGGGGTAGTGGGTGACAGGTATTACAGGGAGGGGGTAGTGGGTGACAGGTATTACAGGGAGGGGGTAGTGGGTGACCGGTATTCTTACAGGGAGGGGGTAGTGGGTAACAGGTATTATTACATGTGCCCATAGTTCAGCTGTCTTATTAATTCTGCTTGAAAAAGCCAAATTCCTGTTCTATTTCTTCTTCCGCTTTTTTAGACTGTATCTCCTCCCACAGTTTTTGACCTAGAGACATGAAATTCGGTACAGACGTGTGGGGCATATAGAAGTGTGCTATCTTCTAGCTAAGGAATCCGCGGAAGCGGTACTGCATTATCGGCGAATTTTGGGCCATTTTTTCCCATAGACTATAATAGTAACAATCCTCAAATGTGAATATTTCATAACTGTTTGTTTCATGGTCATAAATACAAAAACTGTGATACCCCCCAACCCCCCCCCCCCCACACACACACACACAGGTACACCCACCTACTGACCTACCTTTCCATTCCAATTGAAGCCATACTTAAAGGGTAACTATAGTCAAAAAACTAATTTTGATCAATCATCAATAAGTTAGTTATATGGTTTTACATGCAAAAACATATACCCCCCCCCACACACACACCCCCCTCACACGGGTACATAAACCTACTGACCTACCCTTTATTCCTTTGGCAACCATACTTAAAGGGTAAATAAAGTATAAAAAAATGTAATTTAAATTTTTCCTCAATAGAAGATAGTTTTATGGTTGTAAACACAAAAAGACATACCCCCTCAACCAGACCCAGGTACACACACATACTGATCTACTTATCCATTACTGTGGCAGCCATACTGGGTAACTAAAGTAAAGAAAAACTAATTTTGACCATCAAAAAAGTTTGTTTTTTTAATCCCCAATCTGACACAGGTACACATACCTACTGACCTACTCTTCCATTTCTGTGGCAGACATACTTAAAGGTTAACTATAGTCAAAAATAAATTGATCAAAAAAGTTTTTTTTAACTTCCAACCTGACACAGGGACATACACCAACTGAGGTACCCATTCATTCATGGGGCAATCATATTTAAAGGGTAAGTATAGTAAAAAAAAAAAAAACATTTTGACCAATCATCAAAAAAGTTAGCCTTTTATCCCCCAACCTGACACGAGTACACACACCAACTGACCTGCCTTTAATTCATGTGACAGCCATATTTAAAGTGTAAGTAAAAAAACAACAATGTCCTCATCATTGGCATTATTGAGTTTTAAAAACTGCAGCACAAACACACACATTCCTTTCCAAAATGCGGTCTTTTAAGCCAATTTTATACTTAAACTTTCCCTTTCTAGTTGTTATCTGCAGTTCTGGAAACACAAGGACTTTAGAAAGTGAAAGGGGATTAAACCAATAGGAGACAAGATACAGACATGAACATCAAAGGCTCATACACGTGCAATTGCGGGGGCCGACCCCCGGCGCACAGAGCATATGAATCAATGAAAAGGTCATCACATACAGTGACAGAGGTCACACAGAATCACAAATGGAAACTTATACTAATTGTGCTGGTAACCGCATTGGCATGAACTGTACTCCAGTTTATATGAACCATTTATATGAAATTGTGCTTTTGCTATGTTGAGGGTTTGCATCTGTAACAAAGGCTATAAAAGATATTTACATTGAGATACTACACACATACCAATACCTTGTACTTTTATATGGTTCTGGGACTCCTTTTTTAAAAATAAAGGGGAGCAATATTTAAGCAGCAAAAATGTAGGGGTAAGGAAAATATAAAGAAGGTACACTTGAGATGGAAGTGGGCTTTAAAAGCTAAAATATTGGTGGACCACTGTCCATGGATACCCTTTAAGGAATCCTTCCCTTGGAAATTCTGCCCCTGTACAGAGGGGAAAATGGGAAACTGGGTACACTGGTATTATTACAACAAGGGGAAATTGGGTGACTGTACTGGTATTAGTTTATACATGGAGAGGGGTTATGAATCACCAGGTCCACTGATATTAAAGGGATGCGTGCTGGTGTTATTGCATTAAAGGGGGGGGGATTGGGTGTGCTGGTATGGCAGTTGGTGCAAAGAGAGGGGGAATAGGGTGTGCGGGTGGTCGCCCAATTAATGATTGTACAGGAATGGGAAACTGGTTGCACTGGTATTGCTGGAGAGTGGAAATAGAGTAGTTGATCTTTCCTACCTCCTATTTTAGTAGCTCAAAGGCAACATTTCTGAACCAGGCATTTAGAGACCCGTAGGGTTGTTAGGAGATCCTCTAGAGTGCCAGAAACTGTATGTACCCACACTTATTATAAATTGTAAAGAACAAGAAGTGCTGCCTGAAAAATGCACTAGATATGCTGGCCATACACTACAAACTAACCTCTTAGGGCTAAGCCATACGAATGCATTTGCGTCTGCAATTTTTAAATTACATAAATCACGGAAACGCAACCAAAATTGCACGAAAACCAAACCTGAATCCCACGTGATTGCGTTACGTTTGAAGAGTGGCCAGTCCCTTAACGTCAGCAATTACCACCTGGCCGGTCATTTTACGATCAATCATAACGATCATAAATGTGATACAGCTGGGAAAGGTCTGCAGATTAAACCATTGCCTTACTCAACATTACAATTGATTCAACATTTATCACAAATTGAAAGTCTAATCATAATGTCGAGGTAGTGAATTAGATACAAAAATTGGCATGTATGTACCCATCTTTAGTTATACAGTTAAAGTAAACAAAGATTTAAAAACAAACAAAAAACACATCTTTAGTTATACAGTTAAAGTAAACAAAGATTTTAAAACAAACAAAAAACCACACATCTTTAGTTATACAGTTAAAGTAAACAAAGATTTAAAAACAAACAAACAAAAAACACACACACTGCCTGTACAACAATATCACTATTTATTTTAGTTTCCTTCATTTTTTTTTTTTTTTTCCACTTTAAGAGAGAGACATGAAAGGACATTAAAATGTTTTTGGCTTGTATGATAGACTCCAAAGCTGTTACATCCTGTAGACTTTACATTTCAGTTATACACATCACTTCCTTTGGATAAAAATCAGACTATTTATGCAGTTACTTTAACATACCCCTCTAACCTACAGTGCATCATTGTAATAACATAGGGCTTTATATAGTGCAAAGGTTTTTGTGCTTGTGAAAACCCTCCCCTTATGTCAACATGAAACCCTTAAAATTGCCACATCCCTTTCACTACCCAAATATACTTGGGGCCTGATGCAATAACGTGCACAATGTGACATTAATCTGCAGCAACCACTCAGGTGTAGAACATCGCATTGGATGCTGCAAATGAATAGCTCAGGCACCTTTTATTGTATCAGTCCTCACTATTTTCTTGTATAAAACCATCCATTTATACTGTCACTGCCAGAACAATCAGCAGTAATTGCACTTTAAGTTCTTGCAAAACTAGTAGCAAGATGAAAAGTATACCCTAGAATTTTAGCAGCTTTTTAACAAGTTCCTTAACTAGAAAAAATAGCCAAAATTATTAAATAAGGCCTCTTTCTAAAACACTAGCACATTAAATAGGATTTCTCAATGCATCACATTCAGAAAAAAGGGTGTGTTCCGATAATACTTAACCAGCACAGGAATAGTGCTGCTGGTCTTTTAAGAGCAGGGATGTCCAACTTGAGGCCCTCGAGGCATTGGCAAAAAAATACAACTCTCACTGGTTACTACTAAAGCCAAGAAATGGTGGGAGCTGTAGCTTACAAACATCTGGAGGGCCTCCGGTTGGCCATCTCCGATTTAGAGTATATATACTCAAGCTGCTGGCAAAGAGTTTATAAATTGCTTATGGTGACTTGTGTCTAATTTCAGTAAACTGAAAAAAAAAAAAACTTACATACATATAAAATCTGACGAGGGAAGTTAATTATTCTTTCATCTCTTTAACCAAGAATTATTTCTTACTAATTATATCCAGGTTCAAAAGAATGTGCTTGTTCACATACAGCGACTGTGGGCCAATCAAAACGTAGAAAAAAACCACCAAACATCAAAATGCAGCATGTAATGGGGGGTGGGTATATATACAATGAGACTTTAGACAGAATTTCTACATATGAAACAAGAAAGTCCAAATTCAGTCATAACTATAGCATTCCTTGTTAATTTAAGGCCTACTTTGTAGACCTGTTGAGAACCCAGTAAATGTTACAGTACTGGTGACCAGTAAGGCATTTTAGGGACAGTTCAGTAACATTCCTATTATAAAGCATCACTTTGTTTGCTGTTGTGAAGCAATAACCGATGGGATATTAAAGATGGGTGTTCAGTCTATTTCCAGCAGTTACACTTTGTTATTAGCGTACAGTTCATCGATTTGGGTCTTGAAATATTTCCGCAGTTCTGGCCTTTTAGCCTTCAGCGTTGGCGTCAACAAACCATTTTCAACAGAAAGCATTTCTGGGCACAAAGCAATATCCTTTACCTACAGGACAGAAAATAAAGGCAATGACAGATCAACATTATATATAAAATGTGCAACAATATAAAATTAATAATGTCAAACACTTAAAAGGGACATTTCTACCTCCCTGTAAATTATAGTAAAACCTGGTGAGAAATTAAAGGTTATGCCCATCCCACACCCTCTAAATACAACCCTTTTTTTGTTTTAATGGTGGATACACCCTTTAATTTTTTTTTTTAAATCACCTCCTGTTGGAGTAATTTTATTAATAATACAGCAAGAAATTAGTTCTACAACATAGGTGGCAAAAGTTGTTGTTAGACATTCAATAGTTAGGAGGAGGTTTCCCATCTGGAGCATATTTTATCAAATTTAGTGGGGCAGCCACAGTGGAAATGGATTAGCTTCTTGAAAGGGAGAGTTGCATTGATGTTTTCCACCTCGAGAGTGAGGGAAGAGTTGGTTGGATCCAAGTTTGGGCAATTAGTTTTTTTGTGTAGAATAAGGTTTCATTAAGATGCGGAAGAATTTATCAAGGATCGATTCTTCCATAATTGATAGGAGGCATATTTTAGGGTCTAGTTCCACCTGGGATCCCATATGGTCATGCAAAAATTTAACTATTTGGTGCCAGAAGCACTGAACTCTAGGGCAACCCCATATCATGGGATAGAAGTTACCTGGCACTAATAAGACCTTTTGGACAGTGTGTATTATAATTGGGCTTATATCATGATAGGTGAACCGGGGGTTAGATAGGATCTATGGAGAATATATAATTGGGTTAATCTATCAGATATTTTATGGGAGGCCAGTGTGTGAGCTGCCAAGGCCTCCATCCAGTCTTCTTCATCTAAAAATTCCCACCTCGGTCTCCCAAGTTATTTTTTTTCCACTGAGCAAGTGAGGGAAATTGAAGGCAGCGGTATAGTCTTGAAATTAGTTTTGAGGAGAATGAGGTGTTTAGTGTATCAAATAGAGGATTTCAAAATCGGGAGGGATATTTCTGAACTGTGTTCGGAATGCGTGATGCATTTGGAGGTATCTAAAGAGCATACCATTTGGTAAATCAAATTCCTGTTTCATATGAGCAAAAGACTTAAATATGTGGTAATTTACGATATGCCTAATCAGAGTTATCTTGTAGTTACCCCATGTTCCTGCATGTGGTATAGTAAGGAATTCTGATAAAAGTTTATTATGCCAGAGAGGTGTATCTCGATTGGTGCTTGGAATGTTCATTATCTTGATTGCCAAATCCCAGGCTTTCAAAATTTGGGTCAGGAGAGGATGTGTTTTTTTTTTATACAGAGGTGTCCCTCTATAACCTTTAGCAATGGAGTCTAGTATGTTAAGGTTAGTATTTACGTGTAGTATGTCCAGCAGGATATGGACTCTCGTTCTGCTAGGGACCAGTGACATATGAGAGAGAGCGGTGCTGCAACAAAGTAGATTCTCAGGTCTGGAACTGCCAGCCCACCCAGATCAGAGGGGTTTTTCAGGATACCCCAGTTTAATTTGTGTCGTCCTGTACCCCTTACAAAGGATTTGAGAATTAAAGTGTTTTTGGGGTAAAAAGATGGGAGAATGCCACAGTACATATAAAATTTTGGGGAGTAATATTTTAATTATATTGGTCTGGCCCATCACACCTAGGGTTAGTTTGGACCAGATCTGTGTCTTATGTTTCACTAGTGTTATGAGTGGTTCGACGTTAAAGGCGAACTGTGGTGAAAAAGCATACTCTTAAATCAAAGGCAATTGTCAAGTGGTAGTATTTGAGATTTGGTCCAGTTTATTGAAAGGCCAGAATATTTACCATAATTTGTGATCACTTGTAGTGATGTTTGAAAGGAAGCGCCCTGATCCGCTAAATAAAGCACCATGACGTCTGCGTGGAGGCTTGTTATTTATTTTAGGCCGTCTTGTTTTGGAGGCCTCGGATATTCGGGTGAGTGCGTAGTTGGGTTGCTAGAGGCTCAACTACTATGGCGTAAAGAAGGGGTGAAAATGGGCAGCCTTGACTGGTGCCCCTGATTAGTGAGATATGAAGAGGTGATATGGTGTTTGCCAGTATTTTGGCCTTGGGGTGTTTGAATAAGATTGAGCCATTTTATAAAATTAGGACCAAATCCAAAGTTTTGCAGTACTTGCCAAAGGAAGGTCCACTTCACTGAATCAAAGGCCCTGGCAAGCCCTGTTACGCCACACCCTTTAATCTTTAAACTTGTCAACTGTCAGTTACCCCCACCAACTGATATATCAGTAGTGTCGCTATGTTAAAACATTCAGGGCACGTGCCGAACAATAAAGGTTCGTACACACCTATCGATGTGCACCCGAATGCCGACCTCAGAGCCCCACGAACGCGAGTAGTCGTAGATAGTCATGCATGTGTATGCGCTCGGTCAGGGGTTTTTTGACGACATGGGTGCACATCACAGGTGTGTACGAGGCTTAAGACTCCCTGGCCAAAAAGTGTGGGGCAAGCGTCTGACTACAACAATAAATGTTCGTACACACCTGCCGATGTGCACCAGAGCACTGACCCCCGACCAACCCAGAAGAACACCCACGGCGAATGGCTGAAACAGCAGATAGTCGTGCGAGTGTATGTGCTCAATCGGGGGGTCATTCGGCGACATGGGTGCACATCGCAGGTGTGTACGAGGCTTAAGTTTAAAATTACCAGATTGCTACCAGTATATAATGAAATTGCCAGTTTACTGTGCCTTTGTGTCATTAATTTGTGAATCTCTGTTCAACTTTTATCTGTTTGTCTATTTCTCTCTCTCTTTCTGGCTGTTTATCTATGTTTGTGTTTGTCTGTGTCTTTTTGGCCATCTCTATTAGTACCTAGTGGGTGTGGCTTAATTGGGCGGATAGAGGGTCGTGGTCTAAAAAATTGCGCTAAGAGCGGCACATGGGGTGCCCATATATGCCCCTGATGATCTTAGACCCAACAGACGCCCCTGTGATATATTTTGCACTTTATTACCTCATTACTAACCAGATATTTAAGAATAATTATTGTCCCCATTCAGTTTTTTTGTATTAAGGACCTTTAACACGGTGACAGCTATTCAGTACATTTTCTGTAAAAATTTAGACATTTACTAAATACTCCCAAGTTTTCATTCTGTTGTAGAATGAACTGAATATTCAACTTAAAAATATGTATGTGCTGTGATCCATTTTCAGAGCACATGCGATTAATATTATTTTACAAATTTAAGGCTATCCGACTCCAGAATATTGAACGCAAATGCATGGTAACACTCGCGATAATGCAATTGTGCTCTTCACTCGCTTTACCTTGTTCAAGTGTAGCCGCAGCATAAAAGTGTTAAAAAACCTAAGATATTAAACTTCGTAGCTGCCAATCTTTCCCCATGGAGCAGGGGAAATGCCTGCCAATTTTACCTGGTTGCATCTATCATTATAATACCTCATCACTGGGCCATTTTCCCCTTTTGGCAGGCATTTAGGGGAGGGACTTAAAGTGGTACCATTTTAACTTTTAAAGGTCTGTTAGGGCTGAAAAGCAAATATATCTATTCAGGTCTTCTTAATAGAAGGAGCCACCACAATCTACCTCATAATTAAACTTTGGTCTTATTTTTGCAGCATTTCATTTTAAAGATAAAATAAAAGCACTTACTTGCTCAAAGGTCTTTAGTCCAGCTTCTTTCCCAAGCTTTAACAAATCTTCCAGAACAGCATTTTTAAAATCCTGTAAGTGGGTTAATAAAATAAGCAGATATTATAAATCATATCTTCTGAAAAGGAAAACAGACATTTAATATGTTTTGCCCTAAGACAAGTTGTTGACCAAGTACACAAACCATGTACTTGAAGGAATACCGTAGTTCACTTTTCAAGTGAACTATTCCTTTAATGCATTGATTGATGACCGGGAGGTTAAGGAGCTATGCCTTACCTTCTTTTCTTCAAATCAATGCATCACAGCAGCAATGACAGATCCCAACCACTTCATGGTTCTGATGAAATATAGCGCAATAAGAGAGCAGGAAGCGGGACCCGTCAGTGCTACTGCGGGGATCGCGGGAAAGGTAAGCTTGTTCTATCTTTGTTCCTGGCTCCACACATGCATTGATTGAAGAGTGGAAAGTAAGGCATAGCTCCTTAACCACCCCATCTTCAATCAGTGCATTAAAAAGATTTTGCAGTGAACTACTCCTTTGAGTTAAATTAGAAATTTACAAGGTAAAATATTATAAACGCAATAGTTAGAAAGCCGACAGATGTAGGACTAACCCGTTATAGAGCAAAATGTTCTTCTCGTCCTTCCCTCTGTCTGTTAACAGGTTTCCACCTCCTCTCTGAGCTTTGTTACAAGGAGGCAGCTAGGGGAATATCATTTGGTTATTGGCTGTGATGTCAATTGTCACATCCATGACCAACATCTGCTAATCAAAGGACCAGTAAAAGGGATAACAAATATCGGGCCGCATTTCAGGTTAGTCTGGCATCTCTCAGCTTTCCAATTATTGCAGTTTGGGGGTTTTGATTTATGTTTAAACCTTACCTTAATCAGACGCTCCCACGCCGAGACATACTTTTATTTCAGCCAATCCCTTGCGGGAAGGCCTGCTCCCTGCATTCTGTTTCACACCCAGGGGACCTCCTTCCAGTCTGGTGAATGGCTGACAGGGAAACATTTTTTGTTGGACATACCCTTTAACATTTGTCCAATTACTGTACATGGATATTATGATCTCCCAATAAATAACCCTCATTTAGTGCTAGGCCACACTAGTCTGTTTTAAATTCGATTGCGCGTTAAAAAAAAAAAGCACACGCCAGTGATGGACAATTGTGTTAATTTTACTTCTACCAACAATAAGGCAATAGCCACATCCATGTATTCTTTTATACTTACATTCCATGCAAACCCAAAATCTTATATAGTCATACCTTGCTCTTGCATAACTCTTTATAAGAGCCAGTGATTTTCCTCTTCTTTGCCCAGTTTACTGCATTGTCAGGATCTGGAATCACAATGCCAACTAAAAAAGCCTAAAAACAAACAGTAATAGATTTAATGTAATTTACTGGAAATGTGTCTACCATACTCACCATTTGTATTTACTTGCGATCTGTGAATGGGGTAAGCTAATTGGGGTATGCTGTGGGTTTTAGGACTGCTCTAGCCTACCATGTTTTTTCCTGGAAATTAAGGTAACAGCATGACATTGCAGTTAAGGTGTCCCAGCTTGAAAACCTTTAGCTTAAACAATATTAAAAATAAAAAGGGGTCTATCTGGGACAATAAATTTGCACAGCCCCCATGAATAGTTCACTCGAAAAATGAACTATTCCTTTAATGCATTGATTGAAGAACTTAGAACATAGCTCCTTAACCTCCTTGTCTTCAATCAATTGAACAGGATCGATGGATGAAGAAAGAAGATATATACTTTTCACGTGATCCTCTGCTGCAGCAGTGAAAATTACCAACCTCTTCCTGTTCAGGGTATCTAGAGCACGCATTATCGAGCATGCACGCTATAGTTACTGAACCAGGAAGCGGTCGGGACCTGTCACTGCTGCAGCGGAGGATAGTGTGTAAGGTAAATATCTTCTTTCTTCGTCTGTTGCTCCTGCTCAATTGATTGAAAAACGTGAGGTAAAGCATAGCTGGCCTACAATACAGCACCACATGAACTCTTACCCAAACAATAATACGAAAAGGGAATAATTAATAGTTCATTAACCTTGTAACTCTAACCAACCACAGAAGGAATGATGCCCTAAACCATGTTTATTAAGGACTTGGTCCTTTCTGGGCACAGATAGCTCCCCAACTTGTACTATTATTTGCCTGTATAAAGGTAAATTAAAGGGGAAAACTGTATACTGTACTAACTAGCAAGGCATTTTATACAATAACAGAGTTCCAGGGCATCATTAAATAATTGTTGTAGGTTTTTGACAATACCTTTTAAATAAATCCTGGAATCTAAAACAATAATTGTTCCTGCTTTGTACAGCGAAACCGTTTCATTTGGTCTCCATGTAACTAGAACATTTCATCCAGCTATTAAAACTACAAGACCTCCATATAAATCATGTATTACCCTTCAACAAGAAAAATGATATCAGGAGTCAGCACTACATTACCTGCAAGCTTTCTCCATGGACAAAAACTTGAACCAATGGTTCACTTCGTACGTAAACGTTTTCAATTTTTTCCGGTGCAATGTACTCTCCCTGTGCCAGTTTAAAGATGTGCTTCTTTCTGTCAATAATCTTAAGAGTCCCATTCTGGAAGGAGAAAAATTCCCAATGTATACATATTTGTATCGTAGTTCATTGCAAATGAATGAAAATGGATATTCTAAAACTACACTATTTCTGCAATGCATTAAAATCTTGGGTAATATCTTAGTTTGGCATCAAAAAAATATTTAACAATCAATATTCAACTGTATTTGGTCCATAAACTTAAAGGGCATCTATAGTTGGAAAACTAACTTTTTTTTTTCTTTCTTTCCATGTGTTCTATAATTACCCCAAACCCCCCCCCCCCCCCCCCGATTGCATTCCTCTACTCCTACTTGTACTGTCAATCAAATCCCTGTGACGTTATCCACTTCCCTGCTCAAGTCCCTCCCTCCTCTGTAACAAACAGAGATAAGAGCATTAGCAGGGGGAAAGAGGTAGCTTTGATGGCTGATGGCAGAGATAAAGCTGCACATGACCCCCCTTCTTGAAAGACTTCACTGATTGATGATGGGTCAAAGAGAGATCGTATTTTAGCAGGACACGGAGGGATCCATGTCTCCAGGACAGCTTGCTTTCTATTGGCCACTGCGTGTGGGTGTGTTTTTCAGGATGTTGGACTTTAACTCATACTGCACATGATAAGCTTATCGGGTAGCCGGAGTTGAAACATGGAGGTGGTAACAGAGGGGAGGATGAGTGGGGGAAGGCTGCAGAGAGATCTGACACCAGGGAAAAACAGAGTCACTGACAGAGGTAGGAGAAAGGCAGCACAGAGTACATGAATTTACCTTTGCAATTGGCCAATGTGTTTTTTTCACTATAGATGCCCTTTAAACAATAACAACTAGTTTAACTGTAAACACAAACAATTATTTCCCTTTAAAAGCTGAACAAATAAGTTTTTTGTCTGATACAGGATGGTGTACCATCCATTGGACATGCTGAATACTTACGGGTAACCATTTGCCAATATCTCCTGTATGAAGCCAGCCATCCTTATCCAATGCTTCTGCAGTTTTCTCATCATCTTTTAAGTAACCTTTAAATACATTTGCTCCTTTTACACAAACCTGCAAACACAAAAATAGATCTTAATCATCTACTTTTGATCCCACAGGGAGGTAGGATTAATTATTCCTACCTCCCAATATTGTTTTGTTTAAGGAGCCACACCACGTACACAATTTTCATCTGCCTGGTTAGTGCCCTTTGCCTTCCTGTATTAAAGAAAGATAGTTTTCCTCATGCTCCTCACAGAAACAATTTTGGAAAGTAGGAATTATCAATCCTACCTCCCTGTCCCAGGTACATTTCATTTTAACTGTTAAAAAAAATATTATACGTTTTTATTTCTTATATGTCAACGTGAGAAATGAGGGTGGCCACATTGCATGCGATCACCAATTTTTTGCACATCGCATGTGCTCCGATTGCAGACTATAGCCATGCACACATGCTTTACAGGAACGTTGATGCCTGTCGCAGTGTGGCCTCGGCTTAATACTCTTGATCTTTTTTTAAAAAAGACCTACCCACACTGAAAGTTTGTCAAATAGATTTTTTGCTGTGAGTTCCATGAGTAGATAATAGGCAGATTAGTGGAAAAGGATGGGCCATGGTCTAAATGCTGCATTAAATGCCCATAGGCTTATAGAAAAGTTAAGATATTCATACTTTGTTGAATACGAATGCAAACTGCATACTTCCTTTTTTTCATATGTATTTACACACACGCACATACAACATATACTCACTTCACCCTCTCCCTTTGCTGCAAAATAATTCATTTCTTCTACATCCTCCAACTTAATATGATTACAGGGCATTGGTGCTCCAACATGACCTAGGTAACACAATAGTTAAATATAAAATCTAGAGCTGAACAAAATGGGTTTAGAAAGCTTTTAAATAAGGCAATCAATGTAATTAAATAAGTTCCTAGTAAATCCAAAACAAATGTAGTAATCTATCCACAAGCAGTAGCAAAAAAACATTCTATAAGGCTGGGAATGCCTCCCCTCCAACATTCACCATTAAATAGGTACAGTATTAAGAAATGCATTGCAGAGTTGTGCGGAGATTAGGGTCACTTTGGTGCCTGTGTCAGTGGGTAATAAGAGTTGGCAGCAGAGGAGCCATTAAACTGCATATGTATCCATACTATTTAAAGGTTTCCTAGATCATTACATATTTCAACAAGTATTTATTATCATTATAAACACCAACACTCACCAGCAGTCCAGTCACCTGGAATAGTCAGGGAGCATCCTGCTGTACATTCAGTCTGTCCGTATCCTTCATAGAACTTGGATAGAAGAAACAATACGATTAATATGCTTTAAAAATGTGCTACTACGTTTCCTCAGTCTTAAATTTTAAATAAAATGATGATCTTGCTAATTTATGAAAAAGTTTCTCTTGTCTGGTCTATTAAAGGAGAACCACACTTAAATTTCAATCAGAGATAAGACCAATTAAACAATCTTCTATATTTGCTATCTTCTATCCTTTAAAGTTTAATTGTTTGGTCACAAGCCACCTGCTAAAAAATACCTTGTTCAATTTCATTACCCAATGTATTTTCACGTGCAAGTCACTAGGTGGCGCAAGCTCGCAACAAAATTTCAAAACCCCATCCACTAACTAACAATATGCATTTTCTTGCAAATCACTGTAAAGCTGGCTACACACCATACTATAATATGATAATCCTCTATGGACCACACGATCGGCCGCGGTAACTGTCGGACGCGGCTGCTTTTGCTGCGACCGACCGGTAGAAAGTCTCGAACAGTCAGTCAGAAGGAAAAATTGAAACGTGTGTACCTAGCTTAAATGTTATTTGCCTAATGTTAAAAAAAAATAAATAAGTGAAACACTAATCAACAGACTCACCTGACAGCCAAGCGCAGCTCGTAAGAAAGTTAACACTGTAGGAGAAACAGGAGCAGCTCCAGTTATCATTAATCGTACTTTTCCACCAAGACTGGCCTATAAATTACAATAAACGTATTGAATATAATGTAGTGCATTTGTGCTGTGATTTTGGTAATCAGTAATGCATTCAATTTACAAAAAATGGTGACTGCTCTATAAACAGGACTGCAGCGCATTTAGTGTGGCCACCCTATTGTAATACGCTGGCCTGCGATTCTCAGACGCTATCAGATTGCAAAACGCGATCGTAAGTGTGTGAGGCCATAGCCCTTATAGATGGGTTTAAACTCTGCAGAGCTGAAAGAATTTATGTAAAAATGCTTCTCTTTAGCTTGAATTTTCTTAAATCATAGTACTTGTAAAAGTGGGACTAAGAAAAACCCCCTCAAATAAAGATGAATATCTGCACATTATTCTAACTTGAGGGGGATTATTCTCAAGGTTCCTTCGAAATGTTTGCTGTACATGCCTATAGCCTCAAACGCTCTAAGCAAGGCAGAAGCTACAAGCAAGTTTAGAAAGTAATAGCAATACACAGGGGATCTGATAAACTGGCTTATCAGCGGGAGAACATGTCCATATAAAAATATACTACTATTTCAGTGAGCATTATGGGAACTGGTCTTGTTTTCTATACTACTAAATAGATGTAACATCACTGCCGTTTTCTCTGCATCTATGTTATGGTGGTATGAACACTAAAAGAGCTGGACATATAGACCACAAAAGGCATACAAAATTACATTATGTCAAAACATTAAGAAGACAGGTGAGAACCACATTTTATGTAAAAAAGTAGTGAAATCCTATCCCTCTAAAAACAAATATTTAAAACAGAAATGTCAAAACTGGCAGCTCTCGTTTATTACAGGGCTACATAGAAACCAATGCGGTCGGCAGTATAATTTAGAGCAAATCAGAAATGAAGTTCTAGGGACAGAGGGGGTGGGGTGGTTGGGGGACAGACAGAAAGCAGTCAGTTACTGCTTGAGTATATTTCTCCTTTAAGGAGAATGAATCTTTACTGCGGTGACCAAGAACAGTGCACCTGGTACATTGTTTCAAACTCATTTCTTTATAGGACTTTAAAAGAAAATGAAGAGTTAAGACTTTACTTATCAATTGCATGCCATCCATCATTAGGAAAGGTCTTTAATGGCATAAAGTTGCCTATATGTACAGTACATGAAAAGTCAAACCAAACTTTTGCGTGATCCACCACAGCAGCACTGAAAATTCCTGACCGCTTCCCGATTCTAATCAACTATAGCACACATTATTGTGGATGCGCACTATAGTTGATTAGAACCAGGAAGCGTCCGGGACTATCAGTGTGGCTTCTATCTTCGGCCCTGGCTCCTGAGATATTGATTGAAAAATGGAAGGTAAGGCATAGCTTCTTAACCTCCCAGTCTTCAATCAATACATTAAAGGAATAGTGCACTTTTCAAGTAAACTATTCCTTCAAGTTTCCAAACACGCTTGGATTCGTGGGTTTGCCAGTCATGCTATAAAACAGATCTGTGCATATTCTAGCTACACATGGTCTGGGCAGACCTAAAACTTTATGCGGTTAACTGCATAAAGCAATGATAGGCTATCCTTAATTCTAATTCACAGGACTCTACTCTCAGTGTGAATCCAATCAGTCTGAAAATGTCAGCCAGACAGCCAAATACTGAATGGCACCCATCTCTTCAGGTTTTCTAATCTACCTAGAGACTACTGCAAGGGGTGGTTTGGAGAGTTTGAGTTGGAAATAGGACACCAGGGGAGACTTAGGACACCACAATGACCGGAACCGGCCTGTGCCTGCATATTTATTATTAAAACTATAACCTGAAAAAAACATTGTAAAGCCCAAAAAAGAATTTACCTGCACTTTATGAAATATAATTTTGTCCCAGAAACTATCATTTCGTATAATCCCACTACGGAGTTCAGCTTCTTTCCTCTTGGATGCAAAATCCAATATCCATCTCTTCATTGGGGTGTTGGCTTGACCAAAGATCTATAAAGAATAAAATATTAACCTGGTCAGATAAATGCTGGCAATTAGCTCAGATAATTCATTAAATAGCAGAAAGTGTAGCTCACTCTATCAAACATTCTGTTCAAGAGCCTGGGCACTACAGGAAAAATTGTAGGTTGCAAGACTTTTAGGTCATCCATGAGTAGCCTTATGTCTCCTTGAAAGAATCCTATCCGAGCACCATGGCAAAGGACAACACACTAGAACAGAACAAAACATGTAAGGAAGGTTGGAGTGGAGAAAAACTGCACAAATAACACAAAAATTGTTTCCCTTAAAGGGTATCTCCACTCGAGGCAGGGAGGTAGGAAAAATCAATATTGTTTTATTGAGGAGCTACAGTACAATCGGCTTTCTACCAGATTAGCATCTTGGGCCTTCCTGCATCAAAGATAGTACTAAGCCAGGAGGAAGTAGTTTTCTCTGTGCTGGAGCTCCTCACAGAAACAAAATTCAGATGTAGGAATTACCAGTCCTACCAAACTGCCCACTTACATTTCCTTTTAACAGTGGTTTAAAAAAAACTTCATAGTAAGTGTACAACATTTCAATTTTCCCCAGAATCATAATTACAATGGGAACACATGATAAATACCCAAATTGTACAATATGGATATATATTGCTCAGTACTATAGTAGTGATTTCTACATTTCACAAATTCTGAAATTACATCCTCCAAAGATGGAGCAGAAATAAATGCCCAAAGTTAAACTGTATGATATCTTCTACATCCCTTTCAATCCTATATACTAATCAAGATATGTAAACATGCACGGACGCCAGACCCATCTGCTCGCGCATGTGACGGCATCTAACAGACGTCCAACAGATTGGAAGCCTGCGGGGGTGGCGTGCAGCACCTTTGTGCGCGCAGGGGGTTGACGATTCCTTACAGAATAATTTTGCTAGTTTATTGTAACCCAGTTATTCATATGTAGCAGCAATGTGCACTCTTACCTGAACCAACCTTTCAAACATGTGTGCCAGTGGCAAAAAGGAAATGTGCATGTCATTGGAGTTCAAAGTAAGCATGCTCTGGAAAACACGATAAAAATTTCTGAAGATACAAACTTAACTGCCTACCTCCACAACTTGTTCAAACATGTGGGCCAATGGAAGAAAAGAGATCAGAACATCCTGAGTAGAAGGAAACAGCAAGTCCTGGACAAAGGAGGAGAAATCCCAAAAAGCAAAAGCTTTGCAATTAAGCATAATCATCTTGGGTAGATTAGATTTGATTTTATGAAAGAAGCAGATTAAAGAAGCAGTATATGGACATTTAACATCTTATCTTGGCAGCAGGGGTGGATTTACACATCAGCAGCCTGTAGGCACAAAAAGCCTGGTGTCCTTCACCCCACCCCTAAACGCATACCGCGCCCACTTTTTTTGGCAAGAAAATAGCCAATATAGATTGACAGCCGCCACTCCAACCACAGGCACTCCCAAGCATGCGCTTACTGGTAAATCCAGGCCTGCATGGCAAAGAAAAGACACTAAAAATAAAAAATGCAAAAATAGGTACACAGAAGGCTTGGTACATATGCGATATTTTTACATACATTTTTGCCTGAATTCTTGTAAAAATTGGATTGGGCGTGTTAAGTTCTTACAAAAACTTTTAAAGGAGAACTAAAGCCAAAAAAATCAAAGTTTAAGTTAAAAAGTACTTGCCTCAACATCCTTCTCAGCATGGATACTAGACAGAGAGAAGCAGGTATGGCCTGGTAGCCCCAGGGAACATATATCTTTTTCACTAGGTTAGGACTGATGCTGGGATACTGCCTTGGAGTGGCGCATCAGCTGACGCATGTTTGTACAAACAATGTACCTAAAGGTATCCATTTGAACTACAGTGCAGGTGATTACCTTTCATTGCTTGCATACATGTCTATTTCTTTTACTCCATTCATTTATAATTGTATGTGTAGTTGAGTGCTGGAGTCTTTTGTGTAATATATATATATATATATATATATATATATATATATATATATATATATACACACATACACATACACACACACACCTATGTATTAAAAGTTCTTATCGTTAAAAATGGTGCAAATTTTGCCCCAACCAATTAGATTTTAGCGCAAGAACTTTTATGACATAGGCCTGATAATATGTACACAACAAAAGGTTGTTCGCATTTTCTTTAGAAGCACGATGCAGTCTGATACAGTTTGTATTTAATGCATTGGTACTTAGCACTGCAACATGTATATTTAATACGTGTTTGGGTCTTAAAGGCAAAGGTGGCCCCTTTGCCTTTCCACTAATTCCAAAACATTCCCCTTTATAATGCATTGCACAGAGCTGTGCCAAGACCATGTTCACGTCAATATGCTGGACCTGCAGCTCTGAGCTGTTTTGTTTTTATAAGTGTACCTTGTAAAGTGGCCAGTTCAATTCTACTGGGGTTGCCACCTTTCCCTTTAAGATTCAAACACTTAGGGCTACTCCCACTAGCGCGATTTGGATTGCTGAATCAAGCACAATCTAGCATTATTGCAACCGTGCGTCCTTTTTTTTTTTTTGGAGGGGGGGGGGTCCAACAGTTTATTTATCGGTAGTCCTAATGTCAATAAGGTGTGTGAACCAGGCCAAAAAGCAAAACACTCAAGAAGGAATTTATAGATAGAATATGGATTATACAATTATAGGACATAATTAAAGATAAAAGCAACTGCAAGGTAATATTCTAAATAGAGGGAATATATAAGTGCAGGTACAGGTAGCAGAAAAAAAATGCAAAATAATCGGTTGTGGAGTACTTGTTAAAACATTGTAACAAGGGATCAAAGTTGAGTTTACAATGTGGCTTTCAAGGGAAAATTGTTTTTAAAAAGATCTTTTAGTAGGATGAAGGTACAGTCTGACAATTGTCTTATTGAAATACTTTCTCTGCAGTTTTAACATTTTGAAACAATAATCTTACTAAGAGGAGAAAAGCAGAAAGCAATTAAAAACCAGAGGCAGGATCACACAAACATTCCCCAATTAGAAATGCAGTTGGGGTGATGCAGACAATTGTACTACATTGCCTATTCATTAAGGTATAATAATACATAGTGAAGATTCCATAAGTAGAGACTAAAAATCTACAACATAATTTAAAAAAAAAAGTCTGATTGTTTAAGGGTGAGTTCAGCCCCTCAAAACGAAAAAGATGCATTTAGTTACAGAACATCCCAACATTAAGGCTGAGGCCACACTGCAACGCACAGGAATCGCAAGCGTTATCGCACGCGATTGTGTGCGCTTTTCTTGTGCGTTCGCGTTTTGCGCATGGGTTTTCGCCTTTTCGCGTTATGGAACCGCTGCCTTAACGCACCAAAAATGGTGAACGAATGCGTTACCAAAACGCGAACGGACGCGCAATCGCATGCGCATCGGAAATCACGGGAATTTTTGCGTTCCCGCGATTTCCATTTTAGCGAAAATCGCGGGCGCAATCACGAAACGCGTACGCAAACGCACGAAAAACGCGCTAGTGTGGCCTAGCCCTAACTCTGCAATACATGGAAGGCTGCTTGGGAATCAGCAGTCAGTCATTGCCTTTGCCTGGGACATGACCATGACTGAGCTTAAAGTTTGGGATAGAACTTGCCCTTTCATGGTCCCCCAATGCAGACTACATGGGTGGATGCAAAATTAAAAAATTGTTAAAGTTATATGTTAAAACATATAGCAATATGCATAAACAGGGATTATTATTACATCTCCCTTGATCTGGGCTACCCTAGGCAGTGAGAACTATGGCCCTAATGCAGAAACAGTATTGGAATATGAATAGACATTCAGGATTACTGCAGTTTGCTTGGTGCAATCATCTGAAAATACAAACATGCAACACACAACAAATATTTACCTCTGTTACTTTAAGAAAACCTGAACAGTTGCTCACGATATTTTTGTGGGACAGCATTGCTCCCTTTGGGTTGCCTAAATCAGAAGAAAATAGCTATTTAATTTAACTATTGTATATCATTCTACCAATGCATCATGTACTAGTTTATAGAAACTATCTAGGGGCTAGACCGCACAGCAAAGTGGCATTTTAACGGTGTAGTAAAGTAGATTATCCCTTTATGTGGTGAAATGGTGTTGAGGAGGGGTGGGCAATTACATTAAACTGGGGGTCAAACGAAAAACCTGATGGATGTGAAGTGCCGGTCTTCTAGGTTCAACTCAATTCTCATTACACGTGGAGATTGCAGAACTGGATTTTATAAAAAGATTAAAATAATATCCCTGGTTCATTGTTTTTTTATCAATAGTCGCAATATTTAATAGACTGTTTATAATATTTTTAGATCTATTCCTTCAATTTCAATTTATCCAGTCATCATTTTTTAATAAAATAAACATAATTAAAATTCAAGGGCCAGTCATGGGTAGACAACGGGCATGTGGCCCCCAGGCCTTATTTTGCCCAGGTCTGGTGTTGAGAAAGACATGTACATTCTCTTTTCTTTGATTGCCTAGATCAGTTTTTAACCCCTTCAGAACCCATGGGGCATCTCATGCTAGAGATTGTACCTGTTGTCCCACTTGTGAAACAAACAATTGCCAGGTCTTCTGGTTTGGGAGGCTAAAAATACAAAAAAAACCCACAGAAGCATTAAGACATATTAAGAGTAAAAGTTATGACAAGAGGGACAGTTAACATGTTCCTCTTAAGCTGGGTACACACCTGAAAGATGACAGACAGGATCTACAAGATCCTGTAAGTCGTTTTCAAACGATTGGGCTACACACAGTTCCGAACGCTCCCCCTATGCACAGCATAGTGAGAACGTTTGGGACTCTGTGTTCCCTCGGCAAGTCTCCCGCGGTTGAGGGAAATTTTCCCTTTTTTTCCCGAACGAGCGTTCAGCCGATCCAATCGTTCAGAAAATGAAGGTACACACAGTACCGATAAAGCCCCAATACCATAGGATCTGACAGTATCAGGGCTTTGTTACTGTGTGTAACCAGCTTAAATAATGTGAATGGAATGGCCCCACAGAATCTAGATTGTGGTCACATGGCCCACTTCAATTTATTTATTTAATAATGCCCCTCTTTCATTGTTAATGCATTTACTACAAGTCTAGAAGATTCATGGCATTATGCCACTGCAGCTTTCTTTGGCAATGTACATTTGTCCTAAGGGTAGGATTAAGATAAAAAACTAACAAGGGAAGTGTCAAATTTTTTATAAATACATTCCTCTATCCACTAGGCACCTGTAGTTAGCTGAACTGCATGTTCTCTATGCTCTTTGAAAAGCTTGCTTTGCTGCAATTTCTGCCAGTTACCAGATCCCGTCTATTACAGCTCAGCGATCTTAAATAATAATAATTCTAAGCGGATTTATGGTATACATTGGATAGTTATACATGGTTTTAATAGCCTTACACTTAGAATTATAAAAAGAATTTTCTAAAATCTATGCAACACGTAGAGATGAACACAATGTAGCTCTGAATCACCTGCTCTCACCATTACAACACTAAAACATAAAAACAGAAGAGTCACACACTGCCAGGTTATAATTAAACAGGTTTGGACAGAATAGGGCTATTGGACAGCAGAATTCAACTTTGAACAAAAAAACTATGAAATGCTCAATCATTTTATGGACATTCCTCCATCAAAAAGGCGGATTCTCTATGAGTGATAGGAAGACTTACGTGGAAAGTATTTTACCAGCACTTTCTGGTACTTGACAAAGGACCAGGGTGTTCTAAAAAGTTGCACATGGTCTCTGTTGTAATTATACAGGGAACCATGTGGCATGCCATGTTATTGTTTTTAAGAAAGTAAATAAAAGGTATACTTTTTAGAGTGATGCTCTGTCTATCTGTAGATAGTGATCAGGAGACCCCCTTGTGGAGGGAGACAACAAAGGCCACCACTCCCCAATATTGTTTAGCAATCAGGCCAGGAGTGCAGAAATTGCAAGAGGTTGGGGACAAACTTCTAAAAAGCTTCTCTTTTGGGAATAAAGCTTTGTACACACATAGGCAGATTGTCACACGTGTGGCTATTCAGTCAGGGGTCATTCGTAGATCTGACCGGCAGATCTATAAGTGTATGAGAAATAAGTTTAAGGTGCTGAATTCCTCATCATCCCCCTATGTTGTGTTTTATAGTTTAAACCATTGATGCCCAAGACGCTAGCTGCATGCAGCCTGATCAGTGAAAACTGCCGTGGCTGGTTCAAAGTGGGGCCAAAAAGCTGCCAGTTACTGGCTGGGGGATACACAGTCAAAACCAGGCCAATGTGGGCACCCCTGGTTTAAACCGAAAAGCGTATTCATTCAGTCCATCAAATAGTGCATTTAAATGCACTTTTAGCTCACCTTTGGTTTTTCTCGGTTTTCCTTTCCTTCATTCTAATAAAAAATAGGGGTGGAATTATTTTATTAATACTTCACAGATTCTTGATGCTTAAAGGGCATTTCCACCCTTAAACTAAAAACAAATCACTTGTGAGTTACCGGTCCCCAACCAATATATTCAGCACGTTATTAGATGTATTACTAACCAGATATAGGATAATTTATGCCTCCATTCTGGCTACCAATGCATGTAATGAACTAGTAGAAATAGCAGTTGGGGTTGCGGTCAAATAACTGACAGATCGCCTTTTTTTTGTTTAAAGGGTGAACATGCCCTTTAAACCATTACACAGTCATTCATTAAACAAGAATATAAACATGTATTAAAACGTTCTATTCCCATGTTAAGAAGATTTCTAGATAAAGTTTTATCTTAAAGTTTTAGTCTGTGCACAAAATGCAGAGACATCTTGTTTAAATATACAAATAAGACCATTAAATATAATACAAGATGAGTTTATACATCTCAAAGAAAAAAAATATAAGATCTTTTGGTCAATAATTGTCAGCATGTCAGATCCATTTTGTACACAGCCTTAGATCTCTCTATAGGAACAAGTTAGAAAAGGAACATTGGAACAGTAAGCTTTATTATAGATTTTCTCCAATAGCAATAAATATGGAGCACGCTATATCTGTGATTTAAAGATTTATTTTGAAAACAACAACAATGTTTTGGGACCACCTTCCTCAGGTACATTATGAATTTTCTACCTGCCTTTAAGGAATAGTTTACTCCAAAAGTGAACTATTCCCTTCCATTCTTCAATCAATGCCTGTGGAGCCAAGAACAAAGATAGAACAAAACTAACCTTTCACATGATCCTCTACTGTCACACTGAAATTCCTGAACGCTTCCTGGTTCTGATTAACTATAGCACGCATTATTTCCCCCCATTATACTGCTGAAAATTTGGATAGACTGCAGCCAAAAGCATGATCCTAGCATCAATTTATAGAAAGTGTGCTCTTTTAAATAGAGGGCACTTTTATGGAGACCACAGTTACCCTTTAATAAATACAGTATTCTTAATTCCCAGTCTATAGCTCTCCAGCTATTTGGAACTGTATTTTATAAGAGGAAGAAAACGGATCATCACTTACCTCGATATCTTTCATGCTAACCAACTCTACCCCATATTTCTTGCCTCTTTCAATAAGATCATTATCAAAAGGGTTCATGAGCACAATGGTGCGAAGAACTTCAGTTTCTCCCTTTTCAACATTGGATAACAATAGTTTTGCTTTCTCAGATGAATCGCAAAACACCACTGAGAGATCAGCTTGAAGAGAAACAAAGAATCTTGTTACAACATTAAAACCACACAAGTTATACGATCAGGGTTCTTGCTAAACAGGAAGATCTCTAAAAGAATATATATTGAAGCACTGTTAATATTCTTGTATGATAGCCAAATGTAAAAACAAATACTAAAGCAAGCACATCATTCAGAAGGTTTTTCAGATCTGGTGCTCTGAAGATTGAACAACTGCTCCATCATTCTCTAATGTCACTTCTAGGTCTGCACCGTCCCTTTCCTAGAGAACAGGCATGCACTGTTGTATCCAACTCATGTGAAAGAATGGCGCATGCCTAAAGTGGGTGGAGCAGGCAGGGTAGTGACATCAGTGGAAGGAAGGAGCATTGTAAAAGAAAGTTGTTTTTTGACCATAGTTCCTCATTCAACACCTTTATAAAAAGCATTTGAAGGTTTTAATTTATAGGCCACTTATACAGTCAATCTATAGTATTGGCTCAGTTAGAACACAGACCCCACTGAATGCAATGTGGTTTGTTTTTCCATTAGTTCACCACAATTAATCTAGAATCAATTGCATTGTGAAGCTAAGACATGGACTGTGAAGCAATTAAGAAAAACATGGAAAAGAACAGGCAGGGTCCCTTTAATCAACTTTATTGAGCACCATACACATCTAAAACCATGGCAAGCGAGCAAGCATAATCGGACGCATTTTGGGGACTGCCCCCTTAGTCATATGACTAAATATCTCTTCCCAGATGGCCCACAAGGTCTTAAACCCGGACAAAAAGCAGCATCCATTGGGATGGGGGGGGGGGGAGGGATCCCCTGCACATGCCACTGTCCTCTCAGAGAACAAGGATGAGATGAAAACCTTTTACATAGGAAGACAGCTCCTGCTTTTCAGTTTCCTGGACTTTGGATAAGCACTGCAGGAGAACCATTTGGAGCAGCGATGTAAGATAAGGATTTTTTTAACACTACACAGTCGGGCCAGTATGGAGTTAAATTTTAGTTTTGGGGGTGGACATGCCCTTTAAGATCTTTCCATAAACCAGGACTTGTTACATACCTTTGTTGATGATATAAGTTATTGCCTCAGCTCCCAGAGTGTCATAGAGGGGAACAGCAACCATAGAGTAGGTGTAGCAGCCTAGTTCCACAATTAGCCACTGCACATTAAAAAGACATTTGAAAAGAAAAACAATTAAAACTGGCATTAACGGAAACCATGCAATTGTTTACAATAGAAATAGATCCCTCTTTTTTAAGTTATTAAACAAAACTAAGGGGAAAAAAATCTTAATATTGGGGTCTCCCTGTCTCCACTGCAGTTTCACGATTTGTATAATGAAGACAGGGAGCAGCCCCAGACTTCTGGAGGGATAGCTCAGTATTGAGGGATGAGGACCTAGATTGTTCCTCTTCCTGGTAACTATAGGGTGGAACAGTCCATGATTTTAGCATTGGGGCACAATGTTAAACATGAAAATGATGAACAAACACACAAACTTTACCTCTGGTCGGTTTTGTGCAAAAATGCCTATGTATTGCTCTGATGATGCCTTAAAACCTCTGTGCAGCAAAGCAGATCCCACGTATTCTGCTCTGTCCGATACCTTAATAAAACAGAGCACACAATGCGTGAGAATGCCAAGTATAAAGGAACTGTCAATGAAGACTTTTAAAGAGAATACATATAGGTCACAGCCCTTGAGCCCCAATTTTGCTAAAAATGTCCGCCTGTGAATCCTTCTTACATGCAAGTCATCATTGGTCGAGACCGAGGTGGCCAGGCATCAATATTTGGACGATATTGCCCGACTGCAGGGACAAAATCCAGAGTCCCGCAGTGAGGGCTGAAATCTTGTCCTACAGAGCAGCCTTGCCCCCCATGGAGTGTCCACTAGTTAGTGGTTCCCTAACTCTGCCTCCTCTCGTTAACTTGCCCCCAACTCCACCTCCCACCTTGAACCATCGATTCTGGAAGATGGGGGATCAATAGAAATTTGAACCTTGCCCAATCTTTGCCAATATTGATTGGTCATCGAAAAAGCCTATCGATCAAAATATCCAGTAAATGCAAATTACCTCTTGATAAGAGATCCATTCATATGGCCGATTTGGTTTCCTATGTCCTAAACAAGGTCCATTATCTAAAAGAGAATGTTATGCAATATAATTACAAATGTATAAACATGTTAAAATCTAGAAGAGATTGCACAAGTGATGTACTTACTTGATACTCTTTTGCCTCTTTGAAAAATATCATAGAGTGTTTTAACATCATCGAAGTAATAAGTGATCACCTCATCACTATCCAGAAGTATGGATCTGCGAACGTGATCACTGCCCTGCAGAAACATTAATTCAATTGCTTTTAGATGTGATAGAGTATGCAAGAAAGGCCATTAAGCAATAACACAATCGACTTGAGTTAGCTGGTTTTGGACAAATATGCACATTATTTACTACATGCCGTCTCAAAAAACCATGGCCGTCTGTTTTTACAGAATGTACATTTTAAAATTTGACAATTACCAAAAGTGCAGCTGTGTTGTGTGTAAAACTAGATTTAGGAAAGTTTTACATTCGCAAAACTCTTTTGTCCCTTTTTGAAAGGCATATTCTCTTAATTTTTTACACAAACAATTCGTAAAAAAATGCAAATGAGCACTGAATTATGCCCTGGAAACAATCACTGCATGAAGGCCAAGTTCAAAACCCAAAAAAATTATAGTGTGGATGACAGAATAATATTTACGGTTCATACACACGTGCAATCGTGGGTGCCAATAAGTGCCCATAAACGGCACAATTATCACCAAAAACGGGCATTCATACTCAGGGTGAGGCCACACTGCAACGCACAGGAATCGCGCACAAAATCGCGAGCGTTATCGCACGCGATTGTGTGCGCGATTCTTGCGCGTTTCGCGCTCTGCGCACGCGTTTTCGCCTTTTCACGTTATGGACACGCATGCGTTAACGCACCAAAAATGGTGAACGCATGCGTTACCATAACGCGAACGGACGCGCAATCGCATGCGCATCGGAAATCGCGGGAATTTTTGCGTTCCCGCGATTTCCATTTTAGCGAAAATCGCGGGCGCAAACGCGAGCGCGAAACGCGTGCGCAAACGCGCGAAAAACGCGCTAGTGTGGCCTAGCCCTCAATGTGTGTCGCAGGTCAGCACCCGCAATCGCATGTGTGTGCGAACCTTTAGTGTTTTCTGTTCATAGGTTGGTTGTAAGTTTCTGTAGCTCACGAACTGGGTGAATTATCAATAAGGGTGCATAGTTAATAAACTGCTTAAATGGATTCTATAATTCATAACTAAAAACTAGCTGTATCACATATCTTTAAAATCAGCAGCATTGTGACAAAACTATCTATTGAACTCTGCATGTTTCTAACTTTTCAGAAATTCTGCAACCTTCCTTTATTCTATAAAAGACCCAGTTTAGCTTTTAGGTCTATTCAGTTTTATAGTCCTCAATTGAGAACCCTTTAAAAGTTTGCATTGGATCTTGAACAGAAGTCTGATTTATCACACCAAAAATGCAAAACTAAGCATTTTCAGTGTTTTATACTACCAAACAAGATGAGTTTAGAAGTATGGATTTCCCTTTCATGATTTAATGCAAGAAGTGTGGGTTAGATTGCGGGTCTGACTACTTGCAGGGCGGGTCAGGTGTGATTATGGAACCCAGTAGCAAAGTGGGTGCAGGTAAGAATTTGGTAATTATGCGTCTGTGAGTGACTGTTTTATGGCTTCGGGTCAAGTGTGGGTCTAAAAAGTTTGACCAGCTCAGCACACAAATCTGACCATTGTGCTGCCTCCTATTGGCAAATCATGAGATAGCCCATTGAGAAACGACAGCCCAACAAGGGTTTTATTGGAAGAAGTAGGTACATCATTTTCAAAGAAAACCATTAAAAAAAAAAAGTGTGTTTGTTGTAATTAAACCTAAGCGCCCATCTTTATTATTCAGTATTTTGTTTTACAGGGCTGTGGGCAAAAGTTTTTTGGGAATTTACTAATCTTTAGCTTTCAAAACTAAAAAAAAAAAGAAAAAAAAAAAAAAGAATAGGGCAAAGAATAAAAAAAAAATATCAGATATCAGATTACATTGAAAAATCCTATATAGAATAATAAAATGATTCCAGCTATTACCAAACAAGCAAGGTTCTAGACCTGTATTCAAACTCATACATGCAATTTGCTTTTAAAATGTAGTAGCCCCTTAAAGTGGCATCATTGTTTCCAATCAAACCAGGATAAGCAATAAGACGTTTTACCTTTATCTCAACGACTGCATGTCCAAGTCCCAGGGGGTTTCAGAGCCTTCGGCCTTGTAGCATACCAATAAGTGGTGAGAGCTGCAAATGCTCCAAAGCCCATGAGGGTGTTCGTAGGAAGAGTGCGCACATATTGGCGGACATCCCCAAGCTCTGGGATTCGCAGATTTCTGAAGATTTCCTGTGCTTGCATTGCTGCCGTTGTTCTTTAAGACTGTGGGTGGTGCACAAAACAGGGATGAGAGATATGAACTTGTCCAATTGTTCAACTGCTCATTTGAAAAATAAATTAGTGATCTATTACTATACCCTCATGGTTAAAGAGGTCAACAATAATCATGGTTGTTGCAACTATCTACTACATCTTGTGAAGCAGGTTTTCCCACATTAATGCACGCATTTGGACTGGTAAAACAAGTATCTATATTTTACACTGTAACTGTTGTAAGTTGCTTTCAATACAATAACCAGTTAGCAAATCAACTTACATTAATTACCAAAATAATTAAAAAAATGCAATTACAACATTATGGGTAAGGAACCATGTCCCATGTGGGTAAGGACACCTAAATGAGAAGAGTAGATTAAGGTGGAGGCCCTACTAATGTGCTAGAGCGCACATTTCCAGCGCGCTCGCACAATGTTGCATAATTGGAGCGCACGCGACTGCACAAAAAAATTCGGATTGCACGCACAACGCATGCCAGTCTGCGTTGCATGCCACATCAGTAGGGCCACACTAGTGTCCGCTTTTAAAAGCAAAAAAGTGTTTAACGAGCAGGTGTCCAGTGGAACATATCACCCTAAAAGGGCTAAGCTTTCTAGGTTTCAATGAAAAGATCACAGCCCTTACTTTCAGGAATATTTGGTTGTCAGCAGCACAATTTGCATGGAGACCTTCCTTTTAAAAGTGTACATGTGTTCATTACACCCAGGAAACCCATGCAGTCACATTTCAATTGTTGTGCCTTATGGTCGCTATCCTTACAAATATTACACATTCAACATTCTTACAGTTTATTTTGTGCCCACAATAAAGAGATTGTTTTTCAGGTATGTGGAAGTGTTGGTCCTTAAAGACCCTCATTCTCCTAATGAGTTTTTACCAAGCTATCCACATACTTTATAACAGGCTCATAACAAACCAAGCCTTGCTCATACAATCACTACTACTCCTGCAATGAGAGAATTGTAGCAGGATCTTTATTTTAAACCAAGGGTTTGCAAAGTGCCCCAACAACAGCAGTGATGGAAATATGTTTAATTGGTCAGTCAGCATTCCCTTAACAGACAATCCAGCACTGGTAAATAAAAGCACCACATTCCCCTATCCTCTGATCTACACAACTATTTACAAAGCATTATAATCACACTGTCACGCTGCAGTTAATTACCAATAGGAATGAACAGGACAAAGTGCTGAAAGCTGGTTTCCCAAATATACAGATAACAGGCATGTAAGGAGACATAGCTCTATGTATGTTCAGTTAGAAATGGCATAAGGTAACACTCACCAGAAAAGGAAAACTCACCGGGTACGTTTCTCTGAATGCTGACTGACATGAACAACCTGCAGTAATGAAGTTCACACTCGTCAGCTGGTGCACTCTTACAGCCAAGGTCTCAGAGGACAGAAGTCACATGTGAAGTCCAGCTACTTAATGCTTACTAGGCAAAAGGTAACCGTGCAGCTCCAAGCCAATAGCAGGCTTGTCTGGAAAGAGTTACCTCTGACACAATGACATCAAGAAGGGAGAAGAACTAGCAGACAACTGGCAGAGACGGAGCTTTATTCAGTGGCACAGGCTTCACAGCAGTATCAAAGGGTAGATTAACCCACAGTGATCACACCATGCAGTACATACTCCGCGCAAACACTTTCAAGTTTGCACAAATTCATTCCTTTCGTTTTTGAATGAGAAAAAAGTTACATGAAAAATAGTGAAAATGGGGCCCCTTTCTGTGCTACTGAGAAAGTTCTTCACAGAGGGTTAAAAAATTCCTTTAATGGGAAAGGAACGAAGCTACCAAAGATTTCACCTTACTGATAACACAAAGGTCAAATGGATATCAATGTAATCATATCTGTCCTTCCTCACACAGAATATTTTAGATTGTGTTCGGGAATGTTTGCTGGACATAAAAATATTTGAGAAGATACAAGTTTCTAAATCTATAAAAAATAACTAAGGCCTTGCATACATGTAATAATAGGGCTCACCCTGCCTTAGAGGGCAAAGCAAGTTTGGCAAAGGGCCATTTCGGGGAGATGACCAAACATTCACACACCTGCGATTATCAGCTAAAAAGGACGTTTGCTGCTTGGGTACTCTGCGCCACATCGTACATGTGTAGGAGGCATAAGAGGACAGTTATCCTTTGCTGAATATGTTTCCAGGTGTGTTTTGTGATCCATTAGCGCATGAGAATTGCACGCCAGTGCTTAACAATGTGTTTGTCCACATTGTAGGCATTGCAATTTGTTTTAGAAACGCATGCAATCACCATTTTGTGTAAATCGCATATGCTCCGATAACCGATTATCTCATGTCAAAACGGGTTGCGCTGCAATTGCGTCTTTCACACTACGGGTAAAACTGCAACCATATTATGGCACCACGCACACAGGAATTTTAAGGCATATTCATATAGTAGCTTAGCAGAGCTGGTGTACCGTTTTAGTCCTACACCTGTTCTGTGTACTTTATTTTACCGGATATAGAGATACAAAACAGTTTGATGAATTAAATAGAATCTGTCCCATGTAGATAGGCATTTTAATCGACCCATTTCCAGGCACACCCATTGTTACAACACATCCTTTATTTGAAAGTGTTTAGATATACCCTTTACATTAACATGGAAAATAAAATAAATAAAAATAACATTTACCTCCAGAATTCATCTGTGCATGTACATGTAATTTTAGTCCCAACAAATCCCTGCAATCCAAGGGCTGTAGGTTTCACAAAAATTTACATTAAGCCCATATGACATTTCAAACCATTCTGGGCTATCACAAAACAACTATTGTCACTGGCATACATTCAACACTTTTCCCTTTACAAAAAGGCAAAAGAAAACTCCAATCTCCTGACTGAACAGCGCTCACCCCACTTGCAGAACAAAATAGTTCTTTGTAAACCATACAACAATCATTCATTAATTAGTTTGTTCCAACTACAGGCCTGTGCAGAGACGAATGGAAAAGGCTACAGCCACTTAATGTGCTTACACTCCCACATATGTACACACACGCGCATCAGACCAGCCAGCGGGATAATGAGAGTACCATGCAGACATTTATGGCCCGTTTTCTCACTATTGTCCCAAAGCTCAGCTACAAAAAAAAAAAAACACCCTTATTTACAGTGAAAACTGGATTTAAGGTGGAGAAATGCAGTTGGGAAATATTCTGTCTTATACTAATCTCTTGGCCTCTATTTAAAGGAGAACTTTTTTCTTGTTATTATTTAAAAATCCTAATATGAAAGCTTTTCTCGCCAGAACACCTATACATTGTAAGATTCTTCTCCAGTAAGTTGCATTTAGTAAATGTAAGTAATAGATTGTGTAATTAAGAAGGCTTCTATGTTGCTGCCAGTAAACCTCACAGCCCATGTAATCTTCAAAGAGCCACGCCCCGGCACCAGTATTCACTGCCTCTATGCGCATTTAGTATTTTCTAAACTCCACACCAATATGGTGTCTTAAGCTGTGTACACACGATGAGATATTTCGGTCCGATCGACCGAGAGTTCAGTGTATCGGTCGATCGGACCGAAATTATCGCATCCGAATGCAACCATGTCCGACCGATCGTTCGTCCGAATCGGACGAAAAGACATGGTGGAAAACCTCGTCCAATCGTGCGGTCCTCTATGGTCGCGGTAACTGTCGGACGCGGCTGCTTTTTCCACGTCTGACAGTCCTTCCTCCTGGCCGACCGGTCGAAAGTATCGAACGGACGGTCAGGAGGAAAAATCGCTAGGTGTACCTAGCTTTATGTATGACGGTGTGTCTTGTGAGAGCCAGATTCATTGTAATGTTAATTAACATCAGATTTTTAATCAACATTGGTACAATGTTACATATGTCTCTATTCAACCTCAATTACTATGTTACAATAGGACACTTATCTGGAGAAATGTGTTTCTATTGGCAGTGAGAGGGGGACTGTCGCTAGAAGCAAAATTCAATTCCCACTGCCCCTTTGCAAGCATAAGAGCGCACTTCCACTTGCATGTTGACAAGTTGCTGGAGTCCTGAGCTTGTTTACCACCCTGCCTCATGGCAATTTTGGCAATTCATTTTTGTTAGTCATGTCTTACTAAATTTATTGCCTGCTCTGCCACAGTCAGTGACAGTACCTGATGTAGCCAATGGCTAGACATGCATCTTTGCAGAGCGTGTCTTCCCATTGGCTACATCACGGACTGTAGAGACAAGCAGAAGAGGACTGGAATGCCAAGGGTGAAACTTCAAGTAAGTAATCCAACTGTAAAGGATTGTAGCAGTTTAGTTCCTCACCCTGGGTACTTTTAATAGGTGGAAGAAGAGGAGCAAAGGGAAGGTGAATATAATTGTCCTTTAAAAGAGCTCGAATTTAATACATTGATTCTGCAAACGTAAACACGTATAAAATATAAGTAATTACGCAGGACTTCGCCATGTAAAGCAGTTCTGCATTGACAGAAAATTTGCATTCAAGTGAGCCACAGTTTAAAGGGCATGTCCACCCTTGTAATAAACTTTTTATACTATGTACTGCTCCTTCCCCCAGCCCCAACCGCATAACTATTATTCACAGAAAGTGCCCCAATCTTTACTTACCATGCCTCGGTAATGCAAGCAGGGGATGGGACCGGCAGCCGCGGCCGTGATTGGCTGAGAGGCAGTTCAGACTGGCGAAGGAGAGAGGCAAGGTAAGTAAAGATCGGGGCACTTTCTGTGAATAATAGTTATGTGGTTGGGGCTGGGGGAAGGAGCAGTACATAATATAAAAATGGTTTTATGGTAGGGGGAGGGAGACAAAATCGGGAGGGAGAGAATGGCTGCAGTGCGCATTCCAAACTTCTCCCGGAGGGGAGACAGGAGGCAGAGTCTTTGGGGAGGGACTACAGGAGAACAATTTGGAGCGGGGATGTGAGGTAAGGATTTTTACACACTACATAGTGGGGCCAGTAGTGGTTAAATTATAGTTTGGGGGGTGGATATACCCTTTAAGAACTGTATGATGTTAATTGTAGGGTTGCCACCTTTGCCTTTAAGTCCTAACCATGTATGAAATTATTATTGTGGATTTATACATTCACATCAGGCTCTGCCCCAAAGAGCTTACAATCTAAGCACATTTATTTGGCAGGAGAGACGGGGAGAACATTCAAACTCCTTGCAGATGTGTCCAAGGGTGGAATCGAACTCAGGACTTCCACAATGCAAGGCAACAGTGCTAACCACTGAGCCACCATACTGCCCTAATCTACGTATCTTAAATAAAAATTCTGGGTAAGTGGAGAAATTGAATTTAAATGTCAACAAGAAAATTATGAGAACCTATGTGTTTGGAAAAGAAAAAGTAAATAGAGATTTAGATAGAGATTTGAATAGTATATGGCTTCAGACAAGTCATATGGTTGTCATATGTTTGCATACAAAATAGAACTCATAATCTAAGCGATTACTAGTTTCAACTTGAACAGAGTCCGTGGAGTGGTAACAAGTACATTGTGAGGTGCTCCCCCTAATTTCCAGTTTCCTTGTGCTGAAAGATTAAAGGGCTTAGTCACACTAGACATGATTTATTGCATGCGTTATGGGGAAAAAAAGCAAGGACATGAATATCACATAGGGATGTCATAATACCGTTCACACTACTGCATTTTTCTGATAGATTTTTGAAACGCGTTGTTTGCAGCAGTTTATTGCGATAAGGCACTTAAAGGGCACATCCACCCCTTGTACAAAGATTTAATCTGTAAGAGACAGTCCCCCAAAACCCCAGTTCCGTTTTACTTTTGCATTGATGCTCTCGGACTGAGAAGAGAGTCTTCCAAGTCCACGATCCACGCCTTCTCTGTTGCTGCATGTGTTCAAGCAGCACCAGCAGATGGTAATTTGGTAATGGCCATCAGCCATTGGCCGTGACATTGTTTTCATGGTTGTGACCGACGGCTGACACCAGGAAGTAGAATGGAGCTGTGGCGGCAGATCGTGAACTTGTAAGGCTCTTTTCTCTGTCTGGAAGCATCAGTGCAAAAGATGATTAAAATGGAACTGGTGTTTTGGGGGTTCTCTCTAACAGAGAGAACCCCCAAGTGGGGACATGCCCTATAATGAAAGTCTATGGTAAAGAGGGTGGGGGGGGGGGGAATGCACAAAAACATGCATTTAAAATCCTTTTTTCCCCCCCAATTTAACCCAAAATTTGCATTTTGTAAACATATTTTAAATCATTTCTAGTTAACCACTGAATTATTAACCCATTGAATTCTATAAGATATGGCAATGGAATACTGAACAATGTCCCAGGTTTGAACTGGAAAAACTTGAGTGGGCCCAGTTTGTTAAATGTATTCCTGTCATTTACATTTTTTGCAAACTGGCAACGCAAAATGTAATGTCATCTCCTAGATTTTTCAGACTGGTTACCAATGTCAAAAACAATTTGTCCAACCCTGGTTTAGGTACTATTCACATAAAGACTCCTTTACATTATGAACATCTAAAGAAGATGGCTAGAGGGTTGGGGAGATTTTAAATTAGGTTTGGGGGGAGGAGGGTACTGTCAATCTCACTGGGGTAGATACCACAGGTAGCAAAGCTAGGTATACGCATTACCGATAAGGTGGCCAATACTGCCGGTACCAACAGGATTGGCTCTTTACCGTCATCCTCGGGATCGATTGAAACTGCCCCAAAAATTTCCCTTGCCCGTGGTCATCTCCCTACTAAAGTATAGGGAGTCGGCCACAGCTGAAGGTAATGTGCAGTACTGAACATTCTCCTTATACTTTACATAGGGAAAATTCTCGGGACTGTGTGTAGGGTGATCTTTAAAGGGACTGTAAACTCCCCATCATCCATAAAAATAACTGTGTGCCACCCGTTTCTATTATTCACAGGGAGGTAAGAACGCTTATTCTCACCTCCCTGTGAATAATAGGATGCTCAGGGGACCTGGAACTTACCTTACCGCTCCACTGCAAGCTGCTCTGTCCCGACCGCGCGCCCTATCTTAGGCGCATGCGCGCCAATACAAAAGATAGGGTGCGCGATCAGGAGAGAACAGCTGTTCAGTGAAGGAGCGGCTTGTGAGTGGGGCGCGGTAAGGTAAGTTCCAGGTTTAAGAACATTTAGTTGTCCTGAATGCCCAACATAATATTATAGTTTAGGTAATATTAGCAACAGAGTAAAGTTGTGCTAAGTTCAGCTAAAACATAGCACTTAGTAAAAGCACACTAAACATTCAAAAAATCAAAATTGTCTCACACACACTTCTGGGGACACACACTAACCTATGTAATTGATGGTCATATTAAATATTAGATATATCTAAAATACAAAAGAATCATATATGGAATCCTCAGAAAACTTAAGAAGTTATTCTTAATTCAACTGTTCAGATTGTCAGTTATAATGGCATTTCTTTCATTGTTAAATAGCATGCATGCAATCATGAACTACAGTGCCTTCTACTGGACAGAGGCCATCCCTGTGACCTTGTCTTGAAGTGAGAATTTTAGAGTTGAAATGAAAACAATTAGGTTCCAGCTCTTGGTTTTTTTCATGGCCAAACTCCATTGGTCTAAAAGAAATTGTAGAATTTGGCCACATATGAAGGAATTACAGCATGGCTGTTTTTTAGCACTCCATTAGCCCTTTGCAACCAGCAATAACATTTTATGTTGTATGAGGCTTAAAACCTAGAAGTTGAGATGCCCATCAACTCAAATAAATGGTGATCGCAAGCTCAGAAAAAAAAGTGTGCGTTATCGTCCACTTGTAACGCGAACCGTGCAATCAAAGTGCATGCGATCCTAAAAAAATCTGAATGCAATCAGGGTGGGGGGCGATGTGGCATAGCCCTAATATTGTGATTCTATTTATGACAGTATAAAGTGATCTGGTAAATATGAGACTAAGCCAACCCTTTTACAACTCTATGTCCTCTCTATTAGGATTTACTACTTCTATACTACCATGTAATGTGCACAAATAATCAAGTGGAGCATTTCAAGCAAATAGCATGAGTATACACAAGTATGTGTCTGCTCCTGTCCTTGGACTTCTATCTGTAAATGGACTACACTGTAACTGTAATTAAAATTCCACATGGCTTTGCCTCCAAAACAGAATTTGAAAGAACAAGTTTCATGATGTCAACAAGTACACGCCCTATATGTTAGAGACATCTGTGAACATGCACGCTTACTGGGAATGACTAGGAATACAAAATTGTATTCGTTTTTAGAGTGCATGATTTTTTAGAATCCCATGTTCGCAGATAACAGATTATTGCTGGAATCACAATGCAAATGGACAATAATGCATGAACCGCCCTGCATTGCCGTTACACACGTTACCATCCGTTAAAGTGTGGTCGCTGCATTATTTTCTGATATGTGTAAAAGTCAGATAATGATCAAGTTCCATTACAAAAGATATTTGCAAGACAATGGCTGAAGCCCAGATACAAAGTCACAGAATCTAATGAAATGGTTCCTCCTCATTTTAATAATGTGAAATTCTGTACCACTAAGAAGGAAGGCTTTGTTACAGTCAGCTGTTGTCAGGAGTCTAGGAGACAGTGAACAATACACTGTTGCAGTCAAAACATAAGTAGAAGGAAAACCACAGATGTTTTTTTATTGCCCATCCTGCAAGGTGACATAGAAAAACACCTCTGGCAACCACAAACAAGATATCTCTGTTTTTAACCAATAAATTACATACCTACACTGGCAGACCCTGAACAGCATTCAAAGACATGATATAATAGACTAGGGCTAGGTGCATCCTATATAGCTATTTGCACATGGTGACTAACTTTGTTTCTGCTTTTCTATTGAAGCCTACAGAAATGATACCTAGAAAAGCAGACCCCAACCCAATGCAGATCTCTAGTTCCAGGTTTGCCCTCTTAAAACTGTCCATACACAGACCAATATTTTTGACCAGTTCAATTAGTATGACTTATTGATCAGATGATCAGACACAACCGGAAGGTTTTCACCATTTCTATTTGCAGCCACAGCAGGCAAACTTACAAATATACCTAAATTATGCAATATTAGAAATGAGCACAATGAACACAATGAAAAATACACCCATTATCAGTTTGCAAATACAGCATTAAATCATGGCGAGAGATATAAACACAAATCTGATTATTTATTGTCCCACATTATCCCTCTACATGTTGCCTGGACTAATCTAGAATTACTGCAGAAAATGAAAAACTATGACCTCGCTAAGGGTAGTTGGAGAGAATTCACTAAGTCTAAGACTAAGTATTAAAAATGGGGCAAATGTCAGGAGTCAAACAGTATACTGAGACATACATCTACTTAACCACTGGCCTTACTAGAAAATGTACATGATCTTCAATGGAATTAAAGGACTATAGTGTCTGATACACACACACCCCTCCTCCCTTTGAAACTACTCAGGGTGGGGGCCTAATCCACTAGGTCCTCACTTCTAACTCTAGCGCTAACCTGGTAAAGTTGCATTTGTGCACACTCTGTTCCCCACCTCCCCCACTTTGCCCGGGGCAATACTAATAGGAAGACTAATAGGAAGACATGCTTCTTTAACAATGGGTCTTCCTACTGGTCATCTTGCAGCACTAAGGGAGGAAGTAAAGAAGAGCGTGCCAGTGATCGCAAATTCTACAGGTTAGTGCAGGAGTTACAAGCTAAACCCAGTGGTTAGGGACCTAGTGGCTTAGATCTTCATCCTGGATTTTTTCCAAAGGGATGAAGAAGAGGATCGGGGCTGAGGCAAGCATAGTTGTCCTTTACATTACACCCTTTCGTACCTTATTATGTTAGCAATGCTTTTTAAGTATGTACAGAGGTGTGAACACCTGAAGAAGCCAACACACAAAAAGTTATTTCGGTTAAAAATCACACATTTATGGAAGCTTAATTGGACATCATTGGGGATCCATCCTGGTGGACCAACAAACGACGTCCATCAAGTGGCCATACATGTCCAACTGTCATCCAATATTGTTGTTTGTCCTCTGCAAGCAGATGATGCACATCATACATCTGTATGGGCCTTAAAACATATATATTTATTAAATGTAAACGTTTAATTCACAATCTCAAAAAATGACACTGTGGGGCTAATTTAATAAGAGGTACAACCGTTTGCCAGAGCTGTTAATCTGCATCAACCAATCAGATGTAATTAAATGTTTTCTATCTGAAGCAGGCCAGTCGATAGCAGTGAATGGTCAGCCAGGCCAAAATTTTAGCCCATAGGTACATAGCTTAATATTGTCCCAGTGTGTGGCCAGCATTAAGGCTCCTACACATGTGCGATCGCGGGTCCCAACTCACGCTACACGATGTGTACAAACGAACATGTAGGGCGATAATCTTCCTGTGTGGTGGCACTTTATCGGCCAAAACTGTTGTTCGGAGATCGTTGAACAACCGACTTGGCAGATCTCTGAACGAACAACCATTTTGGCCGATAAAGCGCCTACACACGGGCCAATTATCGTCTGAAACTTTCGTTCACATCGTGCATCACGGGTCGGGACCTGCGCTCACACGTCTGTACGAGCCTTTAGTTTAGCCAAGGACAGTTTATTTTCTCCTACCCAATCAATAGCCTACTACAAACCGATACTGACGGAGAAATCCAGCTAAACGAGTATGTACAAGATAACTAGCTTTATACTATCAGTCAGACAGTTCTGGCCTAAATCTACTGAGGGGGCTGGAAGATCTATGACAGCTGTTAAGACACTGCAATTTGAATTACAATTGGATCCCTCATACCTCCAGTTTATACATCCCTGTGTCAACCTCAGATCCCTAATAACTAGGAATAGTAGATGAAGGCCTGTGTACAGTGTCGATAGACCAAGGACAACAAATAGAGCATCAAACCAAACAAGGGATTTATAACTTGCAATCATCTGCACTTAGACATATTGTATAACAGTAACAGTATTGATAATGTAATTATTGGTATGTGTTTATTTTTTATCTATACAGAGAGCAGCCCATCTAACTTGCTTTGTATATTTTAATACAGAGAATTCAGCCAAGAGAGGAAGTGGAAAAAACAATTAAGAAATGACATAAATAAGCACTGCACACATTTAATTGCATTTACAATGTCAAACTTGGGCATTCCAGATGTTTAGAAACTACAATGCCCAGCATGCTGCATTGGCATTCTGCAAATAAGGCATGCTGGGAGTGGATGGAAGTTCTTAACTCCATATTGAGGTAATAATATATTACATCACTGTGCATTGAATCCAGGACTATGTGGGAACTGGTCAGACTGGTTTCCCATTAAACTAAGGGGACATGGTCACTAACATGGGGCTGGATAACATGCACAGCAGCCACACAGTGCGTCTAACTGCACACCAGCCCTTGTGCATAGCACGTGCACATCCCCCTATTGCACCCCCCAGTACAGCGTTGGGTTATTTTACTGCTCTGCAAGGGACAGCTCAACTAAACAAGGAGCTGCTCGTCCACTCACAACCAATAACCGGGTCCACCATCTATCCTAGACCCTCTGAAGGCCTCCCATATACTGCGATCACCACAAACGGGTCTGTCCATCTGGAACCGGCATTTCCCAATCGCACCCCATTAACTGGCACATCCCAATTCACAGTGACCGAGACTCACTCACCTCCCCCCGGTACCAGGACAGTAGGACACGGTACATACCGGCCGGGCTGTGCTATTTATATGTAGTAGCCGCGTTCTGGGCCGTGCTGTGTGTTACTGCATAGACCGCCCAGTGTACACTCCCCACTTATCAGCATAGAATTGTTCCCTGTCTATGGCACTGATAGATAAGCACCGCCCTCTCTGCCTTAGGCTCCTCCCCGTGTTCTACATCAATACATATGTATAGGGGTATGGAATGGAAGGGGAGTGTGTGTGTGAGGGAGACAATAGTTAGAAAAGTTCGGATGAAATTAAGGTTAACATAGCAATGGCAACTTACTGTAAATGTGACCTGGGAAATGGGCTGGGGAATATGTACAAATATCCAGAAATTTAAAGGATAATGTAAAAGCAAGTTAGCAGCAGCTTTAAAAAAATCTTTCCCCCCTTTTTTCCCTAGGTCCCTCCTGAGCCTACCTGTACTGATGGAAAGTTGCTGACATCTTGGATGTGATGTAAAGACCGTTTAGCTCCTCCCCTCTGAGACTTGCTGGATCCAAAAGCAGGCATACGGTAAGCCTCCAAAAGCAGGGATTGTGACGTCTGTGCGTGCGTGACGTCAGTGCATGCATGATGTCATCTTGCCGCACTGTACTGTACAGGCTTAAGAAGGGGATCTGGCAAGTCTCAGAGGGGAGGAGCTTAACAGTCTTCACATCACATCCAAGATGTCAGCATCTTGCTTTTTCATTGTTCTTAAAATGTAATTCCTTCTCACGTGCGCTACTTTTAAGCTCCTCTGTTCCACTTTCAATAATTATCCCACACTCGAATCTAAGATTCGAGGTTACCGAACTCTCAAATCAAGGGTTCAAGGGTTACCGATTTCAATATTTTCCTTATGGTTTCGATGTACACATAAGTAAACAAAATTAACTTAGTTCACGATCGCGCTGTTTTTGAGCTTCCGCATTCTGTTTTCGGGTGTTACCAAAATCATTTGCCGCATTTGAGGATTATGGAACAACATAGTCTAAAAATAAATGGTCGGTAATCTTCCGAAAATGTACAGCATGCCCTAACTCTGAATTATAAGAGATTAATTCATTCTTAAACTATAGATTCATTTCCTTTTTAGGGTTTTTTTTGCCCCAGTTTTTAATGTTGTTTTATCAAAACAGTGATATTGAGACCAAATTGACGATGTTTGAAACTGAGTGCGGGCGTTTTCAGCTTAAAAGAACAGAAAATAATTTTCTATTTTCTCTAATGAAACCCTTCATTTTATTTGCAAGTGTGCTTTATGTGGATGTCATGTTACCTGCTGTGTTTTTCATAAACCATTGCACAGTATTGTCCAATGACCTGTCCTTTGACTGCTTCTACTTCACAGGGAATTTCATCACACTGTCATTTTTAGTAAACTTGCTAAATCAGCTTAATACATTGCCTACTTACCAAACTCTGAAATACTGTATCATGAAATATGATCAAAAATTTCATCAAAAATAGAACAAGCAAAGTTATTTTTTGCTTTCTAGAATATAATATTTTACCTTAAAATAAACATTTAATCTAAACATCAATCAATCTTTCTCTAAACATGTAGAGATGAAATAATGACTTTAAATGTTAATTATTATTTTATTTTTTACCATACACACAATAATAATGATCATACAATCCCAATATCTTATGATCAGTATTGGTCCACTAGTGCGTCTAATAGGGGGTGGGGAGGAGCCACACATGATCCGACGATTGTACAATATCAGGATTTCCCAATATTGTACAGTTAGGATTGTTGCATGTAAAGGTTTTTTTAGTTGAGGATGTTTCATCCCAGTTCTACAAGAATTTGTGTAAAGGACGAGACAAAAGTGAATTAAAAATAACTTGCCTTTACCTTTTTCTGATTTTTTTAAAGCTCCTTTTCCCCATATCTCTGGGAATTGGGGAGCTTGAATATGAAGAGAGATTGGATAAGTTAAAATTGTGTACACTAGAGAAAAGGGGCTTGCGTGGAGATATGATTACTGTGTATAAATACATTAACGGGCCATACAATAAACTATCTGGGGCATTGTTCACCAGTAGAACATGTCAGAGGACACACGGATATCCCTTAAGACTTCAAGAAGAAGTTTAGTTCGGAAAGGGTTTTTCACTGTGAGAACGGTAAAGCTATGGAACTGTCTTCCAGTGGTGATGGCAGGTTCATTGGATAGTTTCAAAAGAAAGCTGGATGAGTTTCTGCAAACAAGGAATGTTGCAAGTTACTGGTATTGATAAATAAAGTAGAGTTGATCCAGGGAAATTTCTGATTGCCACTTGGAGTCAGGAAGGAATTCCCCCCCTTCATTATTCTTGTGGGGGGGTTTCGCATTCCTCTGGATCAATAGAGGGCTAGGCCACACTAGTGCACTTTTAAGCATGATCCAATTACGCTTTTAAAAGTTAACAATAGTGTGGCCCAATTGGAGTGGCCACACTAGGTGTGTTGTGGCCATTTGCACTGAGATCACTATTTGTGGTGCAATTCGCATGTACTCCGTTTCCCGAAAATCACAGGAATCACAGCGCAAGCAGACACCACAGTGCATGATGCCCATACGCAATCGGACACACAAAGCTTGCGTTTAGTGTGGACTCAGCGTGACAAGATTTCAAATATAGCAGCAGTGAATATTGTCCCAATAAGCTCTAAAAGTTCTCTTGTAAATTAAAAATGGTACCCATTATTTTGGCTACTCTCTTGAGTCTGGTTTGTTCTTATTGCCCTTAAATAAATAATTGTGAAAATACTAAACTACTTACTCCTGCAGAAATGATTATTGGCAAGGTCTGCACTTGTTATCAGTTCAGTCCAAGGTGCAAAGTGCTGCTACATGTATTTTCATTTTCCTGTTTTACCTGGGGTTACTACAATAAATGGGGAAATCAACCATGCTAACAAGATCTCCTTGGATAGTGGGTACTTTGTGGCTGCAGAACAGGTATAAGTAGAGATGCTTTTTAAAGATTTTTTTATGGCTTATATACAGGTAAGATGGGCGCAACATAAAATTAGCATCATTTAGTTAATGCCTACTAGAGAAGAATGGTTGAATTTCCCCACAAAATATTCCTAAAATATAATTATGAAAATATATATTTATTAATACTATAAAAGAAAAAAACAATGCAATAAAAGACAATGCACACTGAAATTGACTAAAACTATAGTCCAGACATACAATACCATAACGTTCAATAAAACAATATTTCCCATAAACCATAAAGCCCAATTTTTTGCTGCCAGAAAAATTAATCATTGGGTTAAACCACATAGGAATATTCTTTTCCTCCAAGCTGTGACAAAATATAACAAACCAACCCAAATATAAATTGGAACCTTCTTATATATTTTTTTTTATACACACAAAATTATTATTAATTACCAAACAATTTCCTTCGCACAACCACTGCCTGGAGGTTATCAACCTGGGTGCTGCTGGCTCCTGATGATGACCTGATTCCAAGATGGCCTAAACGTGTAGATGAGGAGACGCCGTGCACCTATTAAAGATATTATGATTTTATTTTTTTTTCTAGGTAAAAAAAATTAGAAAATAGGGCAACACGACCCGCAACAAAAATAGCCGCTGCTAATCCCATAAGACAAAGTGGCAAATACGTCCTGGCACCATTCAAATATCTCTGTGGTAGGCTAGGTGCACGAGAAGATATTTCAGGCGGACCAACCTAGGTTTCTATAATTTGGTTGTTCTTTTGCCCAAATTGGATAATAGGTCGTTCGGACATCACAGGCACAGGGGTTATTTGCAGCACACAAATGTTGCCACTGCTGCACAAGTGGGAGTGGTTTAAAGTGGGCGTGATTCATTGGTGCAATGGCACCGTTATGCTGCATAGTCACATATACATATAGGATTTCCTACCTCTTTGGGAAATGGACTATTAAGGGTAAGTCCACCACCAAAATAAAATGAATTACTATTTTTAACCCCCAAACCCCAGAGATTGTTCTATTTAAAATGCCAGACCCTCCTAAACATACTTACCAGCTCTTGATCCCTTGCCGCACATTCCGCCTCTTATACTGATGCTACGTTCTGTTTACGTTTTGAACAGCAGCAGAGGAGGCTCGACTGGTATCAGCAGTCCGAGATGTAATGTCAGCTGCCCCCAAAAACTGTGTAGATTGTTCATGGCTGACCGACTGATACACAGAAATATTTGCTTGTGTGCATTGGTGTAACTAGGAATCCCTGGGCCCCCAGCAAAACTATGATAGGGCCCATATCTGTGCTTCACGGTGGTTTTCTGGGAGAAGGCTATATATGTCATAGGAAAAATAAGAAGATGGGGCCCCCTTGGCTCCCTGCTCCACTGGTAGATACGCCCCTGCTTGTGTGTATCCAGCCTAAACATTCAGAAAAGCAATGGTTACTGATTAGGAAGGAGGGTTGCAGAAAAACATGCAGAAGACAATACAATAAAAGCTCTAAATACACATGTTGAGACCATTAGCAGGGATGTTTGAAAACTAGAAGTCCCAGCAATCCCTGACAGCAGGTTGAAAGCTACAACTCCAATCAATTCCTGGCTAGACTATGCAGTCAGGGAATGTTGGGAGTTGGTTGTAGTTTGACATCCCTGACCTACTGCCTACAATTTGTTGCTATATTTTGTTTTCCTTAAGTCACTGGTCTATGCATGCACAAACAACACTTTCTATAAAGAGTTAAATATGTAGGTGGATATGTCTGAGCAGGCAAGGCAGCCCAATATGTTTACATATTTGTCTAATGCCCTCTTAAAATGAGGACTGTAATGCATGGGCTAATTACATCTACCCATGCATTATTTTCCCCACTATGTATAAGGTTAGAATAGTGATCCATTTTATGTAACATTACTCCATTATAATAATCACAAATTTATGTTAATGTAGGTACAGACTGATAAACCTGGACGGGCAGGACGGCCTTGCCTAGAGTATAACTGAAAATCCCTCATCACGCAGGGCGCGCAGATAAAACATTTTCCATCACCTGAGCAAATAGCAGAATTTGCTAACATTAGAAGGTTCTATTGTGAGGTATCATAGGAACCTTGAGTGCTGCATAAATAAAATATAAGGCTAGCCAAGAAACCCTCGCATATTTCATTTCAAATAGAATTTCTGTGATATCAGCTACATTTATTTTTATTCACTATCTTCTTCATACAAAATGTTCAGGTATCGCAGCTGCAGCGTAATTCTTCCTATTCCATTATAATAATTTATAATAATAATACACTAGCCTTTCTTTTGCACCCTGTTCGTAGCACCTCCGGGGAAGGCCAGTATTTAACCATTATTGTCAGTGTGCAGGGGCTGTCCCTGACTGTCCAGAGTGCCAATGAAAGTCCATAGTCAGCATTACAGTCGGACGGAAAACATCTGTCTGTCGGTACTGTCTCCTTTTACTTTAAGTAAAGTGAGCCAATCCGATCGTACTGTGTATGGCTGCACAGTCGACCGAACCCCATACAGCGTTTGTCCGTTTGTGCGGTTCCCACAGCATGTGTGCTTACAGATACCAATGTGATCTATCGGCACACATGCTGTGGAGATCGCATGTGTATGGCCACCTTAACAAGACAAGGTACCAGCAATAGGTAAGTACATTCAGAGGTTTGTTCTTCAGCCCCCAGCTATTACAGAATATTCAACCAAATGCATAAAAACAGATCTTTTGAAATAAACTGCGCCAATGCTATAACCAACCTTTAGTAAAATTTACTATTAAATCATATTCTGTCTGTGAAATTAAGGGTGTGATGCAATAACTTCTGCCGACACAGCTTACCTGCCAGAGTTCCCGCGATGCAAAAATCCCTGTGCGAGAGTACATTGCGGGATCTCTGACAGGTAACCACACCGGCTTGTGCCTACTATTCAAAGTAGCGCAAAATTTAACTAAGGAGGTTTTACATCGCCTGTGCCTTGTTATTTCCGAACATTCTCGGAAATAGCGCAGGCAGTGCAGACTCAGTGTAAAACTTACGCTAACCCGATAATACACCGAATAACGTGGGGTTTACACTGACTTGGGCATTTTGCATCCAACATTGCATCGCCCCCAAAGTCTTTATAACAAGAAATTCGATTCACCAACTCTTATTTAGCAGGGCAGGTCTCTCTATGTGCAAGTACACAGTGCAAGAAATGTTAAAAGTGTTTGGGTGACTTTTTAAAAAACATTTTTATTTAGCAGAATGAAGACCTAGAAGCATATTTAGAAACAAGCGTTTTGTTTTTAAATATTTTGTTCATTTAACTGCAACATATTTCAGCATTAATTTTGGCTTAAAGTTATTCTATTGCCATATTTATAAAGCTGTGAAATGTCGAGAAGAAAATGTGAAAAGAAGCATAAAAAACTGCTAAAAAAGGGAACAATGCTGAAAAATAGACTAGCCCTGTAAAAATGTCAATTTCAAGGGCAACTAAAGTAAAAAAACAACTTAGGTTAGAAACGTACAGATTCATATTACATAGCAGGGGCATAACTGCTGGAGCCCGGGCCCCACTACGAGTTTGGAGGCCGGGCCCCTGACCCACCACCTTAACCTAAAGGTGATTCTTAAAGGGCAAATCCAGCCTAAAAAAATTTGCTATAAAATGTTTAAACCCCCCCCCCCCCAAACCTAGGTGGAGCGGCTGTCAGCAGTAGGAGCGGCAAGGGACCGGGTCAGGTAAGGAATTTCAGGGGAATCTTTGTAACTTAAAGGGCAACTGTGGTCTCAAAACAAGTTAGGGTTAAATGAAAGCCTGCTGTATTTTCTTTACACTGAGCCAATAATCACATCTCTGGCTGGAGCCTGTGAGAAATTACATTGAGATGAATGTTCAAACTTCCAATAGGTTGAGTGACATCACCTAACCTCTACTAAGTGCTAAGGGCTTGAATTTTGCCATCACTCCCAAAGCCATCCCTGTGGTAGATATTATAGCAGCCACAAAAGCCTCAATCCACAATAATAAGGTACCACAGAGTGAGGGAGAACAACTTCGCCTTAAGATATCTGCAGCCTTAGCCAGTGCTAAAACTCTAACCCTGACCACACAGGAAAGAAGAGCCTTAACATCACTCAAGAAAGATTCCAGTATCACCAGTCTACCGGCAGACAAGGGAAGATGCACAGTGGTACTCAACACCTCAGACTACAATGATAAGGTGACCATGCTCCTGGCTGATAACAACACATATGAGACTTTAACAAGGGATCCCACCAGCCATTACAAGAAAAGGGTCATATACTTACTACAACAGCTTCAAAAGGATGAAGCTATTGATCGAGCAATGTATCATCGCCTCTACCCTGGTGAGGCACATCCATACATAAGGAAGGGGCACCACTAAGACCTATAGTCAGCAGCATCATTGGTGGGAAGTTCTAAGCATCACATCCAGAACTCTCAGGATTTCACCAACAAGATTGAAGATATAGTACTCGGTGCAGAAGAAACTATGGTGTCCTATGATGTGACATCTCTCTTACATGGAGGAGGTAGAAAAACAGGCGCTTAATACCTTTAAGGGCATAGCACCCAGCCACTGGTTCAGATATGTGGATGACTGGGTTAAAATCCACCAGAAGGAAGTACAAGTTTCACAGAACACATTAATGCAGTAGACCAAAACATCAAATTTACAAGGGAAGAGGTACAAAACAACAAACTGGCTTTCTTGGACTGCTTGGTAGAAGTTAAGGAAAGTGGTAAACTGGAAGTAGAGGTTTACAGAAAACCAACACACACAGATCAGTATTTGATATTTGACTCCCTCCACCCTTTAGATCACAAGCTGGGTGTCACCAGAACCCTGCAACACAGAGCTGAGAACATCCCCACTAGCACAGAGGTGAAGGCTAAAGAAATGAAACATCTCAGAGGATTCCTTAAAACTTGTGGATATCCAGACTGGGCCTTTGTCAAAAGAAGTAGAAGGAAAGAAAAGAACACAAATACCAACAGTGAAGGGGAAAAGCAAGACAGGAGAAAGAACATGGTCATCCCATATGTAGCAGGGGTCTCCGAGAAATTAAGAAGAATTTTCAAAAAACACCGTATCCCTGTCTGCTTTAAACCAGACAACAAACCGAGGCAGCAATTGGTACATCTGAAAGACCCAATACCGAAACACAAGAAAAGCGACTTCATATACACAGTGCAGTGCAGTGAAGAATGCTCTGATTTGTATGTGGGGGAGACCAAAAAGCAACTGCATCAACGTATGGCCCAGCACAGAAGAGCCATTTCCTCAGGTCAGGACTCAGCCGTGTACCTGCATCTTAAGTATAAAATACATACCTTTGAAGATTGTAATGTTAAAATATTGGCAAAGGAACGTGACTGGTTCAAGAGAGGTGTTAAGGAGGCCATTTATGTGAAAATAAAGAAACCAAGCCTGAATAGAGGTGGGGGGGGTTCGACACCAACTGTCTGCCATGTACAATGTTGTTTTGACACCTCACTCTGGGCGTTCCTATAACACCTCTTAGCCACTATCCAATCAGGCCCTTAACACCTGGCTGTGATATGCTAATTGGGATTATCCAGGGTACATAATTGCCACAGATTCTTGTACAAGTCATTCTGAATTGAGAAAGCCAGTCGGATAACTAGCGAAACGTCTTCAAGAACTAAACTTCAAGTCCAGTTGATCTAATTTAATACAACAGATATACCGTATATACTCGAGTATAAGTCGAGGTACCCATTTTTACCTCAAAAATGAGTAAAACCAATTGACTCGAGTATAAGTCGAGGGTAGAGTCTCCCCTCCAGCCCCAGGAATAAAACCTATTTCCCTGCACCCATCTTCTCACCCTGCCACTACACTACACTACTACAGTACACTACACTACTCCCTGCACCCATCTTCTCACCCTGCCACTACACTACACTACACTACTACAGTACACTACACTACTCCCTGCACCCATCTTCTCACCCTGCCACTACACTACACTATCCCTGCCACATCTTCTCACCCTGCCACTACACTACACTACACTACTACAGTACACTACACTACTCCCTGCACCCATCTCTCACCCTGCCACTACACTACACATACTACCTATTGCCTTACCTTTGCAGGAGAGTCCGGGCCCCCGACATCTTGATGGAAGAATCCGGCTGCCGCGAGATGGAGGAATCCGGCTGCCGCGTCCACTGATGGTCGCATCCACTACGTCACGACTCGGCGCCGGTCTAATTTCCCGGCGCCGAGTCGTGACTTCAGTGGATGCGACCATCAGTGCGCGGCAGCCGGATTCCTTCACCAGTAAGTGACTGACTCGAGTAAGTCGAGGTTCAGTTTTCAGGCTGTTTTCACAGCCTGAAAACCTCGACTTATACTCGAGTATAAGTCAGGTACCCATTTTTACCTCAAAATGAGTAAAACCAATTGACTCAGTATAAGTCGAGGGTAGAGTCTCCCCTCCAGCCCCAGGAATAAACCTATTTCCCTGCACCCATCTTCTCACACCCTGCCACTACACTACACTACTACAGTACACTACACTACTCCCTGCACCCATCTTCTCACCCTGCCACTACACTACACTACACTACTACATACACTACACTACTCCCTGCACCCATCTTCTCACCCTGCCACTCCACTACACACACTACACAGTACACTACACTACTCCCTGCACCCTCTTCTCACCCTGCCACTACACTACACTACACTACTACAGTACACTACACTACTCCCTGCACCATCTTCTCACCCTTCCACTACACTACACTACACTACTACAGTACACTACACTACTCCCTGCACCCATCTTCTCACCCTGCCACTACACTACACTACACTACTACAGTACACTACACTACTCCCTGCACCCATCTTCTCACCCTGCCACTACACTACACTACACTACTACAGTAACCTACACTACTCCCTGCACCCATCTCTCACCCTGCCACTAACACTACCTACTACTATGCCTTACCTTTGCAGAGAGTCCGGGCCCCCGACATCTTGATGAAGATCCGGCTGCCGCGAGATGGAGGAATCCGGCTGCCGCGTCCACTGATGGTCGCATCACTGACGTCACGACTCGGCGCCGGTCTAATTTCCCGGCGCCGAGTCGTGACGTCAGTGGATGCGACCATCAGTGGACGCGGCAGCCGGATTCCTTCACCCAGTAAGTGACTGACTCGAGTATAAGTCGAGGATCAGTTTTCAGGCTGTTTTCACAGCCTGAAAACCTCGACTTTACTCGAGTATTACGGTACTATTGCCAATTGCCCCATCAAATGTGCAGTAATTTAACGCCATATGTCCAAAGAAATCTACCAGGCATATGTTTAATGTTCAGGTCCCTGGCACCAGTTTTATATTTTTTTATGTCAATGATTTTTTTTCTTGTATCAGTCAAAACCCTGAAAGTCACGGAAATATCCACTTCCTTATACACGTTTCATTTGTTACTGGTAATGTACAATTCAAAGACAGATTATGAGAAAGGAGAATTGCTTTTACTGTATTCATTTTATATAAAGAAAAGTATTTTTGATTTGGTATTACCAGGATTTCTAGAAAATATACTTTGTCTGGGACAGTTCGAACAATTTATGCAGTGACTGCTACATACAGTATATTATTAACTTTAAAGAATTCTAACATTTACATAAAAATGTATACTATTGTGAATAATTCTTTTCTTTCTTTCTCTCCCAAACTCCTCTGATATACATTCTAAATTAGGCACTGACCCCAGACTCACTTCACCAGTTGCAGAGAATGATTGAAAACAGTAAAGGTTAGGCCACAATAGCGTGTCCCCCCCCCCTTTCCTCTGAATCTACTGCTAGTAAGGGTATAAAGGTTGGACATATGTCTTTACTCGACCTCCAATGTAAGGCTGAGGACACACTACAACCAAAATCGCACACGAAATTGCGAGCTTTATCGCATGCATTCGTGAGCATTGTTTTGCATTTGTGCATGCGTTTTCGCTATTTTTAAAGAGAAACTGCATGTGACCGCGCAAACAATCATGTGACTGCGCAAAAAGTGCTTGAACGCAAAACACAAATGGACGCACAATCGTATGCGCATAGGAAATTGCAGGAATGTTCGCATTCCCGCGATTTCCATATTAGCGAAAATCGCGTGCGCAAACGCGAGAAAAACGCGCTAGTGTGGCCTAGCCCTTACTGTGTAGGTCTATGGTCTAAAACATATTTTTCAAGTGATACATTGTTTTGATTAGCAGTTTCTGGACAAGAAAGTCATGAAAAATGGATTTTAGAACAAACAGGGGGATTTACCCAGAACTTGCTGTGTGTGATTCAATATTCAACTCTCAGTGACCCAATTTATGAAAATGATTTCTAGACAGGGACAGTTGCACTGTACGACAAACAGGCAACTATCCAAAATTTTGCCCTAAACATACTAAAGACAGTGAGGCAGTGTTTTGATGCAAATATTCCACATCATACAAAAATAAACCAGGGGCCCCTATGGCTGTAGACTGCTCATTGAGCCTGCCCAGCTAGGCACCCTAGAATAGCAGCTTGCTAGTCTTATGCTTAAATAAAATAGCAATCTGTTAAATCTACAAAGCAAAGTTAAAATTGCATTTAAAAAGGATATATTTTACCAAGTATTTAGCCAAATGTGAGCAAAGACTTATATGAACTCTGCATTGCCATATTTGTTAATGTGACTTATTAACTAGATTGTGAAACTGTCTGTGCTAATATAGGTTGTCTGAAATACAGTGGTTGTACTTTATACAGACCTTGCTCCTTATCTACAATACTAATGGAGCAAACACACACATATTATAATTATACAGTAGCAACTTTGTTAGCAAACTGGAATATGTCACAATTATATTGAGCAATGTGGTATTGTTGGTTTACAAATCTGGGATTTTCTTGGCTTCTCTTTTGTTCCTGTTCCATCACATTTTTGCAAATATTTTATTAGATATTTTTATGGGAACAATACTGCAGTTATGACAGTTTGATACAATGTAAAGAAGTCAGTGTACAGCTTGTATAACAATGTAAATTTGCTGTCCCCTCAAAATAACTCACAGCCATTGTCCCCTCAAAATAACACACAGCCATTGACATATAAACCGCTGGCAACAAAAGTGAGTACACCCCTAAGTGAAAAATGTCCAAAAGATGCCTAATTAGCCATTTCCCCTCCCTGGTCTCATGTGACTTGTCAGTGTTACAAGGTCTCAGGTGTGAATGGAGAGCAAGTGAGTTAAATTTGGTTTTATCGCCCTCACACTCTCTCTGGTCACTGGAAGTTGAACATGACATGGGAAAGAAAAATTTGAAAAAAAGAATTGTTGCTCAACATAAAGATGGCCGAGCTGCACTATGGCGGCCAAGACCGTACATAGGCTCTACTCAGGAAAGATTCCACTCAGACAGGCTTCGCCATGGATGACCAAGAAAGTTAAGTGCACAAACCCAGGGTCATATGCAGAGGCTTTCTTTTGCAAATCAATGTATGAGTGCTGCCACCATTTCTGCAGAGTTTAAAGTAGTGGGAGGTCAGCCTGTCAGTTCTCAGAACATACACCACATACTGCATCAAATTGGTCTGCAAGGCTGCTGTCCCAGAAGTAGCCATTTCTAAAGAAGATGCACAAAAATGCCGTAAACAGTTTTCTGAAGACAAGTAGACTAAGGACATGGATTTCTGGAACTGTGTCCTGAGGTCTGATAAGACCAAGAGAAACTTATATGGTTCAGGTGGTGTCAAGCGTGTGTCGTTGCAACCAGGTGAGGGGTACAAATACAAGTGTGTCTTGCCTACAGTCAAGTATGGAGATAGGAGTGTAATGGTTGGGGATGCATGAGTACTGCTGACACAGGGGAACTACATATTATTGAGGGACCACGAATAACTCCAAACACACCTCCAAGATGACTACTCACTTGCTAAAGAAACTGTGAGTAAAGGTGCTGGACTGGCCAAGCATGTCTCCAGACCTAAACTCTATTGAGCACACTATGGACATTTTCCATTTAGGGGTGTACTCACTTTTGTTAACAATGGTTTAGACATTAATGGTTGTGATAAAGATAAAAGAAAATATTTATAATTTTGTGAGTGGTGTACTCACTTTTGTGAGATACTGTATGTTTATTTAAATGGCATGTCTACCCCCAAAACTAAAATTTGACCCACTGCTGGCCCCACTGTGAAGTGTTAGAAAATCCTTACTTTACATCTCAGCTTCTTATGGTTCTCCTGTAGTGCCTGTTCAAAGTTAAAAATTGTGAAGAATAGGAGCCTTCCTGTGTGTAATCTGTATCTGCCCCTTCCCTGTCCTCCTGGAGGACTCTGGCATACACAGGGGAACTCTCCCCTCGCTTCCCTCCAGATCCATTGGGAGCAAATGTTTTTAATAAAATAACCTCATTTCAGTAGTGTAGGGGACCCCCTCCAAACCCTAAAACTTAAAAAAGTGCAGAGAATCAGACTTACCAACCTTTGTTCTCTTGGCCCTCTCAATAGCTGGCAGCCGCATCTGTGATTGGCTGACTCTTAGCCAATCACAGACGTGGATGCTGGTTTGGCCCCAAATGCTACTCCATTCCCAGAAGTAGCAATAGATGCAGAGGCCGAGGGAATGAAGGATGGTAAGTCTGTTTCTCTGTTTCTCTCCTAACATGGCGTTAGGGTTGAAGTGGGTCCCCTACACTACAGAAAAAAGTAGATTTTGGGGTGAAGATATCCTTTAAACTCTATTTTTGTGTTGGGTAATTCTTATATTCTCTTAATAGTGCCAAGATACATGAAACAGGATAATTTTATATAAGTTTACTTTTAACAAATACTGAATTTGTGCCATTTAGATAGAAAAGCTAAACTTAATTTTTAAAAATCCTAATATGAAGGCATGAATTCTTCTCTAGTTAGTTGCATTTAGTACATGTAAGTAGTATATTCTCTAACTTAGAAGGCATCCGTGTTGTTACCAGTACAACTTACAGACCATGTAGCCACACCCCTGACCCCAGTATTCACTGTCTCTATGCAAAGTGTATTTTCTATACAGATGTCTCCACACCAATATGAAGGTCCCTAATAAAACTTGCTTAAGCAATAAAAAATGCTTCTTACTGTGCAGTTTATTTACCATCCAGTGGTTACTGCTTACAGCTTTCCTAGGGCACTACAAAATAGTCAGCTTATTTTACTAACATTTTGGTTCCTAGCAAAAGCTAAAGCTTCTAAATGTACTGCTAAACCTTGTATGTGCTGTTGTGGCTCAACTACTAAACCACTTGTTTTAGAAGCACACAACCCACAAGGTCACAGGTATAAATCTCCAGACTTTTATTTTACATTATGTTCTTAGCAAAAAGTAAAGATTCTACATGTAAATGTGTTCCACATAGTATATCTGTTATAGAAAGGGTAAAAGCTCTGCTTTAAGCAAGACAGAGTACATAACCTTGCAGGTTTAATTCCCCAGACTTTTTTTTAAACTTTTCTTAGCTTTCTACTACATCTTTCAACTCTGTATTGTAGTTTGGGAGTTTGGTAACGTTTAAGCTATGTACACATTTTAGATTGGGGGGATGGACATGCCCAACAAATAGCACAGCTTCCTCCCTCCCTTTTCCCCAGTACACCAACCTTAATAAGCAGGGTAGTTTTTAGGCATAGGCCACCAAGGCAAATTGCTAGTACGCCTATGTTAAACCAGGGCCTCCAGTGTTCTCCCTAGCATCTCCCTGTCAGCTTTTACTTGCTGTGTTAGAACTGCTCGCCTTGTTCTTCTGCTGTAATTTGCAACATTGTAGTGAGTAGAGAGCTACCTCTACTTGGATTCAATGTTGCAAATGAACTGAAGGTGAAGGAGGGGGGAGGATGAGCTCAGCTAAAAAAACTGAGGAGAACAGTTCTAAAATGCCAGGTAAAAGCTGCTGCAGACTTTATAACAGTTGCCCCTGTGACTAGCAGCCATTAGATCCCTATCCCTGCATCTTTCATCCTTCCAACCAACTCTCCAATTAGAACTTAGAGTGGATTCGGAGTGAACAATTCAATGGAGACATGGAAAGAAGGTACATACTGTATATCATGTCAACGCTGGCAGCTGAAAGGGTTAAATGTAATACTGGGCTGGCACTGAAAGTTTTAATTCCAATATTCTCTAAGAAAGTCTGCTGGCACTGAAGGTTTAATGGTAATACTCTGCTGGCACTGAGGAGTTAATGGTAATACTCAGCTGGCACTGAAAGTGGCAATCACAATATTTTGGGGAAGTCTGCTGGCACTAAAGGGTTAATGTCAAGACTCTGGTAAAATTCTGGTGTTGAGTGTGTTAAGTGTTGAGTCCAATACTCTTGGAGGGCTAGGCTGCACTACTGGGATTTTAAGCACGATGGGATTGGGATCTGATCACGCTAGGGCACTAAGATGGTTAGAAACGGCCCTGTTAACAAGGACACAACATGGACAGTCATTAGCTGTAACCCAGGATATTTTGTGGGAGTCTCAGTGGTTAGTACTGTTGCATTGTAGAGCTACTCTCCTTGTCCTTGTGTATGTTTTCTCTGAGTATTCAGGTTTCCCTGGTAGCCAGATATTTATAGGATGATTTTAGTTCACTGTTATAGGCCCATGAACTGGACACTACTGATTTATTGTACATAAATTGCTGCACCCATTGTCTACCTGTATTACCTTTCTTACTGTGTCCGAAAAATAAGCATACAATTTGTACTATATGCAGGGCCAGATTTACACCTCAGGAGCCTGTAGGCCTGGTACCATTGGCCACACCCCTAAACACAGACCACACCCCCAAACCACACCCATTGTCTATTTTTGGGAAAGAAAATAGACTATAAAGGTGTTGGATTGGTGGGAGGAGATTGACAACCGTCCCTCCAACCTCAGGCACCCCTAGGTAAGTGCCTACTGTGCTAATGGTAAATCCGGCCCTGACTATATGTTTATCTATACCAGCTACGGACAATTCTGTATATACAAACCCTACAGAATATTTTCCTTGGTATGAAAGGTTAATTATAGGGAAATCTGAGAAGTTTTGGAATCCATTGTTCTTTCTGCTAGAAGGTAAAGTCCCCTAGGAAACAAGTATTTTTTAATTTACACACAGGTTTCTGTTATGGAGACATGCAGTTGCATTGATGATATAATAATCCACCTGCTGCAGTAAAGAACTACTTTCATTTGCTGGAAGGAGTGCATTGAAATTTATGTAATCCTGCACTTTTTTTAAGCCTTAACATCAACCTTAAACCAAACATTTGGCTATTGTCATGACAGGCACTGCATTTCAGGAACCTGCTGGTTACAGATACATGCTGGCATCTTATAGCCTTGTATGGAGTTCAATTATGACTTTGATACAATATGAAAAGTATAAGGTATCGCTTACTTGTGAATTTAAAGATTCACAAACTTTCTATATAATGAAGTGGTAGTTTGTATCTGATAGTCATGGAACTATTAAGTGGAAACAATCAGATGAGCAATGGAAAATCTGCCATACGCGGCCCAATGATCATTCAATATCAGAATATCTAAAAGGAATGTCTCCAGCCACAAAGAAAGGACCATAGTAACAACAAATTAAGAACATCCATAATGGTATTATGGTTTAAGTTATTAATTACTAGTAGAAGGGGTTAAGCTAGGTACAAACATCACAGATCTTTGAAAGATGACAGACAAGATCTGCAAGATCAGGGTACACACAGTCCCGAGCGTTCTCCCTATACACAGTATCGGCGCTCTATCATTACTGTGTGTACCCAGCTTTTTTCCCATGCTCTGGTGTTATGGGGAATGTTGTTCCCCATAACACTGCGTGGATTACGTCCTCACACTGGGTTCTAAAGATGGCACGGATGGCAGAAGCAGGGTCTAGGTGAGTATAATTGTCCTTTAAAAACAATAAAAAACATTTAAAAAAAAAAAGTTTTTAAATAAAATAAAAAAACATTTTAAATCGCAATCGCATGCGTTTTCCAATACTTAATGAAAAAACGCATGCGCAAACGCAACAAAATCGCACATGAAATCACATGCGATTGCTATTGCGTTTGCATTGCAGAGTGGCCGTGCCCTTAAGGTTTTTAATAAATGGAAGAGTAATTAAACTTCATTTTACATCTTGATCGTTACCTATTTTATTATTTTCTAACTCTACTTTTTTTTTACAAGAGACCTTAATGTTTTTGAAAATCAAATTTATTAATTAAACTCTGCAGATCATGGGGAATCTAATGAGTTAAAGATAAAAGAGAGCTATACGGTACTCTAAAATAATTTTTTTTACAGAATTACGATTGCTTTCCCTTTTAGGACATAAACAGGGAGATTCAATAAAAGTTCTTCAGGGTTATTCAATAAAAGTTCTTATCGTTTAAAATGGTGATAATTTTGCCCAGCCAATCAGAACTTATTTAACATTTGAAAGCTAACATCTGATTGGTTGGGGCAAAATTAGCACCATTTTTAACGATAAGAAATTTTAATGAATCTACCTGATTAAACTTTGCTTAGTGACCATACACTAGTTAGCCAATAAAAGGTATATACCTTCATAGGCAATAAAAATACTAGACAATAATACTAGACAATCCTACCATCTCTGCTTCTTTAGCCTCTGTTTTTCATTTATTCCCCTAGATGACTGCTCTACCTTTCATGTTTGTTATAGACAGACAGAGTCCCTACTCTGGTGCACCTGAGTCAGGAAAATGCGCCTCTCAATCAAAGGCTACGTTCACACTATAAAGCAATATAGTGCGGAAACATCACACCAAAACGCTGTGATAATAGTAATGAACGGCACCGTTCACACTATTGAGCTACGATACAGTGTGTTGTGTGCAATGCACTGCATGCAGAAGTTTAATGCGTTAACGTACCTATTGAAAATGATAGGCGCCGCTGTGCAAGATGTTCCGCTGCATTAAAAAAAACGCACGTGGATTTCCTATTCTCCTATTGCCCATTTCACAGAGGAGGGTAGGAAGATATGTGCAGGCAGTGGCAACTGAAGCAGGACAGGATCTCAGCTGTAAATTATTAAGGGGAATAAATAGAAAAAGCAGACACGGTAGGCTTGTCAAGACCCTTTCAAAAAGTTTTATTTAATCCTTCATGAAATTATTGTCCATTCCTGTGCCTGAATGGAGTGGTCCTATTATGTATACACTATGTACATAATCTTAGGCACCGCCCTGTGGTCTCAGTCTTAATTGCAAGCTACTTATAGTTAAAGGACAGCTTAAGCCTGAGAAAGCCATAGGCTAGAAACTATATATTTTGTACATAGTTTTTTAGTGTGCGTGTGCATATTATACCAATATCAATGTATAAATACAATAATGGGCCATACAATTAACTATTGGGCAGCACGGTGGCTCAGTGGTTAGCACTGCTGCCTTGTAGCACTGAAGTCCTGACTTAGAATCCACCCTTGGACACATCTGCAAGGAGTTTGTATGTTCTCCCCGTGCTTGCGTACAATTATAAAGACATACTGATAGGGTGTTTGTGTCAAATAAATGTGCTTAGATTGTAAGCTCTTTGGGGCAGGGCCTGAGGTGAATGTATACATGTAATTGTAAAGCGCGACGGAAGATGTTGGTGCTATATAAAATCTGCAGTAATAATAATAATAATAATCTGGGGCACTGTTCACCAATAGAACATGTCAGAGGACACGAGGACATCCCTTGAGACTTAAAGGGTCAGTAAACTTAAACAACAACTTGCCTGTAAACTTTTGAAAAAAAAAAGCTTTTCAGAGCCTCTAGTTCCCTCCCCTCTGTGTTCATTGACAGCCGAGTACTGCTCCACTCTTTTCCTTCTCCCTGGCACGCCCCCAAGTTGACCATCATCCTCTTTCCAGTTGCGGAACTATGCTTGAGGTAGCGCGCATGTGCATTGTAAAAAAACTGCATCGCAGGTCGCGAGACCTTCTCTGGAGGCTGTCGTGCTAGCAGAAAATCACAGCAAAGCTTTAGTGCTGCTATAGTGATGCGTCCTGCTCCTCATAGCCACGTCCTTTCTGATTACATGCCTGCAGCTAGCTTAATCTGCACAGGATAGTTTGTGGTACCTGCCTACTTTAGGTTGGTAGGTTGGTTTGAGGACAGGGGGGAAAGAAGGGACTGGGGGGAAGAAGGGGTTTTATGGATGAGAAATGGGATTATAGATGAAAATGGCTGAAATGGAGGAGGGGTGTTAGGGGGATATTTAATGTAGAAAGCCAACAAAATAGGATTATGAATAAGGAATGGGGTGGGGAATGGACACAAAATGGATGAGGAATATATGAAATATGGGACTATAGATGGAATGGCTGCATATGGAAATCTGGATAAATATTGTTGCATATGGGATAATGGGTGAGGAATTGCTGCAAATCTGGGATTATGGATAAAAATTAATTCAGAATTAATGAACATAGGTTGATAGGTTGCAAACTGGGATTATAGGTGGGGAATGGCAGCATATAGGATTATGAGTGAGGGATAGCTGCAAAATGGGGATTATGAATGGAAATGAATTAAAAATTCTGCATATCATTACCAAAGGCTTGATTCATTGACAGCCTCTCCCATTGTAATCACAGATGACACAGGGGGACAAATTTAAGAGAAAAAACTATGCAGACCAGATAAGGGAAAATTTAAAGAGTTGTATATTGTATTCAGTTGAAAAATTTTGATGGTGACTTTACATGTCCTTTAAAGAAAAGAAGTTTATTCTTCAAGTTCGGAAAGGGCTTTTCACCGTGAGAATGGTAAAGCCATGGAACTGTCTTCCAGTGGACATGGTGATGGCAGGTTCATTGGATAATTAAAAAAAAAAAAAAAAAAAAGCCGGGATGGGTTTTAAAAACAAGGAATGTTGCAAGTTACTGGTGTTGATACATAAAGTGGAGTTAATCCAGGGAAATATAAAATTCTGAAGACATTTTTTTCCCCTTCATTATTTTGGTGGGGTTTTTTGCCTTCCCCTGGATCAAATGTTAGGCAGGAAATGAGTGTATTGCTGAGTAAACCAGACTAGATCGATGTATGTCTTTATTCAACCTTTAAATACTATACTATACTATAACACAAATAGCCGCTATCGCTCCAGGTAAATCTCCATTCCCAAATTTAATATAGAGGTTTGTGACTACGAGAAAGCTCTAACCTACAATTTTAAAGGGCATGTCCACCCCCAAAACTATAACCCCCCCCAGTAATGGCCCCACCATGTAGTGTAGTGTAATCCTTACCTCACATCCCAGCTCCATAGGGTTCTCCTGTAGACCCCCCCTAAAGTCCCAAAAAACTGTAACCAGGAGGCAGCAGGGCTCTGCCTGCTACCTTGCCTCCGGTAGATATTTGTCATGCGTACTGCAGCCCTTCTCCCCTCTCCCTCCCCCTCCCTCCCCCTCCCTCTCCCTCCCATTCCACTATCCCTCCCCCTAGCGTAAAACCCTTTTAATATGCTGCTCCCTAGTTTGGTAGCCCCAACCGCATGGTTAGTATTTCCAAAAGCTCCCCAAACTCTTACTTACCTCTCCTCTTCCTCCGCTGCACTGAATGACCGGCAGCCACGTCCGTGATTGGTGCCGCTCAGCCAATCACAGACGCGACTGCCGGTCCCGCCCTCTGCTTGCATTCTCGCAAGCAGGGGCCGGCAGTGCAGCGGAGGAACGAGGGGAGGTAAGTAAGAGTTTGGGGAGCTTTGGAAAATACTAACCTGCGGTTGGGGCATACCAGACATGGGGGAGCAGCATATCAAAAATAATTTTTAAGGGTGGACATGCCCTTTAAGTAATATGTTATTCCTGTATGTCATACAGTAAAGGTTAGTGCTATACCTTTAATTTTGCTGCAATTTTCGTGTTCCAAAAGCCATGGATGACATAATGTAATTATTTTGCCTCTAATGTAAAAGCTTTCTGACCCCGACCACCTATGCCTTGTAAGGTACTATACTAGTAAGTTGCATTTACGTACATGTAAGAATTGAGTTCTGTAACTGATGCCTTGCCATAGATTTGAGATTTTTGTTGGCGGGCACCATACACAGAGCAATAATTGGCTGATAATATTGCTACGTCTGTGGCCACTATAAGAAGACTTCTGTGTTTTTGCCAGTACATGCCTGAGTCCATGTAGTCTTGCACATTGCAAGCATGTGGATCTATTGGACACGCCCCCTGACCCCAGTATTTACTGTCTTTACGCACTTTCTATACAGATCTCCACACCAATATGGAAGCCCCTGCAGTTTTCTTCCAACCAGCATGAGTGGCTCCAAGTACAGCCTACAAGTAACAATAATAAATTGTCAGCTGCTTATTTTGCTTCCTAGGATAAAATAAAGTTTCAAAATGCCAACACATTAGTTTTATATATAAATATAAATCCTTGTAAAGGTGTTCTTTCTATTGAGACAATGTTATTTGGTGACTTTTGTTCCCTTTTAAATGATCTGTCACTGGAATTTGGAACCATATATATAAATATATTCTTGTAATCCTTTTGTACACCCGTAGGTAGAAGTATATCTTTGACAAATCTAAACAATCATCAACTTGTGGAATGTACAAGGACCCGGGCTGTTGTAATAGAAGCAAAGCACTGTGCAGGCATCCAGTAAATTACAGGTCTGTTTCATGCAACACTTTATTTTAATATCAGGACATCTTAAACATAAATAAAGTTCATCTGAACATTTTCCAGTCTGCAAATGTATCACAAGGTGGAAAAAGTGTCAGTGTTTAATAATAGTTGGAAATATGTAGGTAAAAGGTCACAATAAGTCAGTGCCAGAGGATACTTCAATGACTTTCTAATAATGTAGGTGAAAGGTTAGTCTATGACACATGGTGACATGCCCCCAGGAGGCAAAACAACACACCCCCATCTCTGATTGGCTCAGCCTGTAAATTAGACACTTGGCAGAAGTCACTTTCCAATTGATATTGTGGCAAAAAGCTCAGAGAATATTAGACCTCCCTGAAGATTTACTGTCTCATATTACTATGCTTCGCTAATATCTGGAACAGGAAATTACACAGCTGTAAACCCCTGTATAATTATTATATTATTAGTAAATGGTTTACAGTATTATACTGATGTACTGTAACCAAAATTATCTTGTTATTTGTCCTCAATACTCATCATGTAGTCTGCTCTCTACACTGCTAGAATTAAGTAGCTATCTAGAAACTCATGCTCTCTAAGCATGCCTGTGTTGGTGGCTAGAACGCTTGACTTTACATAAGTATCTCTTATTAGAAATTAGGAAGATAAGAAATAGTTCATTTTTAGTAGCAATTTCTTGTCTATTAAGCTGGGTAAAAGGGCCAATCCAAAACCGATGGGATTAGTCATTAATCGCCAATGTGTGTAGCAGAGATACAACCAGCTTTTTAATGCTGACGAAGGTTTAGCATCGGAACCAGTCTTTGCGGACCTAAAATTCCCCTCTGTCTCGATCACTAGGGAGTGTGGTAGTCGCAAATGATCTTCCCTAAACGTAATAGAATAGGGAGAGCATTCAGGACTATGTGTATCCACATCCACTGATGACAGATGGAATCTACAAATTCTGTATGTCATCTAGTAAAGATTGGTACAGTGAGTAACCAGCTTAAATCAAGACATAACTGTTTTTCTTAAAGAGATATTTGTGTTTTAATTTACTGGACAATTTTTTATAGCAGGGCAAAAGGGTAGCAGTATGTAGCCCAAAGCTGTGTACACACAATGCAATTTTTCAGCCCAATCAGGCAATAGTTCAATGTAAACATTGCATGGAATTTCGTTCGGATAAATGGGCTTTTGGATGTGCCTGAAATCCACGGCTACTTTCGCTGCGACCGACATTACTAGCTGACCTAGCTGACCAGTCCGAAGTGCCGAATAGATAGTAGGGATGAAGAATATGATCATGTGTACCCAGCTTTCGTAACATTCCCCACAATACCACCAATATACTACAGGAGTTGTGAAGAAATGTCTCATCACTACTGTTGATGCACTTGCATGGACAATGTACTTTTTCCTGCTTCAAGAAATTTTGTAAATATGATTGTTGATTTTTAAGCACCTCCCCCCCCCACACACACACAAAGGGACACATTTCTTAATTTGTGTAGTTAAAAAAAACTTCAAAAAGATACAACTGGCCCAGTCACCCCTTAAATAGACAATTACTGGCATCCCTGGCCCCCTTTCCCCCCACCAGGAGACAATATAATTTGGTTGTCTTGTTTTCTTTAGGTAAGCAGAGTGGTTCCAGGAGAAAGCACAGCTAATCATGTCTCGTATGGGGAAGGGCACTCAATTAGACATACTTCCCTCTTCTTTCCTTTTATCATAGAAACAGAAAAAGAAACTGAATAGAAAATTCCTTTTCTTAGGTGAAAAAAGATGTGTGGTTTCAGTTTACATACCACAAACACAAATATACAATTTAGTAAATTAGATTTGTTAAATAAAAAAATAAAGAAATTATAATATACAAATTTGCAATTAAATTTTGGAGAGTGACAGTGAATTATATAGTGAATGAAAATGATGCACCCCTTTTGTAAAATATAAGCTTAATAGACCTCCACAAGGAGTTCTATGGGCATATAAAAACATAAGGTCACAGGCCTCCAAGGTGGTTCCTCATATACTTAGATTTCAATGTGGGGGTTTATCCTATATACCAAAAGAAGGTTGCTGATATGCACGGAGGCTGGACCCACCTGCTCGCACTGGCCATGTCTTCTAGCCAACGCCCACAGGTGGGTCTGGGAAGCCAGCCTGCTGGGGGGGGAGGTGCATGCCGTGGGTGGTGTGTCAGTCTTGGAGTGACTCTGATATTAGCCATGTTAAGTCTGGCAAAGAAGTCTAAAAAAAACAACAACAAAACTAACAAATAAACAAAAAGCAAATTAACTATCCTCATATAGACAGACTGCCTGTACTACACTATGGGGAGGGGAAAGGGGCAATAACAAATAAAACAAATAACTTTGTATATCTGTTGTATTCAATTAGATCAACTGGACTTGAAGTTTAGTTCTTGAAGACGTTTCGCTAGTCATTTGACTGGATTTTTCAATTCAGAATGACTTGTACAAGAATCTGTGGCAATTATGTACCCTGGAAAATCCCAATTAGCATATCACAGCCAGGTGTTAAGGGCGTGATTGGATAGTGGCTAAGAGGTGTTATAGGAACGCCCAGGGTAAGGTGTCAAAACAGCATTGTTCATGGCAGACAGTTGGTGTCGAAACCCCCCCCACCTCTATTTAGGCTTGGTTTCTTTATTTTCACATAAATGGCCTCCTCGACACCTCTCTTGAACCAGTCACGTTCTTTGCCAATATGTTAACATTACAATCTTCAAAGGTATGTCCTTTATCCTTAAGATGCAGGTACACGGCTGAGTCCTGCCCCGAGGAAATGGCTCTTCTGTGCTGGGCCATACGTTGATGCAGTTGCTGTTTGGTCTACCCCTCATAAAAGTGTAAATTTTTTGGGATTTTTAGGCTGTGTACACACAGGCAGATATTTCGGGCCAACCACTGACTGCGAATGACTTGATGTCCATTGGTTTTTCTGGGAAAATTGGTCAAACGATCGGAAATGACAGAAAATTAAGGGCGACCGTGTTTTTTTATTTTTATGGACAACACAAACGGTCATGCTGATGCCAAGAGCACAGCAACCAGTAAATCTGGCCATACACTAGGCAGACATTAGATAGATTTGAGATATCAATCTAATGTCTAAAGACCACATTTTACAAGCAGCGTTTTTTATCTTGAGATGTTCCTATCTGACTTCATTTTGTGATCTCATATTGATTGCATGAAAGAAAGGGTTAGGCGGTCCTAGATAGATTGGACATTTGTCTTATGAGAGATTTTACATCTGTCTAATGTCTTAAGTAGTGTATAAGCATCTTAAAGGTGGGCACACATATATACAATTTCACTTAGCCGACCAAGCGTTCCCGCGACATGCGATCGATCCTGCCGGAACCACCTCTCCCGTTCATTTTGCGATCACATGTCGGTCACATAGAAGAACGGGAGAGGCAGTTCCGGCAGGACCGGTCACATGTCGCGGGAGCGCTTGGTCGGGTAAGTAAAATCGAGTATAGGTATGGCCACCTTAAGTCTGGATGAAATATCTGCCAGTGTGTAGCCCTAGAAAGCAATCCTGCTTATTTAGCACAATATAATATGTTAATTTAACATTTTATGTCTTTATTAATATTACAAATCTATGTAGACCAACAAAATAAGAAAGAATGTGTGATCTTTCAGGGAGATGTAATCAAATTAGTGCCCTGCATCAAGTGCCTGATAAAATTCTGCGTACGTATATGTAATTTTTACATTTTGGGGTTTAAAATGTATACAAAAAAAGATTGGGACGAAATATTAAGTTAACATAATATCGGACAAATGTTCGATTACATAGCCTGCTAAAATTCTTCTGATTGGGCAGTATTTACTGGAGTAAAGAATGTCGATATTTCAGCCTGGCTGAAACTTAGAAAAACATTTATCATTATCAGATACAGCCACAGTGATATTCATAATTAATGTTTTTGCCAATTACAATAGAGATACAATGATATGGCAAATCATTGCTAATTTAAAAATGTAGATTTCAATTGTGTTTAGGCTTAAGATCCACAAGATTACTTTTAGGCTGGGTACACACTGCAGGATTTTTTGTCCCGACCCAGCGTTCGGCCGGGACAAATGACTGTTGGTCATGGTAATAGTGGCCGCGGCCGACAGTTTGTGCTACCGATTGAGCGGTCCCATAGGGACTGCGCGATTGGCTGTGATTTACCGACACGTCCGATCGTCCGTTCCTCCAATCTGTAGCGTGGTCTCAGCCTTAAAAGACACTAAGGCTGAGGCCACACTGCAACACACCAAAGCGCGCACACAATCAATTGCGTGTGCAATTTTTGTGTGTTGTCTCGCGCTTGCGCATGTGATTTTGCTATTTTCCTTTATGGAAATGCATGCCATTGTGGTAAAAAATGGCAATTGCATGCGTTACGAAAACATACATATATGCGCAATCGCACATGCATCGTAAATCGCAGGAATTGTTGTGTACACGTGATTTCCATTTAATTTAAAATAATGTGCGCAATATCAACCGAAATCGTGAAAAATGCATTTGTGTGGCCTAGCCCTAAGGGCAGAATATAATAAAATATTTAATTGCTAATGTTCATTATAGTTAGACAATAGCTACTATAACCCTTTTTTTTTTAAGGATTCTGGGGGGGGGGGTTAATGTTAATGTGCTTATACTATTATTTAAAGTTATGGGTTTGTTTATTAAAGGAGAACTAAAGTCTCCATGTGGCCTAATAAAAAAAGCTACATTACTCTGCTCTATAATCTATTTTTTTAAAGAAGAACTAACAAAAGACCCTTCTTGGAAGCGTGACTCTCCTTGGAAGCTCTGTGCATCGCTTTTCTCAATAGTGTATAGTGTAAAGTGTAATCCAGCTCCACATTTTTGTTAATACTCCAATTAAGCCATCTGGCTAAAATCTAATGTGGAAGTAAAACTGGAAAAAGTGCTAAAATCTACTCTTTACAAGGGAAATTAAAAGTTTGAAGTTAGGAGAAAGACATAAGGTTGTGCATGTCCTTTAAGACTGGGTACACACGCATAGACTATTTGTCCTGACCTAGCTCTCGCTACGAGTGAGCCCTCACTTCCGTCGGTCGCAGCAAATTCGCCCACGGCCGAAAGTGCGAACGATTGATCGTGCTTTCCTATAGGGAACCGCACGATCGATTGGAATTTACAACAATGTCCGATTGTTTGTTCGTTCGTCCGATCCAGACGAACGAACAGTCGAGGTCTGCCGTGGCCGGCTGCCCCACACCAGCAGATATTTTCGGCCGACTGAAAGAGCCGTGAATCGATCGGTTGCCGAAAATATCTGTTGGTGTGTACCGAGCCTAAGAATTCTAAAGAATTATTTTCTTATGCAATGAAAACAGTCAGGGAGATTTACCTAGAGCTGCTATCACTCTGAGTTGATCTTTCGTATTCAATATTGCGTGTGCGGCTCTGGGTGGATCCCCAACAGGCTTTAACCTAATAGCTGGTGTTAAAAAATGTGTTTGTTCCATTTGTTCCAAGTGTGCATGCGTGCTGTCACTGTGTACGCAACATGACGTCAGTTCGTGCACCGACATTTGCGCGAGTGACGTCATCTCACTGCACGGTGACTGACGAGCAACGTCATATGCGTGCACTCGGCATGGAACAAACGGAGTTTACCTTTTGAGACCAATGAAGTTGGAGGAACCTGGAGATCTCAGAGGGGCGGAGCTACACATTACACTATACAGAATGAAGAAGCGAACAACTTTGAAGCAGGAAAGGTAGGCTCTGGAGGGGGATAGAAAAATAAAAAAAAACAAAATTTTTTTAAAAGCAGCAGCTTCACACTTACCTTAACTTTTTTCCAGCATACTTATCCTTTAACTGCAAAAAAAGCACAGCCTCTTTGTAAATCTGCCCCAGTATGATTTCTTTCCACTAGGTGTCAGCAAAACACCTTTAATGTTTCATGAATATCCATAAATACACTACACGTGTACAGCTGAGATTACCTTCATTTCAAATTTAGTGGCAAATATCAGTTCTCTCTCATGGCACACCAAAGTAAATTGATGCACTGTTGAAAAAACCCTGATGTTGATATATAGTTTTAGATAGCTAACAGTACTAGACCCCTTGCTAAAATATGCATTCAACATACACATTTGCATGTAAAATACAGTTTATTCTCTGAAGTGATATGTTTGGGTCATCAAATGCAATTAGAATTAGTAGATACCTAAGTTTTAAATTGGGACCCCTTTTTAGTTTCTTTTGCCCCCCCTCCATATTGTTCACAAATAAGAGAATGTATGTATGGCTGGAGGTATTTACATTCTGCTTAGAGAGAAAAAAGCCGTATTACATTCAAACTCCTGCCTGTGGGACAAACAGCAGGGTGGACTACATGCTGCTATCTACAGTGACAGTGATCTGTGCATATTGCAGTTTGCCTTATATACTTATTGAGCATTTCTCAAAAGGGAACACAAACATCTCATTTCTAGAAATGAATGAAACTGGTGAGTGGAGTGTGCCACTGAAGTGCACATTTTAACATGTTTGACTTTTCATCTGATTTTAGATTTTTTTGTCAATGATTTTTAACTTTGACAGATTTTTGACAGTTAATTTTTAAAGGACAACAATACCAAAACAAACAACATCACCCCATAACATGTCCACACTTCCAGCAGTTGAAATCACGTACTCACATTTACAGCTGTGCTGCCCTCCCTAAGATAACACACAGCAAAATGAGTGCTAAAAGCCCGCCTCCTAGACGGCCCAGGGCCCTGATTAACATATCACTTGTCATTGGCTGGTGGGAATGTCTGTTACAACCTCTCTCCTCCTCCTCTGCCAGTCAAGCAAACTTGAAATTGCTAGAATACAGCCTACATAATCAAGCTGATCACGGGTGGGTGGAGGAGTTTTCTCACATGCTAGCATTGAGTGACAGTTAGAGGCAGACAGAATCGTTACACCCCCTTCACAGGATGGCTAATTGAAGGCAGAGAGAGGCTTGAAATCAGTAAATAAATGTATGGGGAGGGCTAGATTTAAAGCAACTAAAAAAAAATGCATTGAAGCAATATAGTTATCCTTTAAATTTTCATCATCACATTTTGATGAAATGCCTCAAAGTACAGCCAGATCTGCAGTTTGAAACCAGGACACATCACTGCACATCTCCAAAAAGATAGAAACCAGCAGTTTTGGAGATTCTCATCCACTCTTGAGATCAAGATTTGTGGGGAGCAATGTTATACCCATTATAAAAACAGGACTCTCCCCTTTTAGCCAAGATATGAACCAAAAGATATGCATTCGTTCCACAAGTTTCCAATAAGAAGCAGGACCAGTAAGGAGGAATAAGTTCAGAGAAGGACAACTTATATAATAAGGGGAATGGAGGGTCTTGACTATGCAGGCAGATTAGACAAGTTAAGGCTGTTTGCATTGGAGAAGCAATGTTTGCGTGGAGATATGATCACTTTATACAAATATATTAATGGGCCATATAATAAAATCTCTGGTGCATTGTTCAATTATAGGTCATATTAGAGGACTTGGGGACATCCTTTAAAGCTAGGTACACATACTACCGATAAAGTACATACAAAAAATAGAAGCCTAGTGCACATCCAATTAATTTGCTTATATTTTACTTTACCATTGTATTGAGACTTAAAAAGCCTGCCCTTCTCTCTGGATAAATTAAAGCAATTAGTTTAATAACATGGCCAAATTATTTTAAGCCCAGCAACCACTTCACGGTTTGCTTTATTCTGCTGGGTCCTAATTTTTAACCTTAAGTAAAATGGGTTGGGTGGACTCAGCCCCCGGCCCCTTCACATGAACGTTAGCTTCCCAACTGATAGTTACGAATCCGCAGCTTTTTACCTATCAGTACCTGCCTTTTATGAGATGAAAAGTCCCAGCTGCTTTTCGCTTGCTTTCTTGGGACTAACTCTCAAGCTTTCAGTACTTGAACACATGACCCACTGTGGGTGGAGTACTTATATTATGTTCCACAGCACTGCTTGTATTAAGAAGCGAGTTTCAAAGGTATAGACTATATTGGGGTTGATGCCAGTTTTTATTGGTATATTTTAGGAAAGGTTTCTGTACAGTGAGTGAACAAGGTCTGAAGTCACACTCGTTAGTGGAATTTCAATAATTTATTATAAACCACACATCAAAAACACAACGCATGCGCGCAATGGCTGTACAGGAGAGTGAAGCGGTCGGAGATTCCAGCTTGGCAGCGGTGGATCGCGTAAAAGGTAAGTTAGCTCACATCTTTGTTCTCGGGCCCTGCAATACTGATTGAAGATCAGGAGGTAAGGCACTGCTCCTCAACCTCCCCATCTTCAATCAGAATATTAAAGGAATAGTTCAATTTAAGAGTGAACTATATACCCAAAGGTTGCAAGAGGGAGTCTATACCTGGTACTATAGGGCGACCTGACGGGGATGACAGACTTTTATGGATTTTAGGAAGAAGGTATAGGACTGGTGACAGAGGTGTATCACACACGAGAAATTCTTTAGTATATTTGTCTATAATCCCCAAGTCAAAGGCTTCTGAAATTATTGCATCAATTTCCTTTTTGAACTTATTTGTAGAGATGGACGCAAAACCGAACTCGAACCCGAGTTGAAGCCGAACTTTATGAGTTCGGACGAACTCGAACTATTTGAACTAGTTCATACTCGAACTAGTAGGTTTGCAGGAGGACCAAATCCAATTGTGATTGGTTAAGATTTCAATGCTTTAAATCATATGTTTGCAGAAGGACCAAATCCAATTGTGATTGGTTAAGATTTCAATGCTTTAAATCATATGATCACAAATTAACCAATCTTATTTGAATCTTTTATTCCAATATGAAAGGATTACCGAAAGTATTTTTTGCTGTTCCCCGCGCATGGATGTGTTCCCCAGATTATCTCCCAGGCCCCAGAGGCCTGAAAGGTAAGTTTATACTGCAATATTTCAGAAAATTCATTCGAACTTTTCCAGACTGTAGGGAAAATCCTCGAATTCTCAAATGTACGAGGATTTTAGTACGTTCGGCATGCCTCGAACATCTATTTCCGAAAACCCCCAAACGGCCAGAGATTCCTGAAAAGGGCTGACAATCCTGCGGTGAGATGTTCCGGGGTCCCGCAGCTCGAAACCGGGACCCCCTCCCGGGTCCTTACAAGGACCATTGAAGCCCTGACAAGGGCCCTTTGAGACTTAAGGGGTCCTGCAGCTTGAACCGGGACCCCCTGGTCCTAAAAAGGACCTTTTCAGGTCTCTGCGTCTCCTTGTCGGCAACACCACCAGCGCTGGCGACATCAACATTGCTGGTGTTGCCAATCTATTGATCCGACGTCTTCTAGCCGGTAACACTAACTGCGCTGATGTTGCCAATGCCAGGCGATGTCACTGCAGGCCGCCAGTGACACCACCGGCGCTGGCAACATCAACGTCGCCAGTGTTGCCGACCTCTTGGTCTTAAGTCTTCTTTCTTCTGCCATCAGCTGTAATGACTTCTGAGCTTCGCAGAGGTTTGCAGCTCTTTATATAGGTTTGCAGAAGGACCAAATCCAATTGTGATTGGTTAAGATTTCAATGCTTTAAATCATATGATCACAAATTAACCAATCTTATTTGAATCTTTTATTCCAATATGAAAGGATTACCGAAAGTATTTTTTGCTGTTCCCCGCGCATGGACGTGTTCCCCAGATTATCTCCCAGAGGCCTGAAAGGTAAGTTTATACTGCAATATTTCAGAAAATTAATTCGAACTTTCCGAACTATTTACCCCCATTGACTTTAATGGGTCCGTTTTCGGACTTTCAAACTTGTTTAGAAGTTTGAAAGTTCGAAAACGGACCGAACATTATCTCTACTTATTTGTAGGTTTCCCTTCTAACTTAGTATAGTGATCTTTATTATTCAATTGTCTCTCTGCTTCATTAATGTAGTCAGGTAAATCCATAATTACTGTTGCTCCTTCTTTATCTGCTTTTTTGATTATAATTACCTTTTTATTTTTTAATGCTTTTAAAGTGGTAAATTCTTGATTGGATAAATTAAAGTGCCTGGGTGCAGCTTGCCAGGGTAAGGTTTTAACTTGTTGTAGAACTACATTATTAAAAGTTTCCAATGAGGCATTCGAAATATCAGATGTGAAGTAAGATTTTTTCCTAAATTCAGGTATGGGACCAGCAGTTTTGAATAAACACATTTTAAGTTTGATATTTCTTGAGAATCTGTACCATTCTTTTTTAAAGTCAAAAATGTTCCCCTTATGTGTAGGGACAAATCCCATAATTTTACTTATCAGGGCCTCCTCTTCTTTCGAAAAATATTAACAAGCAGTGTTTCTGTAGCTAAACTAACATACTGAAAGGGAGGCACACTCCAAAAGTGCTTTACAGCATAACTTATTTATTCAGTGCTGAACAAAGTCCAAAATACACACAACGTTTCGCTGAAGCGTTGTGTGTATTTTGAACTTTGTCCAGCACTGAAGATAGGGGAGTGCACCTCAAAACTTACCTGTTACAACTTCACATCCTTGGTTTAAACTGTGTTTCTGTAGCTGCAGTGTGAGTAGGGAAAGAAAGAAAATCAGTACCTTGTGTTATTTGTGAGAGCTGTCTGTAGAGGTAGAGCTGCTGCCGTCTCTGTGTCATCCGATGCATCCTGTTGGAGTGCCCGTTCCTTTCTACCGGTGCGCGTCCTAGTTCCCTTGGCAACGCGATCTTGCTTTCTGGTGCCACCTGGAGCCCAGCGTTCTCGCCTCTCTTTTGCCCAGGTGTATACTCTTTGGAGTTCATAGTCCTTGCTGTCTCATCGTAATTTCTTCAACTTCTTTTGTATAAGGTCAGCTTTTAGATCAGAGATGGAGATACTTAGTTGTTGCAATATATCAGTATGCTTTTCAGCTGTCACCAAGCTTTTTAGTTCTGTTCTGTGAAGTACCACATACCATTTTCCCTTGTATTTGGCGTCATCTTGGCATAGAATTGGGTGCCCCTGGGGATCCTTTCAGCCAAAGCATATTCTCTCAAAGCTGTAATATGCAGTTAGAGATTAATTTCTCTTCTCCGTAGTGCTTCAAGTCTTTCAAGGCAGTCCCTTTCTGAGGTATTAAGGGGGATAGCCTCTTCTTCTGTTAACAACCCAATATTCTACATAGTAATTAATTAAGGTTGAATAAAGACATACGTCCATCAAGTCCAACCTATTCACCCCACCCCCACCCCCTTTTTTTTTTTTAACCCAACCTAACAGTTGATCCAGAGGAAGGCAAAAAAACCCTGCTAAAAAGGGGGAAAAAATTCCTTCCTGACTCCAAACGGCAATCGGAAAGTATCCCTGGATCAACCAGACCTATATGCATTAATACCAGTAATTCTCAATATTTTTTAGTTTTAGAAACTTATCCAGGCCTTTTTTAAAGCTATTCAATGAACTTGCCATTACCACATCTGCTGGAAGACAGTTCCATAGTTTCACCGTTCTCACTGTAAAGATGCCGTGTACCTGCATCTTAAGGATAAAGGACATACCTTTGAAGATTGTAATGTTAACATATTGGCGAAGGAACGTGACTGGTTCAAGAGAGGTGTTAAGGAGGCCATTTATGTGAAAATAAAGAAACCAAGCCTAAATAGAGGTGGGGGGGTTCGACACCAACTGTCTGCTATGTACAATGCTGTTTTAACACCTTACTCTGGGCGTTCCTATGACACCTCTTAGCCACTATCTAATCACGCCCTTAACACCTGGCTGTGATATGCTAATTGGGATTTTCCAGGGTACATAATTGCCACAGATTCTTGTACAAGTCATTCTGAATTGAGAAAGCCAGTCGGATGACTAGCGAAACGTCTTCAAGAACTACATTTCAAGTCCAGTTGATCTAATTGAATACAACGGATATACCATGACCTGGATGAATGAGAACCTTCACAAGCACACTGTAAAGAAACCTTTCCTAACCTGAAGATGAAACTTCTTTTCTTCCAACCTTAAAGGATGTCCACGTGTCCTCTGATATGACCTGTTAGTAAACAATGCACCAGAGAGTTCATTGTATGGGCCATTAATATATTTATATAAGGTTATCATGTCCCCAAGCAAACGTCACTTCTCCAATTTAAACAGCCCTAACTTGTCTAATCTGCCTGCATATTCAAGCCCCTCCATTCCCCTTATTAATTTAGTTGCCCTTCTCTGAACTGCCTCAATTTCCAAGATGTCCCTTTTGTATATGGAATTCCAAAACTGCACTGCATATTCCAAATGAGGCCTTACCAGTGCCTTGTAAAGAGGGAGAATAATATTTTTCTCTCTTGAATCTATTCCCCTTTTTATACAAGACAATATCTTGCTAGCTCTAGCCGTTGCTACCTGGAATTGTTTGCTATAACTAAGTCTGTTATCTACCAGAACCCCCAAATCTTTTTCCATTACAGATGCTCTTAACATAGAGTTATTTATGGTGTAGGTGGCACAGGGATTATTTAATCCCAAATGCATCACCTTACATTTATCAACATTGAATCTCATCTGCCATTCTACTGCCCATTTTGATAATCTATCTAGGTCTGCTTGCAGCACTTGCACATCATTGGAAGTTTCCAAAGCTCTGCATAGTTTAGTGTCATCAGCAAACACCGAGACCTTGCTCTCAATGCCCCCTTCTAAGTCATTTATAAACAGATTAAACAGAAGCGGCCCCAGTACAGAACCCTGAGGCACTCCGCTTAGAACTTTAGCCCACATAGATGTAGCTCCATTAACCACCACTGGACTTTGCGGTCCAATAACCAGTTCTCTATCCATGAACAAATGTTTTCTTCAAGGCCAACAGTCCTCAGTTTATACATTAGTCGCCTATGTGGCACAGTATCAAAAGCTTTTGCAAAATCCAAATATACCACATCCACTGCTGTGCCTGAATCTAACTTCTTAATCACTTCTTCATAAAAACCAATTAAATTTGTCTGGCATGATCTATTTCTCATAAATCCACGCTGACTACTACTAATAAGATGATCTCTGGAGACAAAATCAAGGATATGATCCCTTAACAAAGTTTCCATCACCTTCCCTACCACTGATGTTAGGCTTACAGTTCTATAGTTTCCAGGCTGTGAACGACTACCTTTTTTGAATATTGGTATTACATTCGCTTTTTTCCAATCCAGCGGCACATCCCCAGACAAAAGCAAATCTGAAAAGATGAGAAACAGTGGTCTAGATAGAACTGAACTGAGGGCTAGGCCACACTGCTGCGTTTTTTTTGCGTTTGCGCTTGCGTTTGCGATTGCGATTGCGCTTGCGATTTTTCAAAATTATTGAAAACGCGGCAACGCAAAAAAAATGCGCGTTTTTCGATGCGATTACGATTGCGTTTTGCGTTCTGCATTTTTAATCGCAATCGCATGCGTTTTCCTATACTTATTGAAGAAATCGCAAACGCAACGAAAATCGCACATGAAATCGCATGCGATTGCGTTTGCGTTTGAGTGTGGCCTAGCCCTAAGCTCTTTTAAAATCCGAGGATGCAATCCATCTGGTCCTGGGGCTTTATTGATATTAACTTTGTCTAATTGTTTCCGTACCATATCCTCTGTTAGCCAATGTGAATACTCTTCATTTCTTCCCTGCATATTATTACAATCCCTACTGTAAGGACAAGGATTCTCAACAGTAAAAACCGATGTAAAAAAACGGTTTAGCAGATTAGCCTTTTCGGCATCCTCTACAACCACCTCAGCCCCATTATTTAATGGTCCCACATTCTCAGTCCTCATCTTTTTACCATTTATATACTTAAAAAACATTTTGGGGTTGGACTTGCTTTGTTCGGCAATCCGTATTTCATTTTCTATTTTAGCTAGTTTAATTGCTTTATTGCACTCTTTATTACAGCTTTTGTACTCCCTTTAAGCCTGTTCTGTGCCTTCTGTTTTCAAAATTTTAAAAGCCTTTTTCTTTTTTTCCATTTTCCTTTTTACCTGAGCATTAAGCCATGCAGGAGTGGACCTCATTTTTTTACACTTGTTACCTAAAGGTACAGATTTAGAAATGTAATAGTTTAATATCCCTTTAAAAGTGGTCCACATCTGCTCAGTATCTTTACCTAGAAACAGTTCCCCCCAGTTCCCCCCAGTCTATAAGCATATATTAAATGACAGTATATCATGGTCACTATTCCCTAAGCTTTCCATTACCCTCATCTCCAAAATGAGCTCAGGGTTATTAGATATCACCAGATCCAACAATGCATTCTGTCTAGTAGGAACTTCTTCCATCTGTGAAAGAAAATGCTCATATAGGAAATTTAAGAACTTTATACCTTTTGAGGTGCTGGCAGTTCCCTTACTCCAATCTATGTCAGGGTAGTTAAAATCCCCCATAACCAGAACATGCCCCATACCAGCAGCCTTCGCCAACTGCATATGGAGATTAATTTCCTACATTCTTGCTTCCTGTACACAGTTCCACCCATAATGTTTCTGCCGTATCGTTTACTCCCCATCTATTCCATCTTTTAAATTTGGCTTCAATTCCTGTTTAACATACATACATACACCTCCTTTCTTATTAACTCTGTCATTTCTAACTTCTTTTCTGCCTCAATGAATGCCACAGTAGTAGCTTTTTCCTTTGTGGCTTTTGCTATGTCTGAGAATGACATCTTTAGTACAGTTTGGTGCAACAAGGAAGAAGGGGGCACATTCCCCCGAAACGTTGTGTTTTTGATGTGTGGTTTACAATAAATTATTGAAATTTCACTAAGGAATGGGGACCATGCTCATTTCTAGTATCTTCCTTGGAAGTGGGAAGAATGCTTGGAAGTTAACACCGACTACAGTTTGTGTGCACAAGAATTCTGTGTTATTTTTCTGTACAGTGAGATTGGTGAAACTCTTCCTGCAGAGGTGGTTATGACAAGTTCATTAAACTGCGTTTAAAGTGGGCTGGATAAGTATCTAAAACTAAAAAATACTGAGAATTACTTGTTGATCAAGGGATCCTTTCTGATTGCCATTTAGAGTCAGGAAGGAATTTATTTTCCCCTTTTAGTTTTTTTTTTTGTTTGTTTTCTTTCCTCTGGATCAACTGTTAAATAGGGGTTAATAATAGCATAGAGATGCTACTGGGAAAAATAAGTGCAAAACTCACACTACCGAATGTACTATTGGATTGGCACAGGTTTTGTATTCATTTTGAAGTGCCTGAGCCATTTCCAAAGATTTTTGGAAGTAGCACAGTGCAAGAGATGCAATTTATTAAAGGGTATGTCCATCGTATTTGACAACTTTCTTTTTTACTGTTTTACTGAAGAACAGGAGGTAAATGCACATCTCTTACCTCCCGTTCTTCAGTAAATCTTGCAGGAGAGCAGAAGAAACTTACCTGCGGATCGCTCCTGCGCTGGCTTCTCCGACAGCCTCCGATGAGTCTGCGCACCTTCGCACTGTGTGCGCATGCGCACACAGTGCAAAGGACTGGGGATGCGTCGGAGCCTGTCAGTCGCGTCGGAGTCTCTCTGCAGCACTGGAACAATCCGGGTAAGTTTCACCTCCTCTCCTGCAAGATTTACTGAAGAACGGGAGGTAAGAGATGTGCATTTACCTCCTGTTCTTCAGTAAAACAGTAAAATAGAAAGTTGTCAAATACGATGGACTTACCCTTAAGCGATGATATTTCCACTTATTTTTTGCACAAAAATTAAAGACTTTTTAATTGTGGCTTTAAAGCTGTGCAAAAGATAACAACTTACACTTACGTTGACACAATGTAACATCTTGGGAATGAGTTGTGGTGTAAGTTGCAAGTAAGTTGTGGTAGGGAAATTTATTGCATCTCCCCCATGGTACTTAATTACAAATATATGCAGTATTTCAAGACCTTTGCATACATCAGACGTTCTGTGTGCTACATCAGCAGTACCATAGACTGCCAAGTACAATATATTTCCTTGTGTTTTCTCTGTGTTTTTGTGCTAGTTTTTCCAGGGCATTCTAGGTAAAACCACATCAAAAATTGCATTACAGATGAATTTGTATCTGCTGTAGACACAAACAATCCAAAAATGGTGTTTGTATAAACTGCATCAAAACACACATAATTGGGCATAGTTTCTGTAATTTTCATTATAAAAGGCATGTTCATTGCGAATTGGATGCACAGCACACAAAAACTTAAAAAACAATGATTTGTAGGTAGATCAGTTTGGAGCATTATTTACCAAATATCTGCCCATGTGTACCAAGCCTTGTACACAATAGATAAAGTTTCACCTGAAAAGGATTGAGACAGGCTGTAAAATACAGAATGGAGAACATGACAGGGATTGGCCGGTGCAGAGGGTGGGCGTGGAGTCAGAGGAGACAAGGAGAATCAGGAAGTATAGGTGGGAAGTTGGATAATAAGTGGGAAGGTTTAGATAGGCAAGGTGCCATTTTTGTTTCACATTGCAGCGTGTTGGAGCAGTGTGTCAAAAACCAGTCATGGCATCCAGACTGGCCCTTAAAGTGGGAGAGGCTTGGACAAAAAAACAGCTGGACCTCTCTCGAATCATGGAGCTGACTTGTTACCTCGCACCTGGCTTAGGCGTCCTTCACCTCGGTACAGCTGGAGCCACTACATCCTCAAGCAGACCGAGGCCAAGATCGCCCTCTTCAAATCAGCGCACCCCAGTTCATAATGAACGCCCAGTAGGAGGACTCATTGGTGAGCAAATTTTTCTTCATCTGTCCCCATCCTTCCCCGCCCTGTTTTCCACCCAGCCCAAAGCTTCAGTCGATGTTCCCGGCCCAGAGGCTCAGGGCATCTCAATCCCAGGCTCCACTAAACCCTCCTCCTTCGCCTCTTCCAGCCCGGATGAGTTGATCCTGTGTCAGGCCTCAGACGCATCCCAGGAAAGACAGGACCTCCCAGACACACTCAAAGAAAAGGGACCCAAGCAGCGGCCTCAGATCATTATAGGGGGAGCTAGTTCCCCGCAAGCTGGCCCTTCAACCTTGCAGGACCCAATTCCCAGGGCCTCTCTATGGCCTGATTTCCAACTCTCCCCGCTTTTAAACTGGATATACGGCATTGGTTATGCCCTCAGGGGACACATTGCAAGCTGGTGGGGGAAACAATCCTTATCCAGCTCCATTGATTGACTTGTCAGTCCTATCTGGCACCCATTTGGCGGACAGTCTTTGCTGGGCACTGCCACACTTGAACACTGGGGGTGCTCCTGCACTGCATAACCCCACCCAACACATTGGGAGATGGGTTAGCGGTGTCCTTGTTCTTTTCCCCCACACACTGTGAGGAGTCCTTTTGGGCTTGGCAGGACATTCATCCCTGCAGTCTCTAACTTCCATTAATTTACCAGCCTTCCCCAAACATTCCCAGGGCCACTCATTACACACCCAGGCAGGAGCCACTGGTGCTTCTAGTTCCTCAGCCAGTGACACAAACATCAGGTGAGGTGATGACAGGTGTGGGGATATCTAATCAGTTCGGGGGAGGGACCCAGAACAATGAGCTCTCTGTCAATTTCTTTATAATGGGGCTCAAAGAATTCATGGGGGCAGTGGGAGAAGGGCTTGGGAGTGGTAGGCCCAACCCAAGCTTGGGGATATGACACATTTAGATGGGGGGTGCCAGGGACAGTACAGGCGAGCCCATTAGTGCTACCCCAGGCCAACTGGCAAGAAAGAGGTATTAACACAAGTAAGTGTGGGGGCAACACGCCCATGGGTACTAGAGAGGGCAAAAGTGGGGATCGGCCTATCTCTCTGATTTCAGATTCCACATTTTGTAGCACATACATGTTCTTCAAGGGCCCATTGGGGCGTCCGCCCAAAACAAGAAATTAGAGATAAGATATGGAACAAAAGAATACCTGGATATCTTCACCCTTCTGCCTCTTGAGCATTTAATATTGACAAGTGGGAGAAGGGTAAAGAACATAGGAAAGTAGAGGACGAAGAAAGGCATAGATTCAGATTAATACGGAGAACATTTAACAACTAGCTACAGGCCTTTTCGATTTTGGCCAGCGTCCTGGGTGAACGCTATCCCGAATCATTCATGAGTGTATTCTGCTATCAAGACAGCATCAGCAAGGTCTATAGGGTTTACGGGGGTGGGATGGCTGCGTTGTCGAGCAAGTCCGACAGCGCATGGTGGTCCATTGCTCCTTGCAATGGGACAGTTTACCCATGCCCAGAGTATCTGTGGAAAAGAAGTATGGAAGGTTAACAGGGTGGATGCGGAACTCACTGAACAAGTCCATGGGGGATGCAAACCACGGCGTATGGGGGCACTGGGAAGCAATGTAGGCAACCATGGGGCAGGTCTAGATGATGAAGCAAGGGAACTGTTAGTATTGTCCTTTCTAACCTCTATGGCAGATAAAGATTTGTCAAGTTCAAACATTACAAAAACATTAGTGGGTTTGTCCTTTTTGTTTAAACTCCAACTGGTTACAGAAGGGACAAAGTCATTCATAGAGAGAGAAGTGGTAAAAGGCATGAATAGGGCTAGGACAACCAGGGACATGCGTAGGCCAGTAACATTTCAGGTGCCTTATGGGGATCGTTTAGATGTTAAAAAGGGATGGGGCATTCCAAGTTCAAAATACTACTATTCCAGTAGTCGTCCTGTCGTTCTTCATTTTAACTCCAAAACTGATAAGAATAACAAATGTTTCAATGTCTTCCTTCATGGTGTGCAGGGATCTGCCACCTGCCCAATAGCTTGCTATGCAGAATACATAGTGGTTAGACCTAAACTGGGGGGGTTCTCTGTTGGTGAACCAAGACGGGAGTGCCCTGTTTACCTATCAGTTTGTGGCAGTATTTTGCAAATGCCGGCCAGGGCTGGGTCTGCCACGGAAGAATTTGGTTTGCACTCCTTCAGAATTGGTACAGCAACAAAGGCAGCGAGATGGGGGCTCCCGGATAGTTCCATCAAGAGGTGGGGTAGGTGAGTAGATACCAAGCAATTTTATATTTGTTTTGCAGGTGTACAACATTGTAATATTTGGGTGACCGGGCATTCGTTATTATTCTGGTTGGAGTGACGTGCTGGGGTCTGTCTGGGTGGAAACAGGTTTGAATTACCTGAAGGTGAAGTGCATGTACAGTGGTTGGGGGAATGTGGGATGTTATGGAATAGGGTCAGATCGCTAGTAGAAAACAATATGGGGATTACCCCGATGAGACAGACAATAATAATTTTTTTTTTAAAAATGGCCTTATGGTCCATTAAACCAGGTTTAATCGTAGTGTGGTCTGAGATGATACCAAGGCTACAAGGGTGCCATACCCGATCCGGAAAGGCGGTCCAAAAGGATTGCATCAAGATAAGCAAAGCATTGAGCAGGTTTGTGCAACATGGAGGAATGGCGATACGGCACATGCTGCTAGAGGGGCAGAGTATTTTAGGTCCGACGGAGTCCATTAAACAGATTTAGTTGTGGATGTTTCAATTATGGCCTAAGAGGGAATAGAAATGGCTTTTGGAGGAGCATTCAGGCCTAAAGGGGTCAGGCCTTGCTATGGCGGTCTCTGGCAATGCTAAAGTAGCAGTAGCCCTAAAGGATGGCTGGAAAAAGGGATACAGTTCCCAAGACGTATTGGCCTAATAACCTCCCTGGGGTAAAATGGGGCCCCAGGGGAGATTGGATGAGATTTATCATGGTGCCTCCTGAGCCGGAAAGTTGGAGCGGCGGGAGGCTTGGTTGCTAGTGGAGTTGGGAGCATTGCCAGAAAAGTTAATGGTTAAACAACAGACATATGGTATAGTGTTATTATTAAATTGGTATCAAATTGTTATCTGTTGTTATGATAATAAAGTTATGAGATGTTGTTAAGAACAGTGGCCATTATCCTTTCCTCTCTGAAACTTACAGGGTTATTCAATAAAAGTTCTTATCATTTAAAATGGTGCTAACTTTGCCCCAACCTATCAGATGTAAGCTAACAAATATTAAATAAGATCTGATTGGTTGGGGCAAAATTAGTACCATTTTAAACGATAAGAACTTTTATTGAATCTCCCTGTTAGTGTCTCGTGTTTTATTTAAAGGGGAGAGTGGGGGGTGGTGGTCATGGATAAGATAATTAAGTAAAGGGGTCGATGGGTTCCAAAGCAGTATCGGACATACACCTGTCATGATTAATCTTGGTCATATGACAATCTAGTCTGTGCAAGGCCTCCCCCCCAACACTGTTTAGTTATTTGTCTTTCCTGAGGATCATTAAATTAGCTGCCTTTTTTCAGACCATGGCACAGTTGGCAGTTTTCTCATGACATGCATCCAACATTAAGAAGCTTGAGAAAGGACCAGTGGGTCCAAAACATGTTGCACACGTGTTTTGTCTAATAAAGCTTTTCTACACAGCAACAGCCCTGTGCAATTGTATGCTACACCGAATAATTTATTAAACATCCAACATTAAGAACATGTGTTCTTAATGTTGGATGTAATTAACCATATTTTATGCACTTTACAGTGTGTATTGTAATAACATTTAAAATGTTATCATAATACAGTACAGTATTTTATTATAGTACAACAAAAAAATTATACTATAAAAAAGGTATGGTGAAAATATTTCCACTCCTAAAATTTTGAGGCATCACCTCTAGCTCTCTGAAGGCAAACCAGTGTGTGGATGCTCTATCCTTCGTTTCCCTTAAATTGCCTCCCTTGGGGACACAAATCTGCTCCTCCTTCAGCTGTGTATGTCTGTAGTGTCACGATCGGCACTGGGCCACTTCTGGAGGGCTGTAATGGGCAGCAGGATGGCTCAGTTGTCAGCACTGATGCCTTGCTGAACTGAAGTTCTGAAATTCTACCTTAGTCACATTTCCAAGGAGTGCCACTGAGCACTATTTAACACTGTAGTTTTCTTGTTCTCCATTAAATGATTCTGTTGGGGCAATGTACCAAGAGGTACAATTGCTTGCACCAGCCACGCTATGCATCAAACTATGGGGGGAGATGCAACAAATTTCCCTATAGCAACTCACCTGCACTCATTCCCACGATGTAGCGACCACTTTGAAACCATTATTACATCATGTGAATGCAATCAGTAAGTTGCAATATTTTTCACACTTTAAAGGGCATGTCCAGTGTACAAATAACTTTAGGTAAATATGAAGATAAACCCCCCCAAACCTAGGTTTCGCATTAACAAAATTTTCCTAAGATGCCCCTGTAGTTCCTTACCTGACCTGGTTCCTCGCCACTTCTCATCTGCTCTGCGACTGACAGCCACTAGGTTGTGGCAGTCATTAAAGGACGCAACGTCACGCCCAATCGCCTGACAGCCGCAACCAGGAAGTGGAGCGGCTATCAGCGAAAAAACTCTGCTCCTGTTTTTGCTTGAAACGAGCTTGAAACAGAGCAGGGGTCCCTCGCCCAGGCGGCGAGGGACCCAGTCAGGTAAGTGACTTCAGGGGCATCTTAGGATTAATACGAAACCTAGGTTTGGGGGGTTGATCTTCATTCCTAGCTAAAGTTATTTTTACACTGGACACAATTGAAAAGGCTTTAATATTTGTGCAAAAATCATTGCTAAATTTATTGCATTCATTGCAGTGCAGTGCTCAGGCAATGCAAACTAAGTACAAAACCTGTGCTAACCCAGTAGTACATGGGTAGAGTGGGTTTTGCACTTATCACAGGATACTGTATCTCCCTGTATTATTTCCAGAATCCATTCTAACTGCTGCGTTAAAAAGTCACAAAAAAGCAGATATTTTGGGCTGACCAACCAATATTTTTGTATATATATCAGTCGGTGGGCCTGAAATATTAGAGGTGTTTTTGTGCACGTCAATGACTTTATCTGAAAGGATCTATCATCCTTTTTTCTGAAATGGATACGCTGGCAAATCACAGGGGATCATGTGGTCTTCTATGGACCGCATGATTGGTCGTAGCTACTTTCACAGCAACCGACACTACTGATGTTGAACGGTTGGCTGTGTGGAAAAATCTGCCCGTGTGTACTAGTCATAGCTGTGTACACATGGGCAGATATTTAGGTCTGGTCTACCATTTAATGGGTCCGCAAATGTAGCCATTTTAAAACATTCAGCACAGCTGATTGTGCGGTACATATAAGACCACACAATTGTTTGATCGATCAAACAGATATTTCTGGGCAACCAAATGAAATTCCAGAAATATTGGTTGGTTGGCCGGAAATTTCTGCTTGTGTGTACACAGCCTTATAGCTTGGTACTGTATATTGCAGCATGGCAACTTCCTTAAGGCTCGTACACACTTGCAATCGACGGTCGTTTGTTCGGAGATCCGCCAGGTCGGTCCGTTTTGGCCGATTAAGTGCCCACACACGGGTCGATTATCGCCCGAAACGTTCGTTCCTACACATCGTGAGTCGCGGGTCAGGACCCGCGATCGCACGTGTGTAAGAGCCTTTAATTTCCATCTCAACGCATTGGATAATAACAAAAAATGGCTCATGGATGAAATGGACAATAATACTACATGGTAGCATAATTTACGGTGTTGTCATAAAATAAGAATTTGATTGTAAAATATTTCAGCGCCGGCAGTGATGGCAGTAAAGGTGGACATTGCAAAATAGCAGTACCATGCACTATCTAGATGGATTGTCTATTGTATGCCCAAGTTCTACCCCATAGAGCCATGAATCTGTATCTTTCACTTACGAGATCTAACCATGTCATGTCTGCAGGTCAAATGATTGCATGTTGTATGGTTATTTGCCACCTGAGCCAAACTTTGACTGCCCCCCATATGCGGAGCGCGTAGCGTGCCTCCGTTGAAAAAATGGCTTTGTGGCTCGGCATGGCTTTTCGGGTGGGAGCGCGGCTAGCCATTTTGAACTTGGCATCATATATGTACAGTTTCTTTAAATAGACATTTATCCCCACTATAATTCCAGAAGAATAAAGAATTTTGCCCAAATGAACTTGCCACCACGTTAAGGTAGACTCTTCTAACAGGACCCTAACTTACCTAACTAGTCTAACCTAGCCTAACCTAACAAACAATCTAAAGTTAATCAAACCATATGAAATGTCCTTTAACAATATCTAACACATTTAGTAAAGAAAATATGAAAAAAAAGAACATCTGCAGCAATAAGTATATGTTTTTTTGAGCAACCTAGTGCAATCAGTGAGAACAGACAGTAATGGTCCCATACGGTGAAAACAGACAGTAAAGGTCCCATACAGTGAGAACAGACGGTAAAGGTCCCATACAGTGAGAACAGATGGTAAAGGTCCCAAACAGTGGGAACAGACGGTAAAGGTCCCATACAGTGAGAAACAGACAGTTAAAGTCCATACAGTAGAAACAGACCAGTAAAGGTCCCATACAGTGAGAACAGACAGTAAAGGTCCCACACGGTGAGAACAGACAGTAAAGATCCCACACGGTGAGAACAGACAGTAAAGATCCCACACGGTGAGAACAGACAGTAATGGTTACACACAGTGAGAACAGACAGTAAAAGTCCCATACAGTGAGAACAGACAGTAAAGGTTCCACACAGTGAGAACAGACAGTAAAGGTCCCATACAGTGAGAACAGACAGTAAAGGTCCCATACAGAAAAGAAACAGACCGTAAAGGTCCCATACAGTAAAGAAACAGACAGTAAAGGTCCCATACAGTAAAGAAACAGACAGTAAAGGTCCCATACAGTGAGAACAGACAGTAAAGGTCCCATACAGTGAAGGAACAGACAGTAAAGGTCCCATAAAGTAAAGAAACAGACAGTAAAGGGCCCATACAGTGAGAACAGACAGTAAAGGTCCCATACAGTGAGAATAGACAGTAAAGGTCCCATACAGTGAGAACAGACAGTAAAGGTCCCATACAGTAAAGAAACAGACAGTAAAGGTCCCATACAGTAAAGAAATAGACAGTAAAGGTCGTGTACAGTAAAGAAACAGACAGTAAAGGTCCTGTACATTAAAGAAACAGACAGTAAAGGTCCCATACAGTAAAGAAACAGACAGTAAAGGTCCCATACAGTACAAAAACAGACAGTAAGGTCCCAAGAGGATCGATATATCCCCCTCCCTATACAGTCGGCATCACCAATATCTCCAGTCCCAGCAGCCCCCAAGACCAGATTATACCCCTAACCCCTCCCTAAAGAAAGTCTTTCTATAGGGAGGGGTTAGGGGTATGGTATAATGTGATCATAGGCGCTGCTGGGAGATATTGGTGATGGGCCTTTCTGAAAGACTGATCACCAATATCTCCCAGCAGCCCCTATGGCCACATTACCCAAATAATTGCTCCTAAATCCCAATACATTCATAAGAAGACCCCAGGGAGGGTCCAGGCCATGCCAGCCCCACCATTAATACATTATCCCCTAGCAGTAGTAGGCCATATTTAAACTGTCCCCAAGAAGACTGGTGTTCTGGGTTTTTTTTTATAATCAAAGAAAGATCATCTCTATCTGACAGTGAACCATTGTCATTCTCTATGCCTATTTGACAGTGAGCAAAGTTGTGTGCACACTACTCATTCTCACACTCACTGTGCACACAACTCCTCACACACTCACTCCACAGTCCACACACTGGCTGGCCTGGCTCTTCTGTGCGTGGGTCAGATTGCACAAATCCTCCTGAGCTGAGTCACCACATGAGCTTTCCACACCAGCTGCAACTGCGAGTCGGAAAGTGTCAAATTTAAGAGCTGAGAGAGCAAGGGAGGCGTGAGCGAGCCAAGGAGGAAGATCAGAGTCCAAATGATCAGCAGCACTGCAACATCGCTTCTCGCCATTATCACGTACCGCGGCGGCCACCAGTTAAGGGTAATTTCCCCCCATCATCTGCCGCCTTTGTTCTTAGGTGTCCAAGGTGCCGCCTGAGTGTGCATAATGGTAGATGCGGCCCTGGATGCATGCATTAGAGAAAGGACATAAAGGAGAATTTTGCATACCTCCGCCCCTTATTCTAGGGAACCTGGGAGTAAGAAATTACTTTTCTCAAATTTTGTGGGCAATGCTTTTCATATAGCGTGAGACTGCAAGACACGTTCTGTTATAAGAAGGTTCTGCTCCATTTTTATGCTTAGTGGAGGGCTTTTTACTCCTTTTGGCCCACCTCTCCCTAAGCTATCCACAAAAACTAATAGTGCATACAGCCCAGAATATAGTGGAGGGGAAATGTACAGAGCAAATGAAAAAAAAAAGTCCATCTTTGCTGTCAGTTGATTTTGTCTTAATACTGGTTGAAACAGCTAGATTTATCAGTCATTACTTTTAGCTTGATTTACCAAAATATTGGGCTGGGCAGCCGATTTTTTTTGTGGATCGCATGCGCCCCAATTGCGCAGAATTCATCACAAACAGGCTATAAAGCTAAGGCCACACTAGGCTGAACGGTAAGACTAGATTCAGACAAATGGCTGTGCGCCATTCGTGCAGCGTTGTCACCACTGGTTTCTGAGTGTTGCCTGGTAAAAAAATGCTGCATGCAACGTTCTCCTAGCGGCAAACATCTGGAACCTCTAGTAAAAACACTGCACGAACAGTGCACAGCCGTTCATCTGAATCTAACCTAACACGCAGGAAAAGTGTGTTGCCCTCCACTCGCGCTGCGATCCGTGTAATATTGTGAAATAAGAGTGCATGCTATCAGAAAAAAAATGATTGGAACGGACCCAGTGTGGCCAGACAAAGTGGGCAAAACTAGCTTGTGCTATTTAAAATATGATCAGATCCAAGCCACAACATGTTTGCACTTTTCATGTGCATTGCCATCCATCATAGTGTGTATTTTAGAAAGTGCGACTGGGAATGTAGCCTGTGATGCTATGGAATTTTTGCACGTTTTTTAAGGTACTGTATAAAATTCCATATCTATAAGACAGTATACACACGGGTCAACCCTGGTCCAATATTTCCTTCAGACTACAAAACTGGGTTTTCGGTGTTCCCATAGACTATTACTAAAGTGCAAATTGGACACACATGGACCAAAAGTCGTGCACGCATGCGGATAAAAAAAAACCGCCCAAATAGATTCGGAACACCGATTATACAGCAGGAATGGATTCTTAAGATTTCCATGATATTTTAAATGCCATTGCGATTGGCAAGCAAAACGGAAAACGCTGCGCACATTGTGGGACCTAACCCTAAGGGTAAGCACTGAATGAAGTGATTATGTTGGGAATCCCAGTGAAACCAAGTGTGGGGTTTGTTAAATAACCAAACAGCTGAGTTAGTGGCCCAGTAATCCAATCCATTAAACGTGCCTTGAACGCGCTCCAGAAATGAGACCCCCAGGGGCTCTGCTCTACCCCCCCCCCCCTTTCCTTCTTTCATATCCCAGTGAGGTAGACAACCCCCCCCCCCCCCCCCACACCACACACACAGAGCAGAGTGGATGCGCCCTGCTCTCCCCATCACCGTCTGGCACAGGCACCACTGACACATCCAGTGCTAGGACAATGACGCTTCCAAATATGTTTGCAGGGAAATGTTGAGACAATTGTTGGATTAAAACGTATTCAGTATGAAATAATACCCTCCTTATTATAATACCCTCCTTATTATAATACCCTCCTTATTGTGTCCACGAGAGGGAAAGAAGAAAAAGCCACATCAATGAGAAGTTTACAAAAGTTTCCCTTGTTGCCTTTGTCACGCGCGTTTGCGCTTCGGCGTCCTAGCTCGGAGCCTTTCCCCAATGGGGCCCGATTGTTAAAGTGACAAAACGCGCTGTTAATTCGATCAGAAAGCTCCGTACCCTCCCCAACAATGGCCGAATTCGTCTGCCCCACTTTAACTTTCTTTAAATTGACCCCAAATTAGGGAAATGAATAGAGGGGAAGGGGGGCCCGGGCGGCGCGGCGGCTGCTGCGTCATGGGGCCTTGTCCACCGAATTAGCCCCAATAGTGATAATAACAACAGCTGCTCCGTTCCTGCTTCTTTTTCATTGGATTCTTTTGTAAGGAATGGGAACTATTCAGCTAGTCTGTCAATGGGACATTGCTGGAGATAAGGGGAATATCATTCAGGGCGGTGCGCCTCGTCGTGTGCCAAAGTCCTGCAGGAGCTGCCGATGGATATTCCCCAGTCATATCCCAGTCTCCCCCCCCTCCCCAGCCCCGCACCTGCCGGTGTTGTCCGAACAAACACAAAACACTTGCCATGTCTCATAAAGACAAACGTGTCACCGAGGGGGAACCAGTCAATCGGCCGCCCGAGGTCTCCCTTGAACTCGGCGGAACAGCCTATTAAAGGCTTTAACTCCATCACTCGCTGGGAAGACTGGATGGGAACTGGGACAGAGAGTTGTGGGAACAGGAGGATGTAATGTCGGGGTACTGTAACTGCTCCACATCCAATGGAAGGCTATGGGTGGGGGGGAATTGTACCGAGCGCCGTGCGCTTTGCCCTGGCTGTGCAGACACAGCTACACCGCTGGATCAGTGACAGTGACTGACGCTGCTGGTCACGTAATGAGGCACTTATAGAAAACAGGACAGACCAAGTGTTCCCCTGAAATAGGGGTCCCCTGGGCACAGACCGTGCTCACATGGAAGTTCATCCAATATTGGTTACAATGGGTTTTGGGTTAAAAAACCCCAAATCCATGGCAGTTTATTTTATCCATAGCTACCAATCAGGTGTTAGCTTTTTTTTTTGCTTGATTGTTATACTTATAAATCTTCAGATTGGCTGCTATTGATATTATTACATAGGGTCTCATTGTGACCATTTGCTTGGGGTCAGAAACCCCATGGGTTAAGGTGGCCAGACATACATGATGGGATTTACCCATTATCATTCTTGTGTATGGGCCTTTCCAGACTGACCGGAGTGCCAAAGAACAACCGTAGCCGCCACTACAGTCAGTTGGGAAAGACAGAAAATTACCGCATATGGGGATCGGTCAGGTATGTGTATGCGGTTCCTACAGCATGTGTGCCGACAGGTACCAATGTGATCTGTCGGTACACATGCTTTACAAATCACATATGTATGGCCACTGTTACAACGTGTGCAGTACATTAGTTAAGTCACAGTGCCATTAATCAGAGGGCACCTAAGGGGTGTCAAATTGCTGCAAAGGATTTACACTAAAATGACACACAGGGACAGTGGCAAAACGAGAACCATTGCACATAAGCAAGGCATGTGGGGGGAAACCAGCTATGTGCCCAAGGGAACTGGAGTCACTAGTAATACACCATTTCTTAAAGGGCAAGTCCAGCCCCAAAATGAAAACTTACATACAGGTAAATCACCCCCCAAAACCCTAAATGGTAATAGTTTGAAATGTGAAATATATAAGTCTAACCTGAAATCCTGCACAATGTCCTGTTGCCCCTGTTTCTGTTCTGAATGTTAATCCCCTGTCTTCCTCTTCTGAGCATGCTCAGGCTCAGTACAGGCTCAGTTCAGGTTTCGAAATTACTCAGTTTCCATGAGGCATCCAAAAGCATAGCAGGCATACAGTAATGAATTCATAGGACAAAGTTTGATATATCAACATATTTTAAAGAGGCCATTCCTTCTAAAAGATGTTCTTATGAGGGTGGAGTTGTCCTTTAAGCTCTAAATGGAAGACCCACAGGAAGCCTAATGTGCACCATATTCTGCAGTATGGATATTGGAACAGATTTTTTTGTGCACTATTATGACATCTTTTGCTCACAGAGATGACTTATGTAAAGTTGGAAACTGCAAATAGACACTGAAGGATGCACCCAAATCACACCAGCAACCCGCTTATCTACACCAGATCTGTCTCCCACATCACAAGTTTGTGCACTACAGTATATTCTGCAGAATTTATATTCCAGCAGATTTTTGAGCACAGTTATATACAGTAGGATATAATAAAGTCCATTAACAGCCAAACAAGTAAGAACTCACGCTACCTAATATAATATTTGGTTATGGTGTGCCCAAGTACCTGTGCTCAAACGGAATGTGCCATTTACCAATGCAATATCCAAAAACTTTATGTTTCGCACTACTGTATTGTGAAACTTACAGAGCAATGCAATACTCTAAGCTGGCACTTCTAACCTGCCCAATATCCCACCATGCAATAATCCCATTGTGAGATTTATTGCATCGTGGGTTTGCGGTCAGGTAAGTCTTTCGCCTCCATTTAAAAGGTGTTACGTTTCACGCTACATCGTATTGCATCTGCTATGCCGCACTATTTCCAAAAAGTTTTGGAAATAGCGCAGGCACAACAACCACAGTGTACAGCCCACACTGTGGTTGTACACTAATTTGCTTATTTAGCAGCCATTATTACATCACCTACCTGATGTCTCCTACAGGGAGGTGGTAAGAGGCTACACCCTTCTGCATTGTGGAATTTTGGGCAAGAAAGTAGCGTTAGCATACATATATTTCATCTCCAGGGTACTACCTGCATGAATACAAATAATGAAAGTTTAAGGGTGATGCAGCTACTTTTATCAGTGCAATGTTATAAAGCAAAGAGTTTATATTAAAAGAGCTGTGTTGCAAATATTCACAAAACTTTATTATCACAATGTGTCAAACAAATGTCAAGAAATGTTTTGCATTAAAAACAAACCGGGGATGAAGCTGTTAGCGAAACAGGTCCAGTGTTTGGAGCATTAGGCAGCTTCCCCGGTTTGCCCTCGATCTCGACCTCTATTTGATAACAGATTACTTATATTAGCAAGGGGTACTAGATTAAACGGAGTGTGTGGCTTGACCAGATGACTCATTTGCACTATTTATTATACATTATTTGATTACCTAGAGGGTAAAACATGGGGTTGTCTGTGTTGACATTACACTTTTAATTGTTTTTAAATGGGAAGTTCAGTGCAAATACATATACTTTTAAGAAAAAATGGCAGTATTTTTCCATCCTAATTACCTTAATCTGCCCGTTCAGCATTTTGTCTGTGTATAAATAAATGCAGCCAAAATACTGACTTCCTGTTTGCAGGACCCCTAATAGAGAGCGTTATGGTCTTGCCCTTGACCCAGCGCCTGGGTTGATTCAGTTACTCAGTAGAGATCTGAGCATCTTTGACCCATCCAACAGCCAATCAGTAGAAATAACTGTTAGGAACATTCCAAGGAAGTGGTGCATTCTGGGAAGAAGAAGGACTGTTAGAACCTAAAATGTCAGCTCACTAATGTCAACAGCAGGGAATGGAAAAGGGTATGAAATCAACTGATTTTTCAAAATGGGAGAGAATATGTAGAATAACTAGGAATATATAATATAAATTAAGAATTTTTAAAATTTATATTTTCAACTGAACTTTCCCTTTAATCTAGAACACTTCATGACATTTGCTTGACACATTGTGATAAAAAAGTTTTGTACATATTTGCAACACAGTACGCCCCAGTGTCTTTTTGCTCTTATAATATAGTCTTATTTCCCCAACGGGCAGCATGGGCTCCACTTATAGCATAGATACATTTATGTAATTTTGGTAGTGCACAATTTTACATATTGTTTCTTCATAAAGCGAAGAGTTGACTTGTAACACAATCCCGTCTTAACTTTTGCAGAACTTTTTACACCAAGCATTAGCTGACGATAAAATGTTGTGCAAAAGTAGTCCCAATGGCTTTATAACACCGCTTGTGGCAGCTTGCATGGGTGCAATTTACAATGCTAGCACAGCCAGTGCAAAAAGTCACGGTAAGCGATAAAACATCACTTGGGGTAATGCCATTTCAGTTGGGGCTTTAAAGCCCCGCAAGAGCTCGATATTTACCATATGTGTTTCCGTGATGTATAAACAGATTTATTTTACTTACCATCTCCAAAGATACTTACAAGACCCGGTCCCTAGACACCTGGGTGCTTCCCCAGCTCCTGTTGCAAGCTCGTTTTGAGCAAGAACAGGAGCAGTGAGGCACTTCCTGATCATGGCTGTCAGCTGTTGGCCTGCGGTGGCATTAATAATTGCAGTTCTCTATAAATACCCTTTATTATTTTCTTTTACTAAGAAATGTATGAAAGTAAAGAGCAGTCTGACACATGAGCGATCGTGGGGGCAGTCCTGCAGTGCACCATGTGTACGAGCGCTCCTTCCGCCCGACAATCGTGTTGGCCCCTGTGATCGCTCATGTGTTTACAGCTTAATAGGGATCTCTCAGCCAGACAGAATATTAATAATGGGACATGGAATATTTACTGAGCCTCATTCAGATAAAAATCCTAAAAAGTGTTGAGATAAATTGTCTACTTGATATTTGTGGACTGATTCACTGTAGATACATCTACATACACCCACACTATTATCCAACATATAGTTTAAGGCCCATACACTACTTTGATATTAGATAGATTAGACGTTTGTCTACAGGCAAACTTCTAATCTATCTAAAGGTCCATACACACGTACTATTTCACACCCGACGAACGACCCCCGAGCACAAGGCACAAGGGCACCGAACAGCCGTTTTCGGGTTGATAATTGTACGTGTGTATGTGTTTGGTCTGGCATCGTTTGTTGATCAGCCATGGTGGATTGGGTCGGCTGAAACTAGCCCGATCTTCGTTTTTCCAATAAAGGTTGATTAGAAAAACCGAGAACAGTTTAAGTTTTTCGAGCGAACATTATTGCATTATGAGTGAATTTATCGGATTGCCCCCCCCCCCACAGTCACGGGCTCTGAAGGCACACCACTGTATGGTCTGGCAGCATGATTTATAGCACACAATAGATTATTAAAAGCAAAATAAGTCCAACTTAGGTAACACAATGCTGAATCATAGCAAATAAATATAGTTAAAAAAATTGGACTAAAATCAGACACAAAGGGTAATTAAATATACCTCTATGAGAATGAGCATCAATAACAAATATGCTAAACCAGAGTCAGAGATAGGGAATTCCTCACAATACAATAAAGATCTATATAGATCGAAAATGAATAAGAAATGAATATAAAATACATCACATGCAACGCAATACTGTATGAAATGTGAAATAGGTAAAACATGTACAGGGTTCTTATCGTTAAAAATGGTGCTGATTTTGCCCCAACCAATCAGATGTTAGCTTTCAAATGTTAAATAAGATCTGATTGGTTGGGGCAAAATTAGCACTATTTTTCACGATAAGTTAAGCATCATATGGTAGTATCTAAAAACAATCCTAATTATTCCTTTATTGAATATATATCTATATATATATAAAAGTCAATGTATGTATGTACCGTATGTATGTACAGTGGTGTGAAAAACTATTTGCCCCCTTCCTGATTTCTTATTCTTTTGCATGTTTGTCACACTTAAATGTTTCTGCTCATCAAAAACCGTTAACTATTAGTCAAAGATAACATAATTGAACACAAAATGCAGTTTTAAATGATGGTTTTTATTATTTAGTGAGAAAAAAAACTCCAAATCTACATGGCCCTGTGTGAAAAAGAAATTGCCCCCTGACACGCACCTTCCAAAAAGTTTAACTTTTGTCTTGTCGGTCAACAAGGTATTTTCCCAAAAGTCTTGGCAATCATTGAGATATTTTTTAGCAAAATTGAGACGAGCCTTAATGTTCTTTTTGCTTAAAAGTGGTTTGCGCCTTGGATATCTGCCATGCAGGCCGTTTTTGCCCAGTCTCTTTCTTATGGTGGAGTCGTGAACACTGACCTTAATTGAGGCAAGTGAGGCCTGCAGTTCTTTAGATGTTGTCCTGGGGTCTTTTGTGGCCTCTCGGATGAGTTTTCTCTGCGCTCTTGGGGTAATTTTGGTTGGCCGTCCACTCCTGGGAAGGTTCATCACTGTTCCATGTTTTTGCCATTTGTGGATAATGGCTCTCACTGTGGTTCGCTGGAGTCCCAAAGCTTTAGAAATGGCTTTATAACCTTTACCAGATTGATAAATCTCAATTAAGTTATTCTTTAACTTATTTTATAAGTTTTAGAAATTTCTTTTTCACACAGGGCCATGTAGATTTGGAGTTTTTTTTCTCACTAAATAATAAAAACCATCATTTAAAACTGCATTTTGTGTTCAATTATGTTATCTTTGACTAATAGTTAACGGTTTTTGATGAGCAGAAACATTTAAGTGTGACAAACATGCAAAAGAATAAGAAATCAGGAAGGGGGCAAATAGTTTTTCACACCACTGTATGTATGTATGTATGTATATATATATATTTTCCAGAAAAACTTCTGGGCTGGGACAATTTTCATGAAACTTGGTATACATACATTTCAGGACCTGGAAAAAAACATACAGGGAGATTCAATAAAAGTTCTTATCGTTAAAAATGGTGCTAATTTTGCCCCAACCAATCAGATCTTATTTAACATTTAAAAACTAACATCTGATTGGTTGGGGCAATATTAGCACCATTTTTAACGTTAAGAACATTTATTAGATAACCCTGATAGTCCACTTTACAACTTTTGAAAATACCCTGTTCATAAACCTGTGTTGCACCATCTGGTGTTGAATCACCTTAGTTAAGTGCATACCTCCCAAATGTGACAGATTGTATGTATGTATATGTATGTATATGTTTATATAGCGCCACTTCGGGACGCATCGCTGTACAGTAATAAAATACACTAAAGTCATACAAGGGGGATAAATACATAGATAGTTCAGTACATAAATATATCAATTATAAAAATAGAAGTGCTAGGGCTTTGCCACAAGAGGTAATGAGGTCCCTATCCTGTAGGACTTACAATCTAGTTAGGTGGATAACACACAGATACAATGGAATGGGTATAAGTGTTGGAGTGAGACGTATGCAGTGCAAATAAAACAATCAAATACTGGTCATGGTTACTGTTGGACGCGGCTGCTTTTGCTGCGACCAACAGTCCATCCTCCTGGCCCACCGGTCGAAAGTCTCAAACAGTTGGTCAGGAAGAAGAGAGGATGTGTCATGTGACCGCACATTCAGTGTCCTCCTCTTCTTTGTGATTCGTCAAGATTGAGAGGTAACCTGGCCAATCCAAGATATGTCTCTTGTACTAGGGCAGTTGTGGCAAACCTATGGCATGGGTGCCAGAGGTGGCACCCAGAGCCCTATCTGTGAGCACTCATGCACAGCAGAGTTCACGAGAGTTTTTATACCAGAAATGTCCCGGTCTGCTCCCCTTTTTAAAATCCAGACTTTAAGAAATTAAAGCACCTGTCCGTAGCAGAGAGAGGTCAAGTGAATCTCATTCTCTCTCTCCCTGCTTCTGCAGACAAGGATGGGGAGTGCAGTAATGTAATCTATATACTGTATCTGCTTGTGTATCTGAATGTTTCAATCAAATCTCAGTATTAAGGTTAAATTGCCGTGTTGGCACTATGCAATACATTAATGGGTTTTGATTTGCAGTTTGGGCACTTGCAGGGTTATTCAATAAAAGTTCTTATCATTTAAAATGGTGCTAATTTTGCCCCAACCAATCAGATGTTAGCTTCCAGATGTTACATAAAATTTTATTGGTTGGGGCAAAATTAGCACAATTCTAAATGATAAGAACTAAAGAACTAAAAGGTTCGCCATCACTGTAATAGGTAATGGGCAGGCAGCTACTCTTGGAAGCCGGGGGGAGATCACAGTTTGCAGCAGTCTAATGCAGCATTTAAAGAAGGCAGCTAAGGAAATGTATCAATTGGCAAAAAGTCTTCTCCTTTCAAATTAAGTAGCGAGGAACGCTCACACTAGTTTTGGGGTGACCCCCTTTTTCAGGTGCCCCTAAAGAAGGGGGAAATAAGGAAATGTGAAGTTTCCAATTACAGGGTGCTGGCAGCCATGAAATTTATATGTGCAGCATACTGCAATACAATTGCACTGTAGGGGGTTAAGGGCTCCTCACTACCGCGTTTTTCGCGCGTTTGCACACACGTTTTTCGCTAAAACGGAAATCGTGGGAATGCGAAAATTCCCATGATTTCCGTTACACATGCGATTGCGCGTCCGTTCGCGTTTTGCATTCAATAATTTTTTTGCGCAATCACATGCGGTTTCTCTTTGCAAATAGCGAAAACACATGCGCAAACACGAAACAACGCGCGCAAATGCACAGTAATTGTGCGCGCAGTCACATGCGATAACGCTTGCAATTTCGTGCGTTGTAGTGTGGCCTCAGTCTAACTGTTAAAGCGGTAATATTAAAGGGTATGTAGATGGAATGCAATTTGTAAGAGACCTGCAGATTTAAAGGATTTTTTTATTAGATTCTGGCAGATTCAAAGCAATATCTAGGAAACCGTGACAGATTAAAAATAATGTTGTAGGTGTGGTTAGATATCTCTGTGCTTGCACGCTGCCATGCACACCACATCTCCCTTACTCACCTGTCCCTCTTGTACATTTCTAAATGTTGGGAGGCATGTATAATTGGGGAGATCTGGCCTAGAATCCTGCATCAGGTCAGGCTCCAGAGGTTTTCCCGATTTGTAGCTCCGGTTCGGGTAAACCACAGTGAGTTTGAATGGTTTGTGGGTCAGGTGCAGTTAGAAAGCTGTGAGTGCGGGTCAGGACAGGTAGCCGGTCTGTCAAATTTCAGCTGCGAGTGCAGGTCAGATCATTGGGAAAAAAACGGGCAACGTCGAGGACTCTGCTAGTATATAAATATAGATCTAAAACCAATCCTATCTATCCCTTTATAGCATTCCATATGGTACTGAAGGTAAACTTGTCTCCCAGGACCAACTTACTAAGTAATAATTGTTAATAAACAGAAAATGAACTTTCCATTAAAATAATATAGTCTAATCTTAGACCAGCCACTGCTGGATTCAAACCTTCCCCAGACTCTCCTCCAGCTCAGTAAACGAATCCCAGCTGCTTGTTCCCCTTCCATGTCCTATCAGTGTTACGTAGCTAACTTTGGGGACGGGTGTCAGTCGGTACCAAAGCTCTTGCAAAAGCGCACATGGAAACTGTTGGAAACATCTGATCTTGGTGGTAAAACTTTGTTCGCATTCTGTTCACTTATGCAGTACCAGACTTGTGAAAAATGTCTTTAAGGGACATGTCCATGCAAAAAATAACTAAAGCTATAAATGATCTCCACCCCCCAAACCCCACTTTCACATTAACAATAATTTCCAAATATTCCCCTGAAGGGACTTACCTGACCTGGTCCCTTGCTGCCTATGCGCCACCCCCTGCCAAGCAAAAGCAGGAGCAGAGGGTTTCTGCGCTGACAGACGCTCTTCTTCCTGGTCAGGGCTGCCAGGCATTTGGGCATGAGAGCAGTGGAGCAGCTGAGAGCTGTTCCACTTGCTGGTTGTGACTGTCAGTAAAGGCATGTCGCAGCAAGTGGAACAGCTCTCAGCCGCAGAGCAGAGGAAGAGCGGCAAGGGACCAGGTCAGGTAAGGAACTTCAGAGGCATATTAAGAAAATATTGTTAAAGTATATTAGGAAAGTATTGTTTAAATACATGTTAGCACTATTTTCTCTTTGTTCGCACTCTATTTGTTTGTGCGAACATAGAGTAAATAGTGCTAACATGTATAAGATTAAAGGGCATGTCCACCCCCAAAACTAAAATTTAACCCCTTACTGGCCACATCAAGTAGTTTAAAACAATCCTTACCTTACATTCCTGCTCAAAATAGTTCCCCTGCTGTGCCCCTCCAAAGTCCAGGAAACTGCTGTGTAGGAGCAGTGTGTGACTCATGCTGTGCCTGAGACTTCCTCAACCTCATCAAGGTTGAGGCATGCTCAGTGCAGCCCTCCCTGCCTCTCAGCCAATCACGGACGCGGCTGCCGGTCCCGCCCCCTGCTTTCAATTCCATGCAAGCAGAGGGCCTGAACACTGCAGCGGAGGAGAGAGGGCAGGTAAGTAAGAATCGGGGGACTTTCTAACAATTATATTAATGTGGTTGGGGCTGGGGGAGCATGCCCTACCGCATATCAAAAGTTAAGTTTTGGGGTGGACATGCCCTTTAATATGAGGAAAGTATTTTTTTTCAGTTTAGATACTTCAAAAGCAGGACTGCACAGAAATGTGTTTCCTTTATCCATGATTCTGAAATGCCATTCACATCATTTATCTCATTTAAAGTTGTTAATCTATTTCTCCCATTTTTCCATCTAGGCTTCTTGCATTTGTAAACATTAATTTAACTACACTATTCTGTTTTTAATTTACTCTCCTTACATAGTAACATAGTAATTAAGATTGAATAAAGACATACGTCCATCAAGTCCAACCTATTCCCTTTTTTTTTTTTTTTTTTTAACCATATCTAACAGTTGATCCAGAGGAAGGCAAAAATCCCCAGCTAAAAAGGGGGAAAAAATTCCTTCCTGACTCCAAACGGCAATCGGAAAGTATCCCTGGATCACCCAGATCTATATGCATTAATACCAGTAATTCTCAATATTTTTTAGTTTTAGAAACTTATCCAGGCCTTTTTTAAAGCTATTTAATGAACTTGCCATTACCACATCTGCTGGAAGACAGTTCCACAGTTTCACCGTTCTCACTGTAAAGAAACCTTTCCTAACCTGAAGATGTAACCAGGTAACTTGCTGGCTGAATATCTTCCTTAAAGAACACCAGGGAGGTAAGGCACCTTTGCGGGGTTGGGGTTTTCAGGGGGTTTAGAAGTTAAATATAAACTCTAGTTGGAGGGGGGGTTGCTCAAAGCCTTTGATGCCACTGTATCTAATCTATCTGATTTGGGTCTATGGCTAGCTTTTAATGTAATTTACAGGATATTGTATTTTATAGCAATTAAATAATCCCCAAATGATATGAAGATATTAGAAGTTTTCAAGGAACTCCATAACCATAGAAAACCTACAGGCCAAGGGCTTCACACAGGTCATTGAACTGCACCAGAGATAACGTAACCCTTACAGTGTAAAATATTATTTTAAAAGGGGAAGATCAGTGTCCATTATAGTTTTTTAGTCCCTGGGTTGATTCAGTTGGTCAGTAGAGAACTGAGCATGTGTGACCCATCCAACAGCCAATCAGTAGAAATGACTGTTAGGGCTAGGCCACACCACAGCATTTTCATACGTGATTCGATTGCACGTTAAAAGCAATAATTGCTCTGGCCACACTTGGTGCGCAGCTGTGCGTTGCACTGCGATCTGTTAACCAGAGCACATGCATTCTGCTTTATTTTGCGCAATTGCATGCGCTCCGATTGCACCACACACGGCAACACACACTCATGTTTGTGGTGCGCCAGGACGTGCTTTTGTGTGGCCTCGGCCTAAGGAACATTTCAAGGAAATGTGCATCTGGGAAAAGAAGCCAATATGTTGAATACCTAGGTATTTGAAATATAGATAACATTTTTATATTTTTATTTTCCACTTAACTTTAAGAGTCAATCTGTTGTGAGGACAAGAGATGGACTAGAACTCGAACCCGAGTTCAAACCAAGACTTCTTGAACTATCCTGGAACACGGATTTCTTGGACTTTCAAACTTTCCCGACTTTCGATAATTATCTAATTCGAAAATCGAATGATCTTCGAATCATTTATGGGATAATTATCGAATGTTCGAATGTTATATGGGATAATTATTGAATATCGAACGCGGAAGCTCGAAAGTAGCGCGTGTGAGAATAAAATAAATTTTTTTAAAGTTCTGGATATTGGAACATGTTCCCCAGACCATTTCCCAGGTCCCACAGCCATTTACATTAAGTTACCATTGATATTTTAATTGTATTTCATTAGAACTTTTCAAACTATTTGACTCCCATTGACTTTAATGGGTCCGTTTTCGAACTTTTGAACTTTCCATATAGTTCGAAAGTTCGAAAACGGACCGAACTTTCGGAAGTTCGGCCATCTCTAGTGAGGACCACTATATATTTAGATAAATAAAATTAATTAAAATGTAAATCTCCCGTACAGGGTAATCCCACGCCCAATCTTAAAATAATAATACAATAAATTACAATACTTTGTTGGTGCTAATTTTGCCCCAAACAATCAGGTGTCACGTATATCCAATATCTGATTGGTTAGGGCAAAATTAGCATTTTTAAAATTAAGAACTTTTATTACATTTCCCTGTATGATTATAATTTTTATTATAATATTTATTTATTATTATTTTCCTTTCTGGTTATGGGTTCACCCATATATTTGGATCAACAAGATCCAAGAACAAGTTGTGTGATGCTGTAACAGGGGTTAAAATCAGGCTACCCAATATTGCATAGGTAAGTGGGAGTTAAACTCCTTCATTGCGCCGGCTGCATGGGTATTGCAAAGGAAACACACGCAACAGGCGTAATTTAATTAATACCCTGTTTGCTCTACTTTTAATTTCACTATTTAACATAGCTTTCCCCTTTTAATATTTAGCTCCAGGCTTAATTCCATTATTAAATACTGGAAACCAGATTTACCTGGAGCGATAACGGCTCAGAGTAAATGAGGCCTTATATGTATTAATATTAGTAATTCTCAATGCTGTTATGACACCTTACTCTGGGCGTTCCTATAACACCTCTTAGCCACTATCCAATCACGCCCTTAACACCTGGCTGTGATATGCTAATTGGGATTTTCCAGGGTACATAATTGCCACAGATTCTTGTACAAGTCATTCTGAATTGAGAAAGCCAGTCGGATGACTAGCGAAACATCTTCAAGGACTAAACTTTAAGGCTAAGTCCACACTGCAATGCACAGTTGTCGCACGAGATTGTGTGTGCGATTCTTTTGATTTGTGCGTGCATTTTGCGCATGCGATTTTGCATTTTTTCCGTTTTTCCATTATGGAAACGCATGCAAAAATCCCCACGATTTCCGATGTGCATGCGGTTGCACATCCGTTTTCGTAACGCATGCGTTCACCATTTTTGGTGCGTTAATGCATGGGTTTCCATAACGGAAAACGGCAAGATCTCATGCGCAAAACCCACGTGCAAACGCAAAATGCACAAGAATCGCGCACACAATCTCGTAAGGAATGTGTGGTGTGCGTGGCAGTGTGCAAGCCCCGAAAAATCCAACTTTGTCTACACAACATCCTCCCATGCCCCACATGTACCTGTAATGCAAAAGCCCCTCTTTCGTCCTCCACACCCTGGAACACCCCTAACTCGGCCTCCACCCCACCTCTTAGATGATGTAGATTACGTCACACCGCCCCGCCACACCCCCTGCCCACCCCCTTCTCCCCACCCTGCCCGAAAGCCATATTTGGCAGGGTGGGATATCTGCATACCTCACAACTTTTGGAAATGCAAAAGAGAAACATGTGGTGTGCATGGCAGCGTGCAATTGCAGAAAAATCTGACCATGCCCACTTTGCTAAGACCAGTTAGGTTAAAGACATATGGTTAGGAAAAAGAGGGTGTACGTGGCCTTTAACACGGGGGCTTCAGTAAAATTAACCCTTTACAGTGAACTTGTATTGCAGTATGGCAGTGCCATCCCATTCACAGATCTTTCAGCTTTTATCAGCTTTCCTTAAAGGGCATGTCCACCATAAAAATAAACTTTTGGCATATGGTAGGTGAGAGGCAGCCAATCACAGACTCGGCTGCCGTCAATGGAGACGCCATGGGAACAAAGATCTGTAAGTAGTGTTCTGGTGTTTTTTTTAAAGTTTAGGGGTGGGCAAGCGGAATCTACAATATGCCTAAAGGGTTTCATGCTAGGTGCAATGGCTGCAGAGGATGGATCTGGATGGTGGGAGGGAGGGGAAAAAAGGGCTCTCCTGCACTTGCCACTATCCTCTCAGAGGACAAGGAGGAGATTTTTGGACATTTTTGAACTTTTGGACAGGAAGACAGCTACTACTCTTCAGTTTCCTGGACTTTGGACAAGCACTGCAGGACAACCATAAGGAGCAGAGGTGTAAATTTTTTTTAAAACTACACAGTGGGCCAGCAGTGGGTTAAATTTTAGTTTTGGTGGTGGACGTGATTTATTACCTTGTGCTGCACATTCACATTTCATGTCTATCAGCACCCTTCAATGGGAAACCTTACACATTTCCTTAGCTGCTTTCTTCCTCTGCACCAGACTGCTGCCTACTGTGATCTCCAGGAGTAGCTGTCTGCCCAATCCCCAGTACAAGAGACTTCTCTTGGATTGGCCAGGTTACCTATCAATCTTAACTCAGGTCAATCATTTAGGTGATTACTCATTTCACCACCAGGTGGCAGCACATAGGTTGATTAACTTAAAAGGGGGTGAAAAAAAGGCAGTAGGGAGTGTTTCTAAAAGTTAGATTTTTTTTCCTGCTCCTTAAACGTAAGCATACCAAGTCTTGTGAAAATTGTCCCAGCTGAAGGTTTTTCTGGAACATACCCTCAGTGATCATGTCTCCTAAAAAGGACATGGGTTGGTGGTGCCAGGATGGGAAGGCTAAACTTTTACCCAAAACTACTGGTGGAGAATGCGCAGTAAGGAGGATTGAATAACTCGCTAATCACCAGAACTGAAATCGCAAAAACTCATTCAGGTCAAGCAATATATATATGGGGGAAACTACTTTAGGAGCACTTCCTGCAACTGCAGGGGGGTTCCCACTTCTTATCCTCCCATAGATGCTGGACCGACCCCCAGTAGACACTGTACATGATGCTGGGACCCCTATGATGTAGTTACATCCTTGATCAAACACCTCTAATGTTGGTACTTTTGCTTCAAAAATCTTTTGTATCTTCACATATCCAGCACTATGTTGGAAACATAGAAAAGATAATCAATGCACATTCCTAGGCCCCATACAATATCTCATTCTTACACACTGGATCCATATAACAGGCTCTCTCACTTCCCCCCAGCCCTTTGGCTTTTTAAAATGAGGGAAGAGGCCATCCATCCAGTGCTTTATATTAAAGGCATAGGACCTCCCATAAAAGGGGCGTGTTGGGGGTGCTATAACCACATGGAAGCTTGACCCGGCTTCCAAATAAATACATACAATACAAGGATTGTGGAAGCACAATAAGTAGCACTCTTTCTGTTTGCAATATTATAATGTACATGGGGCAGAAGCAATATGTTGGGCTTTCCCCTAAATAACTGCTAAACCAAACTATAGATTTTCCCCATTGACAAAGGGTTAACAACTTGACTTTTAGGCTGGGTACACATGGAGGGATTATTTGTCCTGACCGTCAAAATGTCCGTCGGTCACGGCAAATTCAGCCGCGGCCGAATTTGTGAACGATCGACCGTGCGGTCCCATAGGGAAACGCACAATCGATCAGGATTTTCCGACAGGATTTTTCGGATCGGCCAAATGGACAATCGAGGTCGGTCACGGCCACCCGCCCCACACCAGCAGATATTTTCGGCCGACTGACCAATAGTGCCGTGAATTGGTCGGTCGGTCGGTCGAAAATATCTTCTGGTGTGTACCCAGCCTAAGAAGTGTCTTTGTCTATTTACAGGGAGATACAATGTTCTGTGCGATTGGGAAAATATGTACTATCAGCTTAGCGTGGGTTTTACACTTATTTTATGGGTCCTGTGTTGTTTCCAGTATTTTTTGGAAGTAGCCCAGTGCACCCAATGAAATAAGTAAAAAGTTCCATTTTGCGCTAATATTTAGTGTGAACTCTTATATAATCAGGTTCTAATCCCGGGAGCCTGGGGTGGCTGATTTTCCTTCACTCGCACAATTCACTTATTTGCAGGAAAGTAAACATTTCTGCATCTCTCTGTTAGTCTTATTGGGCTATATAGGAAAATATTGGCTATTTTTGTCTGAATTAGTCATGTATCTTCCTTATACTTCAATTTGATTTCTTAAATTTGGTAGGTCAGCCTGTTACCAAATCAATCACCATTTACATAAATGTTACCATGCTTGGTCAAGCTGCCCATACACCATGACAATATTAGATATCGGTCTGATGTGTTTAACAGCGCCCTCATAATAACGAAGGGTGCTTATTAACACCTGAAAGGCATTAAACTTTATCTATATATTAGCACAAACTCTAACCTGATGATGTTTTTATTAGCTTTGAATAATGCTATAACTTTTATAGGAAAAATAAGATGTGGGCCCCCTGCAGTTGCATGACCTGCTCCACCGGTAGTTACACCCAGTGGAGACGCACGTACCCCGGATATTTTGGAAAGGGCCCTGAATCTTTTGCTGGCACTTTAATAGTTACAGTTTTGCTTTACACAGCAAACTGGCATAATATTGGTAGTTGTACACTGTATAATGGGGGTGTGGATTTATTGGGACGGAGAAAGGGGCGTAGCCTAAAAATCAATTCCCCCTGATCTTTTGGGACCCTAGATATGCCGCAGGTTACACCCCTTGCCTGTCTGCTGCTCTGGATTAAATTGTAGCTTCGGTGCCGATCAAACCCCTTATGTGTATATTGCTGGAGGCAGTGATCAAGGGAGTGTGCTAACGAGGAACCTTGTGTCTGCAGCAACCAATCAGATGAGTTTGAGGGAGGATTACTATACATTAATAAAAATTCATATTTTACTTGAAAAAAAAATTGATATTTGAAAACCAGGCAATGTTCCTCCTGTGTTCTGTAGAGAAATGGCATGGCAGCCAGCCACGTACTGCTTTGAGTAATGTAAGTAATGTAACAATACAAAAGTTTCTTTCTATTAAACTATACTGTCAGTTTCTAAGAAGCTAACACAAAACCTGGCTACAGGGTGACGTATCAAGAGCCACTATCACAAAATATGTCTTTAAGGGCATGTTCACCCCCAAAATCCCTAATTTTGCAATACTTGCATTGCTCCTGGAAGTAGAAGTTAGAAGTTAAACGGTCCCATACCACATTCGGCATTACGGATTTGTGAGTTTGTACAGCCCTAAATAGAGATGGCGGAACATCATAAAGTTCATTTTTTGAACTTCAGTAAAAGTTTGAAAGTTCGTTTTCGGACCCATTCAAGTCTATGGGGGAGTGATAGTTTGAAAAGTCCGAGTGATTTATAGCTAAACTAACAATGGTAACTTACTGTAAATGGCTGTGGGACCTGGGAAATGGCCTGGGGAACATGTCACTGTCACCAAAACTTGTTAAAACACTTCTTAAACACAAGCGGGCAATTGTCGGGTTTTGCGCAAGCTACATTCGAGGGTTACGGGCAATTCAAGGGTTACAAAACGATACTTTTAAGGGTTAGCGCAAACAGAACCATAAATTCATGTGTTACCGAAATCGAACGATACTTTCGAGGGTTAGCAAAAACGAACAATACTTTAGAGGGTTATCGCAAGCAGAACCATAAATTCATGGGTTACCAAAATTGAACGATACTTTTGAGGGTTGGCAAAAATAAACAATACTTTCGAGGGTCAGCGAACGATAGATTCAAGGGTTAGCAAATGGCTCATAAGTTCGATAATTCTCGGAAACAGCAACGACTAATGTTCAATAATTATCGAAAGTCCGGAAAGTTCGAGAAATCCGGGTCTGGGATAGTTCGAGAAGTCAGAGTCCGTTCGAACTCGATAAGTTTGTCTCAAACTCGGGTTCGAGTTCTAGTCCATCTCTAGACATAAAGCAGGTGGCTCATGCATGGCCATTAAGGTTTGCTACCACCTAGAGGAGCAACAAACAAGCTTCCTCTAGGAGCACTAGGGAGAAAGTAAATATTATGAAAATATTGTTTTGGGGGGTAAAGATTGTGTAATTAAAAGTTTGTTAAGGGGGTTAACAGGCCTTTAAAGTTATCGAATATATCTAATCTATCTGTAATAAGGTGTCTGTTTTGTTTTTTCTACAAATGCTTTTTTGTTTTTGTTTGTAAGGCTGGGTAAACACAAGGCGATTTTTTCAGGCAAACTGACCAATATTTTTTGTATATCTGGCGGAAGGAACGCCAGCGTAATGTTGGTAAATCACAGCCAAACATGCTGTTTCCTAGTGATTTTGAGTGATTTTGTTTGTGTAAGTTATTTGCATTTGGTTGAATCTGTGTGTATTCTTGCAATATAAATGTATGTGTGTATATGTTAATCTATGGAAATTTATAGTGGTATATTTGTTGTATATTTACATATATAGTAAGTGTAGTAAAGTGCATGTTAGTGTTTTTGTCATGAGGGAATGTGTGTGTGTGTATTTGTCTGTTATGTTGGCCAACACATCTTATAGATTTGACGTTTAACCAACATTCCTGTGACATTCCCTATCCTGGCCAGACATATACATTATAACTTACGTGTTGACCAATCCATCGACATTCAATCAATTATTCCAGTGACCAGCATACGATCGCGAGGACCCGTCTGGCCTATTCATTTTGCAATCGTGAAGAACAGGAAAGGGGATTCCAGAAAAATTGATTGAATGCCACTGGATCAGTCGGCATTGTAAATTCTAGTGTATGGGCACCTTTAGTCTAGGAGTGGGAGAGCATAAGTGTAAGAAAGTAATAAAGGTCTAACTATCGGTCGTATGCCAGCCATACACTATATAGACATTAGATAGATGAGATTGTTTTTGGTCTGACCTATCTAATATCTAAATAGTGCACTTCCACCCCTCAGACGTTTGCACGTCGTCCTTTCATTTTGCGATTGTGACCCACTAAACTTGTAAAAATGAATGGGTCAGGTGGTTTCATCACGCAAAAGTCAGAAGAACATTGTTGGAAGATGGGCACCTTTAGAGAAAACCTTTAGATCCTTTGTCCAGACCAACTGTTTGGCCAGGACGAATGACTTTCAATTGTGGCAAAAGTAGCTGCGGCCGACAGTTTGCTGAAACTGAGCGTGCAGTCTATAGAGGACCGCATGTGGTTTGTCCTATCACCCATTCATCAGATTCAAATAAACGGCCAGCCATGCAATTTTTTCGACCCGATCAACCAATACACTGAGCTATCGGCTGGTCAATGGTTCGAAATATTACATAGTGTGTACACAGCCTTAGGCACAGCAAGCTCTATTCTTTTAACTTACGTGAATAACAAAGTTGGCTTTTGACAAATTTAAAATGAGAATTGGTCAAGTGACGGACCTGGGACATCTGCACCTAAGATCTCATTCACATTGACTGTAAGCTTAACTTTTGACATCGCCATTTCAGAGGTTATGCTGGGAAAAATACGCACAGATGGAATATATTACAGAGCCTTCCAGTACTTATGTTTGTTGTCTGGGATTTGGGGGGTTGATCTATTCATGCACAACTATTTATCTTTCAATGCAAATGAGTGAATAATATAAGCATAAAGAAATGCAGATTGCATTATAAGAAGTTATATTTTTTCTATAATGAAATATCTGGATATTTTGGACTTATATATGACATCACTTTCTTTTTAAATACACATATGTAAATTCTCTTGTGGCTCCCGTCCTCTGGAAATCTATTCCCCTCTCACCTTAATAAACTTTAAATCTAACCTCTCATCCTATCTCTCTGAGCACAGCACAGCATAGGACTGTTGACATTGCACCAGTTATTACTATGGCACTTCCACCTATTCCTATGTATCTGTATGTTACCCACCTAATTAGAATGTAAGCTTTATTACTATGGCACTTTCACCCTTTCCTATGTATCTGTATGTTACATGTTACCTAATTAGATTGTAAGCTCTATGGGGAGGGACCTCTTTCCTCATGTGACATGTTTCAAGCACTTGTATATTTCATGATGCAAATACAGCAGCAAATGTTACATCCTGAAACATTGCTTGGTGTATTTGTAGGCGTCCGAGACCGATATCTGCTGGATGGTGTGTACCCACAGTTACACTGCTCAGTTTGGGGGTTTGTAAAACAAAAAAAACTTTCAACTTGGTACACTTACATTACATGCTGAGAGGCAGCCAATCAAGGACGCGGCTGCCGGCAGTGGAGAACGCCGGAGTATGGTAAGGATTTTATCAGACTACACAGTGGGGCCAGTAGTGGGGGAAATTACAGTTTTGGGGTGGACTTTAACTGTTGAAATTTCTACAGTTTTAAGTCAAAATATTAACAGAAGTTTTCAAAATTTGGGGTCTGAAACTGTCTAGAGTTGCCCATACACTACTCTAGACATTTGTCTGTAGACGAATGTCTAATCAATAAAGAGCCACCTAGTACATTCAAGTATGCAAACAATTTGCGATCACAAATTGAATGGGACAGATTGGATTAACTCAAGATGAAAAACGCTGCTTGTAAAATGCAGTCTGAAGACATTTGATAGATTAGAGGTTTGTCTATAGACAAACCTCTAATCTATCTAATGTCTGCCTAGTTAACCTTGTGCCTTTTCACATATATTTGCCTTGTTACTCTAACCAAAGACTTCACTTTCCATTTGTTTCTATGTAGGCACTCCTTGCCTTAAACTGTCCCTTACATTCAACCAAGGATGGGTGACATTTCTCTATTGGAAACATACAGACATAAAAATGTATGTGTAGACATTTTAGTATGTAAATAAAAATGTTGAAGTCAAGTTGCTTTAGTTATATACAGTTTATACATGCCCAGTATAAAATATTCACAGATCTCACAAAAAATAGTGTGAATAAGGAAATAAGTTCACATGAAAAATCACGTGATTATTATCTTAAATTTTAGTACATTGCTTGCGCTGTAAAAAGTGTTAAATTGCAGATGCAATAAAGTTGCAAAAGTTTGCCCATGCAAACAGTCACATATAATCTAGCTGCAGTAACCCAGTAAAAAAGCTAACCTTTGATTGGTTACGGCAATTTAATAGCATGTGCAGACTTTTGCATCAGCTCATGTCTTGTTACTGTTATTTTTGGTAAATCGCCTATAACTTATAAGCGTGATTTTAAGATGCTACTTAGGGAGTCTTGGCACATTGCCCTTTTTATATAATAAAAATATGTGATTTAGACAATTTTTATAAAATAAATACCAAGAGGCACAAAGCGCCTGCTCTGGAGTTAATTTCACGGTAACTGATGGTATATCGGTTAGCGCAACTTTAACTCCTTAATTGCAGCAGCTGCGTGACCTACACAGAAGATAATAACGCAGTTGTCGCGATCAATGTTATATGTTGATAGTGGCACTCTATTTCGTCACTTTTTAACGCCCCTCACCGGCGATATGTGATGCGAGCATATTATCCCCATAGTTCCATGTAATGTGTAATTACAAATAATTGGAAATGAGACAGAACCATTAAAATGCACCATGAATGGAAATGGCTTATAAAAAGCCCCCTTCTATGTTGCCGTACACCATGTTTGTATTGCATTAGGTCTCTATTAGCTAATTTTGATGCACGTTTTCCTTGTTAGTTTTTACCAGTTAAACACACGCAGACCTTCTGCTTGTCACTTCCAGCTCTTAGATGGGCACCCTGATTAATACACCCCAAATGGCAGTGCCCACATCCATTAATCTCTTTAGGGCCACGTGGATTAAAGAAATAGCTCAGACCCCTGCTAAGACTCACTTATCTTATTTAATATCATTCTTTTTTTGTCCGATTCCCCCTCCTCCCATTGTAAATGTCCTTAATCCCCTCTGCAGACCCTGAATGCACAGGGCTTGGCAGTGATCGCTTTATAAGCTCAGACAGTGGGACAGAGAGCTCACAGCACATTAACCACTCAGCACTATGGACATCACAGCCATAGCATCGCCTACTGCCAGGATGGCCCTCGGAGGCACAGTCAGAATCAAGGAGAGGAGGGTGAGTGTCTGCACAGATTCCTACTGCACCAACTGTTATTGTTACTTTTCTCTCATATAAAAATCTAGTCATGGGGCTCTCATATTTTCTCAGACTGTAGCTCACTTGGCAATGTAGATTTCTGTTGTGACATAGTTGTGTCCTTAATCCTGGATTCTTCTATAATTACCCATATACCAAGAGTATTTATTGTGTATATTGTCATAGAATTGGAATATACACATTGTATGGTATTGGGTTTGTATGAGCGTTGTATTGATTTCCCATCCTGATGAATGTTTTTCCTTCCTGTTGCAGAGAACCCCAGTGTCCCATAAAGTGATAGAGAAGAGGAGGAGGGACAGAATAAATCGCTGCCTTAGTGAACTTGGCAAAACCGTGCCTATGGCGCTGGCCAAACAGGTCAGTACCTCAGATCTACATGTATTAACAGCCAGAAGACACGAATATAGTGGACATGACTATTAAGGAGACAAATGAAAAGTTTCCTACCTGGAATACATTAAGGAAACGCATATTAAAAATGCATCGCAGTTTAACACAACTTCTCGGTGCATTTGAGTTTCCTGTACTATACATACACTATTGCGTTTCTGGACAGCAGTGTTTTATAGGCAGATGGGTCACAAACCCACACAAACCCATGTTGTTTTATATGGAAATAAAAATGTCCTTGTGTTTTTTTAAATGTTCTATCCACATTTTCCTATGTCATTAATGTATGCGATATTTCAGCCAGAAAGAAATCACAAGAGTCTGGGAATACAGATGGATGGCAGAAAGTGACCTTGTTCTCATTTCTATTTTATATATACTGTATATATATCAGTCAAACATCCGTATCATGTCCTATGTTTTCATGCCAGTTACTATAGATACAGCCTAAGCTGCTATTATCTCAGCTGATCTTGTTTGGATGGGGATAAGTTGCCATTGTGAATTCCCTATGCAGATCCCTGTAATGTGATTACTAAACGTTGTGTTATTATTTCCAGAACTCAGGTAAACTGGAAAAGGCTGAAATATTGGAAATGACTGTTCAGTACCTGAGAGCTTTACATGCGGCGGATTTCCCAAGAGGCAGAGACAAAGGCAAGGACATTTTTGTTTTGTTTGTACAGAAACTGCAAATCTCAAGGTTTAGAATTCTGACAGGGAAATACTGATTATCACTATACATCAGAAGTAGGATTGTAGATTGAACTTGCCATGATGATTCGAACAGTAATCCATTCCTGATTTTGTGTTAAAGTGCCGGATTCTGTACATTAAACAACAAAATAACTAAATGTGATTGTGGGTCAATATTAGATTATTTATTTGTAGTAATTCCTTTTTCATTATTAAAATTCCAAGAAAATGGCAAGTGAAATATTGTAATAAACTGATAAATACCACGTATCTTATGCAGCACACAGTACTTTGTTTCTAGATTCTGATTGCCAGAAGTGATTAGAGATTCCCACAGGGAATCTTATGTTAGAATCAACGCTCTATCACCCACATTGTGTGATGTTCCTCCTGAATGGATCATCTCCTTGCCTTTGCAGCTTTCTAGTTCAACTTATTTTCTCTATCCGAGAATGGGACTCTGAGCGTCCAGATCACTAAACACCACTAGAACCACCAGAATTCCCAAACCAAAATGCTATAGAACAAAATATCAAATGATTCAACAAGTAAATATAATGAATCTAATTAATTATATTATACTAAGGTTTGTTTAAGGTGACCTTTCCCTTTAAGTGTGTAATTTAGTGGACAATTTTATTCTTTGCTTCCCTATAGATCTCCTGTCTGAATTTGCAAACTATTTCCATTACGGTTACCATGAGTGCATGAAGAACCTGGTACACTATCTGACCACTGTAGAAAGAATGGAGACAAAGGACAATAAGTATGCCCGAATTGTTGCCTTCTTGCAATCAAAAGCCCATCTATCCACGGAACCTCTCTATAGCCCTTTGCAGGAGTTAGATATTTCTTGTCAGCTTCATTCCTCTCCTGACTACACAAGTCCTGGTGACTGTACTTTTCCACAGACCACAGGAGGCTCTTTTTCATGGCATGGATCTGCTAGAAGCCCTACTCTGAATTATCTTACTAGTCCATCTGCTATGTCTCTTCCATGTAGCCCCACGCAACAACCAGCACATAGCACCTTCCTGCCCTCTGTGCAAGGTTTGGACAGACATTACTTTAATCTGCTTGGACATTCTCATACAAGTAGTTTTGGTGCCCAGCACCCTGCAGTTTTGTGACCCACCCACGGGAAGACAGACTGTTTGCAAGTTTCACAAGGAGCTTTTAAAAACTCCACAGGTTTTCACTTTTATATTTCAAACTTAAACAGACTCATCCGACTTGAAGTATCAATGCTTTTCTTTTCAATGTTGTCTTTCTTTATTAATGTTATTTACTAAAGAGATGAAAATAAATGTGTCGTAAGACACTAGTTTTATATTGGTATAAGCAATTGTGTTTCTTTTGCATTTAGGATCTAAACATTTCAGCAATATACAGAGGCACATCATGTCCAATTCTTACTTTAACTCCTGTTTATCAGGGAACTTGTCCAAAAAATGACAAATACACATTAATCCCATATAAAAAGTGTCCTAGAGGGGGGAAAATCTTTCCTAAGGCTGGGTACACACCAAACAATTATTTGTCCAATCCAACTGTTTGCCACTAGGGGATGGCACAATCAGCCATTTGTCCAATCCGGGCGAATGAGCAAACGATCTTAGTCGGCGACGCCTCCAAAAATGTTGCTGATTTTTCGGGCCAACCAACACAGCGATATTGGTCGGTTGGCCTGATAAATCTGCTGTGTTTCCAGCCTAACAATGTAGAAAACAGAGCAAATCAACCTAGTACTAATACTTATTTTCTTATTCTTTACATTACACAAGAAAAATTGTCTCATAAGCCCCTATACCCAACATTGATAATAACATCGATTTGGCAAATTCAGTCGAATCTTCTGCAATATCAATAGCAGTTTCATGTGTTCTTGATTTTATTGAAAAAATTAAGATCGACATGGTGGAAATGTTTCTGTCCCCCCATCTTCCATAGATTTCAAACTGAAATGGCACATGGTGGGAAGTTTTGATCAGTTCTTTTTAATCTTTTCAGCCAATTGAAAATCAAATTAGAAGACCATCAGCCTCTGTATGGCTGGCTTTAGTCTGGGTAAAATATCTCTTTCCACACTTGAAACCCCCCACAAATATTATTCCACAAATAAACATTTCATTTCCTGTGTATCCAAACATGGTGAAATTGCCGCCCCCCCCCAGCTTGTGTGCAAGTATATTTTATAAGGATCATTTTCCCTTGAACATCTCTTCATCAATATTATTAAAATCATTTTGTCTAGTCGATCTTCAGAGTAAATAACATCTACTCTATTTTATCCACACTGTCCAGCACTGAGTACTGTATATCTACAATAGAAATACACATGTGGAGGGAGTTTTGCAAGGAGGGCCACGTTTACCCATATAGTTCCATGGCAGTATAAATCCCATGGTACCCAGAAGGATTTTAAAAGTAACATTCCTGTGCAAATTTGTGAAGTGGAAAGGTGTAAATTCATTTGGACTTTGGGATCGGCAATAAATTAAGAGTAAATGAGATCCACATGCAAGGCTTATATCTGCAACACAAATATTGTGCTCTAGCTGAAATGGGGGACAATCTGTCAGGATAATTTTAGGCAGAGAAGAAACAGCAGTGTGAAATATATATAATATTACTATAATAATATATATATATATATATAAATTCTATTTGGAACAGATAAGTGATACAATTATATAATCATAACATGTACATGTATTTTCATATACGGAGACTAGTTACAATATCTGGTCATTGGGTTTGTGACGGAAGTTATACCGATTTTATTCAGCAGCATCCATTGTTTATCTCAGGCTGGTTTAGAACAGATTGGAAACTGCAAACTATTGCCCATTTACAAGCTGAAGCTCATTGTGGAACTCATCTTGTTTGAACCTCACTGAGCTTGCCGGGACCACTGGATGGGCGATGGGTAAGAAAGGGTTTGGAGGTCACACTGTAGTGGAATGTTTTTAGTGAATGAACACTAAATGAGAATTACTTAAAATAGCAAGTGATCTGTTTCAATCATCTGTTTCTGGGTATCAGGCTGGAGTTGGGGGGGCAAGGACGCCAGCCCATGACAATTATACCAAATGTCTACACAGACCCATGCACTCTGGAGAATGTGTTTTAGTTCTACATATATATATATATATATTCTACTTCTACTATATATATATATATATATATATATATATATATATATATATATATATATATATATATATAGTGAGGTATAGCAGGCGCACTTCACCCAGGCAGCACCTGGGCATTCTACTCGGGTACGGAGTGCATCGGATCCCTACATTTCTATATATATATATATATATATATATATATATATATATATATAATATTTGTGCATGGTTGTATCTGTACCTCTATTGGACTTATTGTTGCCTGCCTTGGGGCCATTGTATGGGCAGGAAATGTGGGCAGATCCTCACTCATTTCAATTATAAAGTATAGGAGCATATGTCACTGTCTCTAAGGTTTTGACCAAAGTCTCATAGAGCCACATTTATTAACCCATGGGAACTCCAATACTGCAGGTTATCAGGTAGGATCGCAGGCGTAGGTCGCAGGTACCTTGATTTGTACACTACCACGTGGTAGCAAAATACTGCAATGCAATGATATTGTATGATGATCTCAGAATTATGATCATGATTGTAAATTTACGACCACAACCTTAGTTTTAAGCTCGCGATTGTAAATTTATGGACGCGGCAATGATTGCAAAATAGCAATACCACACCTTTAGTGCCAAAGGAGGTGATTGAGGCTAGCAACATTTATTTGGGCATTGCATTCACCAACACTCACTTTTAGCCCCATTTCTTTCAAAGTATCATTGCAGATATGATCACCTTTCATTACATTCACCACCTTGGTTAATTTACAATGTGACTATTTAATAATACATCTTCCCCATTGTTATTAAATCCAAAAGATAAATGTAAGATACTCCTAATATGAATACAAAGGGGGAAAGTGCAGAAATGTTTTGTCAAGTAACTTACCCAGACGAGATCCCGAGATGTACTAAACTGTTTGTGAGATTTAGTATTTCACGGGATCTCAGTCAGGTGACCAGTGTGGCGTGCTTCGATAAGTCTCTTTATACCTTACATTTCACAAAACTACTGATATTTTAGTCAGTGTAAAACCCATGCTAAAACTGTGTACTCATAGTTAGTAAATATATTGTATACTGGCAATATTTTGAAATCACGTTCCTTGTGCCAACAGGGCGCACAAAAAAACAGAAACTAAACAAAATAATAGACCTGGACATGTTTTTGTTATGGGGCTCTGGGATTGTGGGTTCCAAGAACAATGCCTGACTGACAATCTATCACTGGCTATCGTTAAATTTACCCATCTCATGAAACCACCAGTCAGCTCACAGTGTTGGGCAGAAGTCAAGATTTAAATAGTTTAGACTTTTCGTAAAGATTAAAAATGTCAAATCAGCTTAGTGGAGCAGATTGATTCCAAGCAGATTGTGACTTAAACATGTTTTCCTTTCTCCTACAATGCATGAATTAATATCTCCCTATTCCCTTTCCCCCTTTTCTTTAAGTAAGTTGTATAGGAGCGAGTTCCAAGCACATATTAACAAAAAAAAAGAATGCTTGTGGTGTCTTTTTTTTCTTGAGCTAATCATTTGAGAAGGCCCTGAATGGGACAATCCCTTGTTCCTTGGGCTTCACCCTTGAGTAGGCAAGAATAAACATAATGATCCCCATGAAATCAAAGGTTCTTCGATGGTTTGTGCAACAAAGCTACTTGGTTGTTTTTGCGCAAAGTAGGAGTCTTTAGCCAGGATAGCTCTACCTCCTCTTCCCTAATACTGAGCTTACTGGTGCTTCCAATCTTTATTGATCAAACAGAACCCCATGAATCAACTGCAGTGCCACAGCCTATGTCGAAACCAATGGGACTCAACAGAAAGGGTTGTGCAGGTGCCACTGTCAGCTGAAGATGCACTAATCTCAACTTTGACCTTAAGGAGGGAGATAAGATAAATATGCTAAAACATGCTTGTTGAAATGCCTTTCTTACATCCAGCATGTTATTGACAATAGGGATTTCTTAAAAAAACAAAACAAAGTCATCTGCAGAGTTTACAGTGTTAAGCCTCGTACACACACTCGATAATCATCCAAAGTGGCCAAAAGCATCTGTTTCTTCCGACTGGTGCCCCTGACATCGTCTTGTTGGATTTCTAAAGAATGTTCTTGCCAAGATCACTAGTATAAACACATTAGGAACCAGACCCCTTAGAGGAGCAAAGTGAAAGGTAAACAACTACAACAGCCATAATGCACCCTACCTTGATCAAAATCAAATAATTGATATTGATTGAAAAGGAACATAAATCCCATAATCTGTCAAACAATCTGCCATGCCATTCAATGGGTTATCTGCTTTTAGAAGATTCTCCTTTATTTTTGCATTTCCTAAAGGTTTGCATGTTGTAATAAGCAAGCAGTATGTGTGACATTTTATCACAAGAGTGAATCCATTGTATGAACCATCTACCAGCTCTCGCCATGGATAGAAAAGACGTGTATTCAACCCCCATGGAAGCTGTTCATAATTTGAATTCATTAATTTGTTACCTTTTGAGGTGTTGGCTATACCTCTACCTTTGTTAATATCATGGTATTAGAACATACCGTGAGCGTGCACACTTTGTCAACTGTATTTATATATAAGTATGTATATAATTAGTATTAAGTATATGATTTATTTTGCCTGGGAAAGAGGCATTCGTGAGAGGATATGATAACCCTTTATGAATATGTTACAGGAACTACAGCCAATTGACAGGGGATCTTTTCTCTCTTCAGGGTGAACAAAAGACAAGATCCACCCCTGTAGACTTCAGGAAAAAAGATTTCAGCTTCAGGAAAATAAATGGTTCAATGTGAGTTAGGCTGTGGAATGCTCTGCCTGAAAATGTTGTTTTGGCTGAATCTTTAAGCACATTAAGAGGAGGCGTGAATGTTTTCTTGTTTGGGGTAGATTTATACTTTTCCCTAATTTATTGTCAATCCCAACCCCAAACCCCAAAGGAAAGGATCACTAAAGGTGCCCATACATCTATAAGATTTTACTTACCCGACCGAGCGCTCACGCGATGTTCCTTCAATCCTGCCGGAACCGCTTCTCCCGATCTTACATTAGGCTGATACGCGATTGCAAAATCCCATTCATTTTGCGATCATATTTCGGTCGAATGTAAGATCGGGAGAAGCGGTTTCCGGCAGGATCGAAGGAACATCGGGTGAGCGCTCGGTCGGGTTAGTAAAATCTTATAGATGTATGGGCACCTTAACACTGTGAATTGAACAATAACTTTACAGAGAAAAACATTTTGGAATAGAAACAAATAACTTTTTTCCCTCTAGAGTGTATAGTCGTAACGTATCCAACATGTCCTCATATTCATATGTCTTCAAGCTCCCCCAGTCCCCTTATTAATTTAGTTTCTCTTCACAGAACCCTTTCCATTTCCAAGAAAATCTTAACCACATATTCCAGATGAGACCTCACCAATGCTTTGTAAAGAGGGAGAATAACATTTTTCTCCCTTGAATCCATAACCACTTTTGTAATGTATTCATGTATATATAAGAATACAGTCCAAGAGCACTCCCGGGACTTAATCAAAAAGTTATCATTTATTCTACATGAAGCACTTTTTACGCGTTTCCTCTCTCACAGGAGCCGTCTTCAGAAATGTGTTCGCAAATGGTTCACAATTAAGTTTGTTGAGTACTTTATCACTTGTCCGTGCAGTTTGATATATGTGGGAATGACCACTACTACCTTCCGTGAGAAGATGGCAAATCATAGGGCCTCTATTAGAAATGCCATTGATAAGAAAGGTGAGATAAGCAGTAAATTTGGGGACATGGCTGTTACAAAACAGTTGATTCTATCAAACAACTACTTCTAGTTTGAAGGCAAGTAGTACCAACAAATTGCCAGGACAGCGATGGTGCCAATGTGGCCCCATCCTTTGCAAACTTATGCATGGAAACTTTTGAGCAACAATATATATATATATATCTTGTTGAAATATGAGGCTAATATCTCTTTGTATGTCCATTATATTGACATGTTCTTTATTTGGAGAGGAGAGTTAGAGGAAGCCCAACAGTTTGTGGGGGAGAACAATGCATTGGAGACCCCGATAAAGATAACAGGCAATATCCAGGAAACCAGTATTGAGTTTTTAGACCTTAGAATTTTTAAAACTGGACACAAATTTGGTACGGCATTGTTCAGGAAGCCTACCAATAAAAAAAGAGGGGAGTACCATTCGCCCAATTATTGAGGATATATCAGAGCTATTCTGATGCTATTGTAAGAGACATACAGATAGGGGAGGCAATTAATAGGTTGTTGGTAAGGGGGTATAACAGGTCAGAGATTAGCCTAGCACTCAATAGGGTGCAATCCTTTGTGAAGGGGAATGGGGACCCACAAAAAAGGATGTAGGTGATAATATAATCTTTATCTCTAGATTTCACCCTTTGAGTAAGGAATTAAAAACTAATGTGAGCAAACATTGGGAGATTGTGAGTGTGACAGACAGTTACGGTACCCTTCACAAATACCCATTTAAGACATGTCTACAAAAAGGACAACGTTTTTGAAATCTATTGGTATAGGCAAACAGTGTTAGTAACAAGAGACCTCTTACTGGAAAGATTGGGAGCTTTAAATGTCCTAACTGTGAGACCTGTCGGAGTATGATCACGGGTGACAGTTTTGCACACCCCCAGACAGGTAAACATGTTCCAATATGCAAATTGTTCCCATGCACGAGTAAGTTTGTTGAGTACTTTATCACATGTCCCTGCAGTTATGTGGGAATATATGTGTATATGTGGGAATGACCACTACTACCTTCCGTGAGAGGATGGCAAATCATAGGGCATCTATTACAAATGCCATCAATAAGAAAGGTAATAAGCAGTAAATTTGGAGATATGGCCATTGCAAAACACTTTGCAATGGCATCTTTGATGGGGTGAATGAGAGCTGAGGGGGGATTCAGAGAGAAACAGCTCTCCTCCGACTAGAGGCTAGAAGGATTTACAAACTGGAGACTCTCTCCCCCAAGGGTTTTAATGAGCAGTGGGATCTTTAATGCTTTTTATATTGTGTCACAGTGGGGTGTTTGAATCAAGGTTCCCGATGTGGGATAACATGTCTGAATAGGGGGGATCCTTGATTTGTAAATACATTAGATTTATGTCTGTTTGTTTAGAGTTGTAGCCTCTTCATTATAGTGTACATGTTACACTCTGATTTGGGGCTGTTTGATAGTAAGAGTCCCTTGCATTGATGCAGTCTGCTTTTTGCCAAGTGGTTGCTTAGCAACTCTGGGACGCCACTAGACTTGAGGATGCTAATGGGCGTGACTAATGTAGTGACATAGAGGTACATGTCCCTATTTAGTAGAATAGTAGAAGATGCCAAACACCTTGAGTAACAGGTATATTAAACAACAGGTATATGACATAGAATTCTAGTGCACAAACAATTCTAATTGCATATTAACTACCTCCATAAGGTTGCTACTACAAACAGTCTGCTAAACCCTGGATAAATAAAAGCAATTAGGCCAATAAGTTGGCCAAATTATTTTAAGCCCAGTCACCATGTCAAGGTTGCTTTCTTTAACTGGGTCCTAACCTACTGGTACTTGCCTTTTTGGCTACATGAGCTGACAGCTTCTCCTGTGTGGCCTGGATGCTTGAAGCTGACTCTCTAGTTTAAAGTACTTTGCTCAAACGATCACATGACCTACAGTAACTCTGGGTGGAGTACAATTTCCCAGAAGGCTTGGTCAAACCTTTAATGTAACACACAATATATAGAAAATTGGGCTGTTGTACATCCATATTAAAGTGCAACTAGAGACCAAAAATATAATACATACAAAAAATAGAATTCTAGTGCACAACCAATTCTAATTGCATATTGGCTACCTCCATAAGGTTGCTACTACAAACAGTCTGCTAAACCCTGGATAAATAAAAGCAATTAGTTCATAAGGTAGGTTAGGACCCAGTTAAAGAAAGCAACCTTGACGTGGTGACTGAGCTTAAAATAATTTGGCCAACTTATTGAACTAAATGTTTGAATGATGACGTCTCAGATGTATGCGGTTGGACAACTTCAACGAGCTAGTACTTATTTTGAAAAGGGACAAGAAGGGGACTTTATTTGTTCGAAAAATGATAAGGACATGATAAATGTTTGTACCATATAAACCCCCTGTAGTGGAACAATCAGGGAGGGGGCCCAAAAAGACTGGGAACTGATAAAAAAAAATGACAAACAGCTTTCCTTTAAAAACACCAGACTGACATATTATAGAAGGGGATAGAATTTAGCCATTCACTTGGTGGTTGATCTAATGAAACCCAGCCCCATAGCAGATTGCTTTTAGGAAATTAGGATGTGTTCTTGTTGTACTGTATATAATTAATAACATTAAAGTCCAGTTTCCTGTGTTCTCACATAACATTTATGGTGCAGTTGCTACTAATTATTTTATACATTGCCGGAAAATTGTTTTTTTTTGATTAATAGACATATCTAGTGTATCTTGTTTTTACTTTGTATATAATCCATTCTTTTTTATCCTCGATATGTGGCCGGTTTGTAACTCTGTGGCTATAAAATGGGGATTTTAGGTGATTGCTCGTGCAGAGCTGAAATGTTGTTTTAGTTAAAGCAAATAGTGATGGAACCAAAACCTGAAAATAAGTTCAGGCCAAACTTTATGAGTTCGGACAAACTCGAACTATCCGAACCAGTTTGAGTTTGAGTTTTCCAAACTCGGGGACTTATTTTTGAAAAATACATGTTCAAGGGGGAAATCCTCGAATGACGAATGTGAGAATCCTCGGACGTTTGAGGATTCTCGCATTTGGCCGTTCGATTATAACCGAACGTCCAAAAACCCCGCAGCTGGACGTTCAGGGATCCTACAGCTGAGCCACTTCCTGGTCCTTAGAAGGGCTATTGTGACACTGACAAATGCCTTTTGGGGCTTAAGGGGTTCCTCACCTCAAAACCATTATTGTAGATTTACGATAATTTTAACAATCATTAAAACAATCGTAAATTAGGCTTACATATGGAGGGTTTTTTTTGTTTACAAAGTTTAGAGTGACATGTAGGAGGATTAATGCACATGAGCGGCTTGGTTCACAGCCGGATTATATGAATGGAGGAATGACCAGAGGGGGGAGTGGGGAGCTCTGCAGTAAATCAGACTGTGTGCAAACAGTGAGTACAAAGTCACTAGAGATGGCCGAAACTGCCGGGTTTGTTCCGTTTTCATCATTTTTATCGAATGTTCTAGATGTTTCTGAGAATTCTCTAAAATAGCCTTGAACGTTCAAACTAATTTTGAGTTTCCAATCGTATTTTTGAGTATTATCAAACGTTTGAGGCTATTTTTGAGAATTTTTAAAATAGTTAGAATGTTCGATAAAAATCTAAAACGTGCTCCGAAGTCCGAACGATCCATCCAAAACATTCGGATTTCGGAACCGAGGGGTTGCGTGTCGGATCTGGGTCCTAGTCGGACCGGGATCCCATCTCTAAAAGTCACCAATAAAAAATCAACAAAAAAACTACAATTTCTAGTCAGTCATAGAAACGCAGAGGGAAAAGCAGAGTAGGTACAGTAAGTGTCATAGTCATTTTTTATTCTGTTTTCATCATATAAAGTTATCAGTTTAGTGGTGGATGAATTGTTGTTAAAGGGGTGGACATATTAGTTCTAGTTCTCTTCAGGGAATAAACATTCAGACAGTGCAGGGGAGGCAGATAAAGAACCATCTGATGATTGTGTAGGGGATATTAAATCTTCATAGACACAAGGACTAGATTGACTTTCAGAATTGTTTGGTGATAATACCTGATTTGTTGTTGGTGTCCTGCGATATGGTTGGCATGAATGTGGATATTGCTGCTGTGATTGAGAATGGCACTGTTGATTATTAAAGTACATTGGTGGTTATATCTGTTGTATTCAATTAGATCAACTGGACTTGAAGTTTAGTTCTTGAAGACGTTTCGCTAGTCATCCGACTGGCTTTCTCAATTCAGAATGACTTGTACAAGAATCTGTTGGCAATTATGTACCCTGGAAAATCCCAATTAGCATATCACAGCCAGGTGTTAAGGGCGTGATTGGATAGTGGCTAAGAGGTGTTATAGGAACGCCCAGAGTAAGGTGTCAAAACAGCATTGTACATGGCAGACAGTTGGTGTCGAACCCCCCCACCTCTATTTAGGCTTGGTTTCTAAAATAAAGTAAAATAAAAAGGGATGGAGGAATGCCAAAGGCAGCTGCGACTTAACATAGGTAAGGGGCCACAGATTCTTGTACAAGTCATTCTGAATTGAGAAAGCCAGTCGGATGACTAGCGAAACGTCTTCAAGAACTAAACTTCAAGTCCAGTTGATCTAATTGAATACAACAGATATACCATGACCTGGATGAATGAGAACCTTCATAAGCATACATTGGTGGTTATTGTGGCATACCTGACACCTGTGTCTGGTATGGTGCAGAAGATACCGGTGGTTTATGAGGCACAACAGACATTACTGTTTGGTATGGTGCAGCAGGCACTTGTGGTATATATATAGGAGCCTTGTTAATGTATGAATGTATAGTATCAGAAATGGAACATGCGAATGAAAACCACTCATTTTATTAAATATTGGGACCAAACAAATCTGCACTCTCGTGGGCCGGGGCTACCATGACCATCACTCTCTGTTTGCGATCCAATAACCAATTCTCTATCAATGTACAAATGTTCTTTTATTGATATTAATTACACTAATGAATATATATGCACCAAACCTAAAGCAACACAAATTTGTGACCAATACCCAAACTAACAGACCTCCCACAAGCTACATTAATGATTGCGAGAGACTTTAGTTTCCTGATGGACCTAACATCCCCATAGATTAAAATATAGCAAAATAAAAAGGGATGGAGGAATGCCAAAGGCAGCTGCGACTTAACATAGGTAAGGGGCAGGATCACGAAGACCTTAAGCCTCCATTTTAGTTGCAGTTATAGGAATAGGGGAGGGGAAGGGAACAAAGGATTCCATTACCTGAGCAAGTAAAAGAAAGGGGGCAGAGCTAGTGAGTGGCAGGAATATAAGGGGAGGGGTTTCAGGTATATAAGGTGATTGTGAAAAAGTGAAAATCTGAACTAACCTTATTTTTTGTTTTGCAGGAGTTACACAAGAGACAGCAGTTGCAGTAATGGACAAAACAGTTTTATTCTGAATACAACAGGGCCCCAGGAGCAGCAGTTCACTATGTGATCATCCTTTAGGAGGATTTTTAAAACAAGGTGATACTGCAAGTATTCAAGCATGGGAAAAGGTAGGGTAGCCAGGCCACTTATTACTGTTTCAGTACAAAATCATATATAGGCAGACAATCAATACTATTCTAATCTGTAGATGGCCAGCCTAATTATTAAAATATATAGACATATAATTGTGATGGATTCGGGAAATATAGACCTCACTGTCAATGTTCATTAGGTTACACATGTAAATACAGGAAATATGGAATAAAAATATATAATCTGGGTAATTCCAACAGTGCTGAAAGATATCCAATATACATGGCAATATAAGTATGGCAGTAACAGATGTAAGCTATAAAGTGCAGGGGATAGATAGATACAGTAGATAGATATACAGAGTTAGATAGATAGATGATAGATAGATAGATAGTTGATAGATAGATAGATAGATAGATATACAGATATCTGTTGTATTCAATTAGATCAACTGGACTTGAAGTTTAGTTCTTGAAGACGTTTCGCTAGTCATCCGACTGGCTTTCTCAATTCAGAATGACTTGTACAAGAATCTGTGGCAATTATGTACCCTGGAAAATCCCAATTAGCATATCACAGCCAAGTGTTAAGGGCGTGATTGGATAGTGGCTAAGAGGTGTTATAGGAACGCCCAGAGTGAGGTGTCCAAACAGCATTGTACATGGCAGACAGTTGGTGTTGAACCCCCCGCCTCTATTTAGGCTTGGTTTCTTTATTTTCACATAAATGGCCTCCTTAACACCTCTTTTGAACCAGTCACGTTCCTTTGCCAATATGTTAACATTACAATCTTCAAAGGTATGTCCTTTATCCTTAAGATGCAGGTACATGGCTGAGACCTGACCCAAGGAATTGGCTCTTCTGTGCTGGGCCATACGTTGATACAGTTGCTGTTTGGTCTCCTCCACATACAAATCAGAGCATTGAGAAAGCCAGTCGGATGACTAGCGAAACGTCTTCAAGAACTAAACTTCAAGTTTATCTAATAAAGTTAATTATCTAATAAGTTAATTAATAAACTTCAGTTGATCTAATTGAATACAACAGATATACCATGACCTGGATGAATGAGAACCTTCACAAGCATAGATATACAGAGTTAGATAGATAAATAGATAGATAGATAGATAGAGAGATAGATAGATAGATAGATAGATATACAGAGTTAGATAGACTGCCCCTAATACAAAGCAATACGGGTCCCCCATTTCAAGATGCTGTCGGACTTTATCCCAGACTTCAACTGCTTAGATGGAGAGAGAAAACTCTATATCCTGCTGGGAGAGGATGAAGCCACAGTAAATATTGGGGCACACTATGTAACGGCATGTCACAGACTGAGAGGAACATAAATGAACTCAATGTCCAAGGACTACTTGCCCAATTATCCCTTTATCCTTCCCCAATCAACTTAAAGACTAAAACTCAATATATCCCTTATAGTACTGTCCATATATTAATTATCCATTGATACCCATGTCCCCCTACTGTGAACCTCTCTATACCCCCATACTAACATGTTTTATTATTTTATTATTTTATGTTTGCTTTGGCAATGTTAAAATGTAAATTGATCCTGCCAATACAGCTCTTTTTGATTTGATTTGATAGATAGATGATAGATAGATATATATATATATATATATAGATAGATAGATAGATAGATAGATAGATAGATGAAAGATTAATAGACAGTTAGATAGATAGATATACAGGGTTAGATAGATAATAGATAGATAAATAAATAGATAGATAGATACACAGAGTTAGATAGATGTAGAGTTAAATAGATAGATATACAGAGTTAGATAGGTAGATAGATAGATAGATGATAGATAATAGATATACAGAGATAGAGTTAGATAGATAATACATAGATAGATGATACCTAGTGGGTGTGGCTTAAATGTGCCAGATAAAGGGGCGTGGGGTGCCCAGGAGTGCCCCTGATCTTCTTAGACCCTAGAGATGCCCCTGATTGAAACTGAAAGTGGCACAAGGCAAGGCTGCCAATTGTCTACAATATTATTTATACTGGCAATGGAGCCAATTGCCCAAGCAATTAGAGAAGATATTAAAATCCCTAAAATCAAAATAGCTAACAAGGAATACAAGCTAAATCTATTTGCTGATGATATAACACTCACCCTTGCGTCCCCATTTATTTCACTTCCCAATCTATTCAGCCAGCTACAAACTATATCCACAATTAAAGGCTTGAAGATTAATCAGGGTAAAACTGAGATTATGGGACTAGGGGGCATATTTATTCCGCGATATACCGTGATAATTTGCATCAGTTATCGCTCGCTTCTATTTATAAACCAACTGAGCTCTGGCGTTAACCCTTGGTCATTTCAATTCCCCAACTTTGAGTTCGCAAAAACGTCCGAGATTGCCACCAGAGAGGGCGGGGGTGTAAGCCCACCCCACTGCGGGTGATCACATCCGCCGTGGGGGCACACCCACCCCGCCGCGGGGGGTCGCATTTGCCAGAGGGGCACGACTGGGTGTATGCCCAACCTGCCCTCGCCCCCCTGTGGAGATCACCCCCTGAACATCCCCTTCCCAGCAGCACCTCCCAGCTCCCTGCCCCATACACTAATGGGGAGGGGAAGGGAGGGTCTCGCTGGGGGGACTTAGGGAGAAGTGCCTTTGGGGCTTAAGGGGTATGTTAGCTCAAACCGGGACCCCCCTCCCCAGCCCTTATTAGGGCCCTTGTGGTCTTGACAAGGGCCTTTTTGGGCATAAGGAGTCCCGCAGCTCGTACCGGGACCCCCCTCCCCGGCACTGGCAAGTGCCATTGCGGCACTGAGAAGTGTCTTTGTTGAGGGTCCTGCAGCTTGAAACAGGACCCCCGGTTGGCCCTTACAAGAGCCCTTGGGCGTGTCTTCTTTCTTCCATCTGGTGACACCAGCTCTGCTGAAGTGGCCAACACCGGGAAGTGCCCCTGTGGCCGCCAGGGGCACCTCCAATGCTGGCTTCTTCAATGTAACCGATTACACAGGCATCTTGATCCAAAGTCTTCTTTCTTCACAGCCAGCGACACCAACTCCACTGAAGTCGCCAATGCCAGACGAGGTCACTGCGGCCGCCAGTGACCCCGCTGGCACCGGCAGCTTCAGTGGAGCCGATGTTGCTAGCCTCTTCTTTCTGCTGCCATCAACTGCTATGACTTCTGAGCTCTGCGGAGGTTTGCAGCTCTTTATATAGGTTTGCTGAAGGACCTAATCCAATTCTGATTGGTCAGTTTTTCAATGCATGCGATCACATGGTGATACAATAACCAATCCTATTTCTGAAATAGGATTGATTACTGTATAACCATGTGAAGCCGCCAGTGCCAGCGGGATCACTGGTGGCCGCAGCGACCTCGCCTGGCATTGGTGTCGCTGGCTGTGAAGAAAGGAAACTTCAGATCAAGACACCGGTGACATCGGCTACGTTGAAGAAGCTAATGCTGGAGGTGCCCCTGGCGGCTGCAGGGGGACTTCCCGGTGTTGGACACTTCAGCGGAGCTGGTGTCACCAAATGGAAGGAAAAAAAGACACACCCAAGATCTTGTAAGATCCAACAGGGGGTCCTGTTTCAAGCTGTAGGACCCCCAACAATTACACTTCTCAGTGCAGCACTGGCACTTGTCATTGCCGGTTAGGGGGGTCCCGGTACAAGTTGTGGGGCCCCTTATGCCCCAAAGGCCATTGTCAGGGCCGCAAGGGCATTTGTCAGTGCCACAAGGGCCCTTATAAGGCCGGGGAGGTGGTCCCAGTTCGAGTTTCGGGACCCCTTATGCCCCAAAGGGTCTTTGTTAGGACCACAAGGGCCCTTATAAGGGCTGGGGAGGGGGTCCCGGTTCAAGCTGCGGGACCCCTTAAGCCCCCAAAGGCCCTTCCCAGGGCCCAAAAGGCACTTCTCAGTGCCCCCGCTAGAGGGTCCCTCCACCCCCCAGCGGGCTGCTGGGAAGGGGATGTGCGGCGGGTGGGCGTACAACCCCCTCTGGCGAATGCGACCACCCGCAGCGCAATCCTTTCCTAGCAGCCCCTCCCAGCCCCCTGCACCGTAAAGTTGAGGGTCGCACTCCAAAATCAAAACCTTCCTCAGGGGCATCTTACTCCCCGAAACGTTGTGTTTTTTGATGTTGGTCACTTAATAAAGTATTGATTTTGGAGTGCGACCCTGAACTTTTTCTTCTCTAAGATTGGACTGTTATCCATAGAGGTTGGACATTAGAGGAGTAAGCACCCACAGGCTGGATAAAAAGAGTGCATTGGGCCCAGTTTTGCTCTTTATAAATATGCCCTTAGGTCTATCCCCATCCCCCCAAAAAACTAATATCAATAAATTTCAGCCTTGCATGGAAAGAGTCAAATATTCAAATATCTAGGGGTAAATTTAACTCCAAATTATGCTCTACTCAGCCAGCTACCCACCACTATTTAACAAGATCAAAGAAGACTTAAACAAATGGGATAAATTACAGATAGTATAGTATTGTAAAATATTTGAGGTTGAATTAAGAAATATCCAGTACATTCAGTCCAGCCCAACAAGCAGTACCCTCATTACCTGCCTAACTGTTGATCCAGAGGAAGGCAAAAAAAAAAACCCCCACCAAATTTCTGAAGGGGAAAACAATTCCTTCCTGACTCCAAGTGGAAATCGGAAATTTCCCTGAATCAACTCTACTTTCATATCAATACCAGTAACTTGCAACATTCCTTGTTTGCAGAAACTCATCCAGCCTTTTTTTTTAAATTGACAAATAAACCTGCCATTAAAACGTCCACTGGAAGACAGTTCCATAGGCTAGCTTTACCATTCTCACAGTGAAAAAACCTTTTTCGAACTTAAAGACTAAACTTCTTGTCTTCAAGGCTTAAGGGATGTCTGCGGGTCCGCTGACATGTTCTATTAGTGAACAATGCGCCATATCGTTTATTGTATGGCCCGTTAATGTATTTAAACACAGTAATCATATCCCCACGCAAGCACCTTTTTTCTAGCGTACATAATTGTAAATTATCCAATCTCTCTTCATATTCAAGCTCCCCCAATCCCCTTATTAATTTAGTTGCCCTTCTCTGAACCCTTTCCATTTCAAAGATATCCTTTTTGTACACAGGATTCCAAAATTGCACAGCATATTCCAAATGAGGCCTTACCAATGCTTTGTAAAGAGGGAGAATAACATTTTCCTCCCTTGAATCCATACCTCTCTTTATTCAAGACAATACCATGCTGGCTCTGGCTGTTGCTGCCTGGCACTGCTTGCTACCTTTAAGTTTGTTATCCACCAAAACTCCAAGATCCTTTTCCAACAGGGAAAACCTCTCTCAACACAGAGCCGTTTATAGTATAAGCAGCACAAGGATTTTTAAGTCCAAAATAGATCACCTTACATTTCTCAACATTGAATCTCATCTGCCACTTAGCAGCCCAATGTGACAATCTATCTAGATCCACCTGCAACGATTGCACATCCTCTGAAGTTTTTAATGGTCAACAAAGTTTTGTGTTGTCAGCAAACACAGAAGCCTTGCTAACAATACCCACTTCCAAATTATTAATAAACAGATTAAATAGAAGCGGCCCCAGCACCGAACCCTGTGGCACCCCACTTAGCACTTTAGTCCATATTGATGTAGCCCCATTAACAACTACTCTCTGCATCCTATTCATTAACCAATTTTCTATCCATGCACAAATGTGACTCCCCAGACCAACAGACCTTAGTTTATACATTAGTCACCTATACATCTCATGGCTAGGGAGAATAAATCCCTAATAAGTCCCTAAAGCCATGTTAGAACCACTTCAAAAACAGATCGTAAAATTTATATGGGCAAGCAAATGATCCACATACCAATAGCCATAATGCACCACAGAAAAACCTAAGGGGGAATGTCCCTCATCTTCATAAATATTTTCTGGCAGCCCAAATTACCCACATTGTATCATGGCATTGCCAATCAGACACACCCAGATGGGTGACTCAATAACACACACATAGATACAGTGGCATGGCTAACAGCAAACCTCAGATTTTTACCTGAAACCAACTGCAAAACATTTATTTTAAAAGGAAGATAAATACAAATTCCAAATAGCTTGGGGACAAGAAGTTATTGAATCCTCCCGATGGGTGGTGATTTATGAAAATATTAATAAAGGCAGCTTTAAAGGACAACTCCACCCTCATAAGAACATCTTTTAGAAAGAACGGCCTCTTTAAAATATGTTGATATATCATACTTTGTCCTATGAATTCATTACTGTATGTCTGCTATGCTTCTGGATGCCTCATGGAAACTGAGCAATTTAGAAACCTGTACTGAGCAGGTACTGAGCCTGGGCATGCTCAGAATAGGCAAATAGGGGATTAACATTCAGTCATTGGCTGTGATGTCAACTGTCAAATCCATAACTGACAGTTACTAACTGGAAGAACCAGGAAGCAGAAACGGGAAACAGGACATTGTGCAGGATTTCAGGTTAGACTTATATATTTCACATTTCAAACTATTACCGTTTAGGGTTTTGGGGGGGTGATTTACCTGTATGTAAGTTTTCATTTTAGGGCTGGACTTGCCCTTTAAGGTATCTCTTAGGGAAACAGCCCTTAAAGTGATGTATAGGTCCCAACCCTAATAGCCAAAGTATACCCGACACTGAGCTCCCTATGCTTCCATGGATGTGGCCAAAGGGGAGATTTTATACATACATGGTGGATATGTCAAACAACTCAATTATTCTGGGAAAAAATATTTATAATGTTATCATCAATAATGTGGATGCGTTCGGTCAGGGGTTCGTCGATCTGCCAGGTGCGGGTGTGAGGGGGGGTTTGAGGTCTGCTACAAAATCGTATGTGTGTACGAACTTTTAGATAGCCTTATTGGGGATCATGATCCCAGAACTCACTAAATAAATGAACAAACTAATATAATATTTCATGTTAGCTGCAAAAATACATATAAATGCTCAATGGCGCCAAACATCAGATGTCCACACCGTCTTTAAGGAATTAACACTATTAAGATAAACAAAATCATTTTTCAAGTACTTAACGACAGTATATTTGTTTGAGAATGGGAAATGTGGCTAACTAATGCTCCACAGATCTACCATGGTGAGCTGGGATAGTGGGACGATAGGGAGGGGAAGGAGGGGGGAACATGGGAATGTCAGAATGTATATTTGCACTGTAGATGAAACATGTATAAAACACCATGTAGAATAATTCATTATTATTAATAGATGTCAATAAAAGGAAAAAGACTGTATGCCATTTATTTTTGTTTACCGGTATATGACTCTTTTATTTGTTATGATGCATATGAAAATTGAAAATGGTTCATACAAAAATGATAGAACAGGAAAGATAATTGTTATAAGGATTTCAAGGAAGTGTGCATCCCGGGAAGAAGAAAGACTGTTGCACAGCCTGATATGGCAGCAAACCATAGCAAAGGATATGAAATAAATTGAGTTTTCAAAAATGAAGACAATATGTAGTAATACTTTGGAATGTGTAATATACATAATAAAATGATAATGATGATTTATTCCCACTGAATTTCCCCTTTAACTATGATTTCATAGATTATTACATACAGTTGGTGATATCTTTATAAATACTATTGAATACTTACATAGAAATATAGTTAACAGTTTAGCGGTTAGCACTGTGAAAAACAAAACAAAAAGACTGGACACAGATATTATGGTAAAAGGAAATACACTGTATTATGATAGAAGAAATATAATAAATAATCATTAGATAGTGTTTGCCATAGGGGTATTTGATTCTCTTGAATGCTCTTTTTTACATGTGTGATCTAGGAAAGACTTGTAGTTGATGCGGCCGTCCATTTTCTGGTCATATTTGGACATAATGTGATAAACTTCATCTTCGTCAAGCACAAAGTTGCAGAGTTTCAGGACAGATCTAAATTCAGGCAGAGATAAGTATCCACTGCTATCCATGTCTAGCTTTCTAAAGGCTCTGCTAAGTGTCCTCCATTCTCCTTGCAGCTGCAAAAAAAAGATTGAGACCATTACATTCCACCTACATAGAGTCTAAATGTTAAATTGTGTTAAAAAAAAAGGGGGGGGGAAGCTACATTTATCCAAATATAAATTGGTATATACTATAACTAGTATGCATTCATATATACTAGCGCACATTTTTATAACAAAGAGTGACAGTGGATTATAACCTTACAGTATATTAGAGACTATAATAAGATCCACCATTTTATCACTGGCAAAAACACTAACCAAACCAAATCAAAAGAAATATTTTGTATTATAAATTACTTGCCCTGTTAAAAGAAATGGGGAACTGTTTCCAATGTAAGTGACTTTATACACTATGACTTTATATATGGTTTATATAGCTCAGCCATTCTTTCAATAACTGGATTTAACTTTATCAACTCTCCTAGGAACAGCCATATAAACATTAACAGGCACATTTACCCAGAGCCGCTATTGCCGCTAACCGGTTCGCACTAACCGGTAGCAAACCGGTTAGCGCAACATTAACTCCATTTATTTGCCCAGCGAATCTGGGTAAATGATCATATAAGACTTTGTAGAGACCTAAAAATCAGCCAGGCCAAGTGGTCTAATTATGTGATATGAAAGCCTGGATGTTTAGAGATACAACTATATATTTTCATTTTAAAACACAGAACATTTTGCTTACCAAACACAGATGTGTCCATTGCAGTCCTTACAGCTGAAGGGGATTAATAAAGGGAACATGGCAGAACCACAGGGCTATGTATCGAGAGCCGTTATTGCTCTCTATTGCCTCCTAAAGGCAATGCACTGAGCCGATAAGGGCTCTCAGGGCCCTATTTATAAAAAATCGTTATCGTTATCGTAAAATACCGATCGTTATCGTAAAATAACGACCGGGGTTTTACCGATAACGACCGTTATTTACCGATAACGACCGTTATTTACCGATAACGGTTGTTATTTACCGATAACGACCGTTATTTACCGATAACGGTCGTTATCGGTAAATAACGGTCGTTAGCGGTAAATAACGACCCTTATCGGTAAATAACGGTCGTTATCGGTAAATAACGACCGGTATTTACCGATAACGACCGGTATTTAACGATATCGGTAAATAACGGTCGTTATCGGTAAATAACGGTCGTTATCGGTAAATACCCGGTCGTTATTTTACGATAACGATCGGTATTTTACAATAACGATACCGATCTTTTATAAATAGGGCCCTCAGTGTGTAGTTAATTGGGATTTCCCATTCCAGAACTTTAGTGCCAGCTATCTGCTGGTGTTAAAGTTTCTGTCTTAAAGAGCCACGGTCTTAAAGAGCGACACTCTTTTTGCATACCGCCCCAACTGCCGTAAGTTATGTCTTAAATCATATTAATGGGTTAACATGACTTTAAGAGGAAAAAAGTGAATAACGGCTCTCCGTACATAACCCTGCAAGTGTTTTAAATTGTGCAGCAGGGTTACATTTTAGTGAGGACCTTTCAATATGCACTGCTTGTTGATCCATGTTTGGTTATTCATGGACATTACTTTATAGAGACAGAAATAAAAGGTAACTATATTTTTCTTCTATTTTTATATCAGTGTCAGTCAGGAGGGGGTGTGACGAGGAGGAGATTAGAATCTCCTCTCCATCGCCACCCCAGAATGAGGGAGACTCCCACGAGATACGGGAGGAGTGGGATGCCAGTCATAAATATGCACATGAAGGGAACCAGGCCAGGGTAATGTCAGGGCAAACTGACATTTTTGCCTGACTTAAATTTTAGCATAAGGGTAAGTGTCAGCGTGTCAGTGTAGGTAGAGGCTATTTTATAAATAATTTTATAAATAAATGTTAGATGACAATTACAAGTATGTGTTTATGTGCTGTGTTTGGATACAATGCCATGCCACATTACCGACACATTTGTAAATCTGACTTTTCCTGGCCTGTGCACTGTTGTATTGTTGTTACTTTACTTTTTACGTTATACAAAGTAATTTACCTTTCCTCGCATCCTGGACGTAAGTGACTCTAGGGTTTCAGGAGGATTCTCAGATGAGCTATTTTCTTGAGAACTCTGCATAACAGCTTCCATGTTAGTTTTGGTTTTCCAAACTTGTCGACGTATTATAAAGGGTTTGAGGAATTCTACATAGGACACCCTGTAAAAGAAGATGCCTTAGAAATACCCTTCCATAAAAGGTGATTGGATGCAAACATATACCAGGACAACCAAGTACCAACTAGCTAGCTATTGATCTTGATGTTAAAGACCTGGTTAAGCTAAAATCTCCATGGCAGCATTTTTGTTTTACACAATGATGTGCAAAAACAAACAAGAATGAGGGCAGAAAATGGACCTGCTTTTGTATTATACTCTATAGCTATGTACACAGTTAGTTAATTGTCAGCCAAAGCATCCCCATAACACAGTGGCTCAGTGTGGACTTAGGAAGTCCTTAGTTCAAATCCACCCTTGGACACATCTGTAAAGAGTTGTATGGTCTCCCCGTGCTTGCATGGGATCCCTCTGGGCACTCTGGTTTCCTCCACAATCATAAAGACACACACTAGCAATATAAAGCCCTATATCGATAATGTGTGTATGGGCGAAATTACCATTTCTGATGCCATCAAACTAGAAAACTTCTCTCGGTTGCACCTGTACTAAAGAATAGGGAGTCGGACACAATCGTAGGGAGTATGGCAGTCACAAACGTTTTATATTTAAATATTTTAATTTATATATACTTTATATATTTTAATTTATATATACTTTATATAGGGAGAACGATCGGGACTGTGTGTACTCCCATCTGTCTAAGATAAAAGTCAGAATTTTGAAGATCTTTGACAGAATGATACTGTGCGTTCCCACCTATACTAATTTGTATCAAATAAATGTGCTTAGATTGTAATCTCTTTAGGGCAGGGCCTGGTGTTAATGTATACATGTAATTGTAAAGCGTTAGCGCTATATAAATCCACAATAATAATAATAACATTGTTAAGTGATCTGTCATGCTAAATTGATTAATAAAGTCGGGAAGCCATTTGTTTTCCCTTTCTTCTAAATAGAGCAGAATAAGCTTCTCAGCTAATGTCGCGCAGCCTCTATGTAGATAAAGCTTCTGAACCAATCTTCTGCCAGTGCTGACTAAACATTAGTCAACTTCCCTTCTGGCATTAAGGCTACAGGGACAATCATTTTTGCAATCAAAATTATGCTATTAATGTTTATTGCAAATAGTTATCTTAGGCAGGTAAAACAGCCAACATTATTAAATTAAAGGACTGAATGTTGTATCAATGTAATGTCAAGCCAGTCAGTAAACGGTCAGTGTATAAGTCTAAGATCCGATGTAAGGCTAAATCTACAGCCAGGGACGCCTCTCTAATGAGGCAATGTGAGGGGAAAAAGTGGCACACTAAGAGAGGCAGCAGCCAGGCCAGTAAAAAAAAAAAAAAAAAATTTTTTTTTGTGTTTTTTTTTATCAAACCACCCCTAATGCTATGTACTAATCACACTGTGGGTACTATGATATGTATCAGTCACACTGGCAGGAGAGAGAGTAAAGGTGGCCATACACTATTACGATCGTAATTATGACCTTAAACCGACTGATACTTTGATAGACAGATGTACAATGTTAAAGAGGAACTGTGGTCCAAAAATTACTTCAGGTAAATTGATAGGAATTGCAATTTATTTCCATTGTTTATTTTGTATAGTTTTGAAGATATTTTCATTTTTGTGTGTGATATGGCGGCAGCATCACCAGGTCCCCTGCACTTCCTGCTTCCTGCTCTGAAACCTGTCAGTCAACACTCTGACACTCCCCCTGAGAACTCTGCCTGAAAAGGCTGTTTTCACATAGTGAGAGAGAAGGGCTGTAGATTCCCTTACCTTCTCTGCAGCTGTAGGTCCTTCACACAGCAGAGAGGAGGAGGGACTTCCTGTCTCCCTCACACACTGAGGGAGTCTGAGGCTGTGTGTCACATGTCAGCCTCCCACCCATTAACTTTCTGGTCAGTCATTTCTGTATATCTTGGGCTGTGGAGCACGTAGAGAGGTGGTTGATGGCTCGTTTTAAAGGTAGGAAAATTTGGAGACCACAGTTCCCCTTTAATTGTACTAAGATATACCATACATATTGTTCAACATTTAATTTGAATGTCATCCATTGTGAGGTTATATTACATTTACATTTAATCAGAACTTCAAAAAACACTACAATCATTTTACCAATCAACTTAATATAATGACTTTCCCGATTAATTACTAATCTAATATTGCATAATAAGATCGGGAAAATGTTAAATTTTTCGGCCAAGAAATGGAAATGTCGGATTGTACATAAAATCGCCCTAATGTATGGTCACCTTTAAGGTGAGAAATAGAGGATAGAGACTGCAGGAGAGAAGGAGTGAAAGATCTAGATGATAAAGACTGCAGGAGAGAGAGAGAGAAAAGGTGAGACATAGAGGATAGAGAATGCAGGAGAGAGAGAGAGAGAGAGAAAGAGAATATGAGAGACTACAGGAGAGAAATAGAGAGATGTAGCATACACTGCAGGAGAAAAAGTAAGAGATAGAGAATAGAGACTGTAGGAGAGAAAGTTTGAGAGAGATAGAGGACAGAGACTGCAGCAGAGAGATAAAGAATGTGAAAGACAGAGGATAGAATATGTATGGGACCTTTACTGACTGTTCTCACTGGGACCTTTACTGTTTGTTCTTACTGTATTAGTGCTTTACTGTCAGTTCTCATTGGGACCTTTACTGTTTATTCTCATTGTATGGGACCTGAACTGTCTGTTCTCACTGTATGAGACCTTTACTGTCTGTTCTCACTGTATGGGACCTTTACTGTCTGTTCTCACTGTATGGGACCTTTACTGTCTGTTCTCACTGTATGGAACCTTTACTGTCTGTGATCACTGTATGGAACCTTTACTGTCTGTGATCACTTTATGGAACTTTTACTGTCTGTTCTCACTGTACGGAACCTTTACTGTCTTTTCTCACTGTACGGAACCTTTATTATCTGTTCTCACTGTATGGGACCTTTACTGTCTGTTCTCACTGTATTGGACCTTTACTGTCTTTTCTCACTGTACAGAACCTTTATTATCTGTTCTCACTGTATGGGACCTTTACTGTCTGTTCTCACTGTATGGGACACAATAACAGGAAAAAGGGAGGAGGGGGAATAATAAAAACACCTGCTATAAAAACTGTGTGGGTCCCCCTCCAACAAGGCGATGATGTACCCCACCTTTGCACGATCCGATGCAAAATGAGATGGTTGAAGTTCAAATTGGATTCTGCACTGATTAATGAACCCACGGCAGGCTTGGGCATCACCATCAAACCGCGAGGGTGGAGGTATGCGGGGCTCTCTCCGAAGAGAAGGATCACCGGATCCGGCCGTCGAAGGAGGTGGCGTAGAACCTGGAGCAGAGGCAGCAGCTGGGGGTAGCCGGACAGCTAGAATAAATTTTGTATTTGGCTTTTACTTCCTGCTATTTGATTATATTGCTCACTGTATGGGACCTTTACTGTCTGTTCTCACTGTGTGGGACCTTTTCACTGTATGGGACCTTTACTGTCTGTTCTCACTGTGTGGGACCTTTATTGTCTGTTCTCACTGTATGGGACCTTTACTGTCTGTTCTCCCTCTATGGAACCTTAACTGTCTGTTCTCACTGTATGGGATCTTTACAATCTGTTCTGACTGTAAGAGACCTTAACTGTCTCTTCTCACTGTATGAGACCTTTACTGTATGTTCTCACTGTATGGGATCTTTACTGTCTGTTCTCACTGATTGAACTAGATTGCTCAAATTAAAACATATACTTTGCTGCAGATCTTATTTCTTCATATTGTCTTCAATAAATGTGTTAGAAATTGTTAAAAGGCATTTCATACTGTTAGATTAGCTTTAGATAGTTTGTTAGGTTAGGCTAGGTTAGACTAGTTAGGTTAGTTAGGGTCCTGTTTAGAGTCAACCTTGACATGGTGACATGGACATGGTGGCAGGCTCTTTTGGGCAAATTTCTTTATTCTTCTGTTATTATGGTGTGGAAAACTGTGCAAATAAAGTATGGCAAAAGTTCAAAATGACAAAATGTCTAGCTGCGCTCGCACCCACAAAGCCACGCCCATCCCGTTTTTCCGGCATATAAGCGGCAATCGATGTTTGGCTTATGTGGCAAAAACCCTAGAGGCACCCCTGTCAACAGCTTATAAACTGAAAGCTCAGCTATGTATCAATCTTGCATAATACCAGGCGCCTTCTCACATTGTAAAAATAAATAGAACAGAAATAACTGTGGGACTTTAATGTTTCTTTGACCCTAATTTCTAAGTTGTTAAGTTGAGATGACTCTTACTACCTAGTGTAAATTATTACTATCTTCCCTTATCAGTAATAACTATACACATAAATGCCTGAAAATGCCTTACCGACCATCACCATTAGATTCAAATTTCTTTGATAGCATCTCACATTCATATTCATTCAAATGTGTACAAAGTTCAGTTAAAATATCCTTAAATTCTTCTTTACTGACAAATCCTGTATGATATGGGTCAAGGTCCACAAATTCTTTCTGCAAGTCATCCCACAAATATTCCACCTAAATAAAACACAACACAGATAAATGAATAATGCCTAAAACTACATGGACTATAATGTGAGAAATCCCCATGAGAAGTTTACAAAAAAAACTAAAAAACAAAACCATCCTAATATTTCTGGCTGAAACAGTTTCCAGTATGACCTTTATTCAGCAGCCACCCATATCGCCCATCTCATCCTTTTAACAGTTTTGCAAATATGACAAAGAGTATGGCTGTATACACAGGTTACATAATTGTCTGCCTGAAATGGACAACAAACAACTGTCAATCTAAGTTGTGATGGCTCCCCCTAGTTATGTGATCCCAGTTGCTTTCCCTCCCTTCTCTGTAAAACAGAACAGATGATCCATAGAAAAGGATTTTTGGGATGATCATCTGTATTATAAGGGCAATTACACTTTCCAAAGTAAGGACTGGGAGATGCAATATCCCGTGCTAACAGGAAAATAAGCACTAAATTCACATTAACTTATGTACTGATGCATTAGCGAAGGTTTTGGACTGCCTGTGCCATGTCGCAATATTTTAACATTTTGCACAGTGCAAGTGATGCAATAAATTTTGCGCTGGTTTTTGCGCTTTTTTGCACGAAAATGAACGCCTTTTCAATTGTGTCTTTAAAGCAGCGCAAAAGCTTGCAACTAACCGCTAGTGTTTTCGCAATGCATTAACGGTCGCAAAGTGGTTAATACATTGCGGGAACAAGTGCAGGTAGGTTGCGAATGCAAAATTTATTGCATCTCCCCCTAGGTCCGCACACCTGGGTTCTGACTAGATCCTCTGTACCAGGTCTTTGAAGACTGGCCAATGGGAAGATATGCTTCTTGCAGAATGTGTCTTCCCATTAAACATGTCCCAGGCATCCCAGTAATTCCAGTAAGTCTTATTAACAAATGCTAAATGATGTCCCTAGCACTACAGCAGATTGGATATACTTATTTTAATCTCATGCCAAATCTTATATACAATTAGACAATATATTATTATATATAATTGTAATTAATTAAACAAATTTATTGGAAGCCTGTTATTTAAAAAGTGCTTCCAATATGTTTGTTCCATTTCCCAGTTAAATCCTTATGTTTCTTGTAAGTTTAAGACAGAATTAAATGCTTGCACCTATGCAACAAACATTACTAATGACTTGATTTAATAAGTACATAATAAGTACATAGTCAATCTTATTTAGGCTGCTGGTAATTAGAAATAGAAGTACAAAAAAAAGTAAAAAAAAAAAGTATTATCCTCTTTACAAAGAACTGGTAATGCATGATTTAGAATATACTGACATTATGCTAAACTAGACTATGAAGACTAGCTAACTAGTTTATTCCCATGAAAGAAGATCCATTTGAATAGGGATATGCCCAGAGTGTACAGATATATGATTAGACCTTGCATAAAATTCTCTGGAGAACTGTTCACCAAAAGATTGTTTAAGGGAAAATATAGACATATGTTTTTCTCCAATATTGGTTGGGTCTGGGTGGAGTCTGATGTTTGTTCACTGTGCAGAGCTATGTATTTTATTAGGACTAAAATTGCCAATTCTCTGTCTGAAATTTCTGATGGTCTGGGGCGGCCGTCCGTGACCGAGCTTGGTCGCCCGTTCGTCCAATCGGGTCCCTTGGTATATCACGTCCAATCGTGCAGTTCCCTAAGGAACTATTGCCGCGACCGACAGTCATTTGTCACGGCCGAGTTCTCGTTCTGAGCGAACGCTCGGTCGGGACAAAAAATTCCCCCATGGATACCCAGTCTAACACTACCCGTAATTGGTCAGTCAATTGATCAGAACTTCACCCATTTCATCAAGAAGTAGAACATCCTATACCTTTCTTAGTAATCATTTGTGTAAATGGGTTAATTCAATTGTTTCTCATTAGTTATGTAAGTAAATAACTACAGTTTACGTAATATTTAAAGAAATTGTTATAAATATAATAATGTCTTTTTCAAGTCTAACGGTTCGTACACACGCTCAATTTCCGAGCGAGCAACAACACCCGACGGCTACACACGACGAATGTCCATTTCGCCAGGCAGATCAACTAACGACCCCTGACCGAACGTATACACATGGACGATTCTCGGCCGAAACGGTTATTCATCACGTTTACCGCTTGGCTGTCGGGGGTCGTTGCTCGCTCGGAAATTGAGCGTGTGTACGAACCTTAAATGTGTATTTTATTGTTACCATACAAATAAGAGGTCAGTTACCTTTGCCCGAACTCTGTCTATCAATATGTCAGAATCACAGTTAAGCTTCTTAGAGCGAATTTTGAAATCCCCATCTCCTTTTTTGGGGGGACTTATCTTCGCATTTGGGTAACAGGCAGATTTTGGTGAGTAGCCAAAATGTCTCACAAACTCCAAGTAATCCAGTGTTTTGTCCTGATTGGTGATAAAAGTTTTCCAAAGTTTTCGGATTTCTCCTCTGGTGACAGTAGGCTGATTGTCAAACCTTTGTTAAATACATGAAATATTATATCCATGTTATTTTACTCTATAATATTAACATCATACATTCACATTTTTATTTGTATTTTGTTGATGAAAAAGTGTTGATCTCATTGTCGTCCATATTTCTTTATCTATTTTCTTTTATTTCTTAACATTTTGTACCTACCTTTTTAAGAGTAAGTACATGCTTTCCTGTGTGAGACGTCGTGAATTCATCTCATCCAAATCTTCAAATTCTTTCTCTACTGCTCCATAATTTCTGTGAATGAGTCCTTTAATCATCTTGAACAGCTTCAAAAGACAGACAGGGTAACATTATACAATAACATTAGCCACATTGCTACTAAATTGGATTCTAGTACTTCATTTAACCGGGCATTTATGATTTCAAAAACTTTTCATGTCATATCAGGCTTCTCGTTAATCCAATAACAACAAGGAGTAAATACATAAATGTATACGTATTCAAGTTCTCTCACCATGAATATCCAAACAATATAATTATAATAAAATATGACCTTAATTGTTAGTAAAAACCCTTAAAAAATAAACATTAATGGGCTAATTCAATATACAGTGCCATATTTCACCCCTGTGTACCACAAAAACATTCCAGTTTAATGCACAATGCAGATCTCAACTCTTGAAGGATAATTCACTGGAAAACGTATACATAGGTTCTAAGGGATGGGAAACATACACAGGAAGTGTGGCTTAGAGTCAAGGTAAATTGTGGCTAATTTTTTTATGTGTGAAGAGATGTGCCGCACCATTTAAAAATCCCAATCCCAATACATGGTGAAAAGATTTTTAATTTTATTGCTTACTGTAGGTAATTGAATTTAGCCAGTCGCACTAACTGGAACATATGCACATAACATGATCCGCTTTACGTGCTTCGGACTTCCTGGGTTTCGTTTAGTGCGACTACCTATGTTAATATTTGATCAAAGTTTAGCATGGGTCTTGCAATGGGCCTGAGGCAGTCTCCACCCGGGCCATCAGCACGTGCAGTGAGTTTTCTACCTGCATTTTGGTATCATTATAAGTTAGTACCGCAGCAGTTCCTCATTGTCTGTGGTCCTGCATTTGCTGTGGCGAAGGGTTCAGGGCTGTGATGCACCCAGACCACACTTCATTTTAAGTGAGTTCTATCAGAGTGGCTTAATAGCTTTAATATCTACTCACCCAGCTGGGGATTGGTTATTTCTAAGGGGTAGGTGCTCTATATGTAGATGGTTACTGTAGGTCATTGGCTAGTGTTCAGTGTAGGAGGTTCAGGGTTATATTTATTAAGGAATGTGAAAAGTTAATACAGTCAATGTATGAGAAAGTGTAGAAACTATAGAGACAATTACTGTTTGGGGGGAGACAATAACAATTAGACGTACCTGCTCTGGAGTTCTGTCAGTCACAGTTTGCATCATTTCATGTGTTTCAGACATTGAGCCAACTGTAGACTTATTATCAAACAGACTTGGTGCTCCTCTCCTGCCATGGAATAGTGTATTACTACATTTTTATCCATATAATGCTCTGGCTGAAGTCAAATTACTGTGTTCATAAGGACCCTACCTAAAATAAACATTCTTATCGTCTTAATTATTGACAATGGAAATGTGCCCAATGGAATAAACCAAAATAATAATATTCCACTATATGCTGGGACTCAAACCAATCACACAACATGTCTGCAAAAATCATAACTGACTGGATTAAACATCCACATGCTGGTTATGCATCTCCATCCACTGCTTTCATAGGGTTAGAATAGAGAATCTGTACAGTATTGAATGGAACTGGTCTAAGGGTTGTTTCTATGCATGTGGCTAATAAAATATTTAATAATCTGCTTAATATCACATAAAAACAGGATGTTAAGAATAAATGAAAAACAAGAAGGCAGAAAACCATTATAGAACAATATAATAGAGGGGCCAAAAATAATCACCTGCTGCACCTGATGAAAAGGACAGGGGGAGGATGCATTGGTGGCATAATCAGCCACATGTTAAAGGAAAACTGGCAATGAGAATAAATCAACAGTCTACCTAATGAGTTTTATTTGCGCTTCAGTGAGCAAAACACCTCGCCTTCTAAAGGCTAAATGCTGCAAACCTTACAGGCTTTTGTCCGGAGCAATGGCAGGCACTTTGCATCCCTTTTAAAGGCAAGGAGGTCTTACCAAGTCTTGGTGAGTGATGTGGATTTTAAGGGCGACCTTAGGTCATACAGAACTAATCAAGCGAAAACAATACCAAAATTTTGCCTCACCGACCCCAAGTATCTGAGCACTTTATCAAAAAGAATTAGGAATGGACAAACACACAGGCTGCAGCAAAGGATCAAATCTTTAAGATGACAGTGTGGGTCTGCATTAAATTATTTATTCATTGTTAATTTATTTATATATGTATGTGCAAATGTCCTGCAGGTGCTGAGGAGGCTGAAAAGAGACAAAGCTAAACTGTTGGTCCATTTAACTCATTTTTTTAAAGGAGCTGGAAACATTGTTATTTATGAAACATGTTGAGAAGGCTAAAAAACATATGCATTGTAAACAGATGAACGGACTTCTTGAGGGAAAAGACCTTTCTGGTTTTAGCTGTTTAGTGTCCAGCAAATTAGCAAATGAATGCTTATGTCAACACAAGAGTAATCCCTGTAATGTGGCTTAACACATAGAATCATCCGCTAAGGTCCAGATCCTCAGTGATCATTCATTTTGTCACGTTATTATTAAAAACAATGTATAGTTTAACATTTGATTCATTTTAAGGCAACAATAGACATAGGGAAATATGGGTGTAAATACACTGACAAATAGCTTCACTAAAACAAATTTACAATTGATTTTGATTTGATCCTTCATATGTATGGACATACAGCACATAAAAAGAAGATATGTGCGTGTTAAAGGTAATGTTTAATTGTGTATTTAAAAGGTCACTAGAGTGCCCAAATTTTAATCTAAACTATTTTGGGGGGTATGAGAAATAACTCCTACTTCCCATTTTTCAGTTAAAAGAGGAGCAGTAAGCTTTTAGAAATGCAGCTCGTGATGCAATAAATTCACCGCTTGCTGCCCAAATGTGACCTGCCTCCCTCTTCTTTATACCTTTTATAATATATGTCATCCAACTTATAATTGGAGCAACAGTATTAGATTTCCTTATATTATTCACTCAGTTATGTAGATAAAGGCCAAAACCACTGTTGGCATCCATTTAAACGCAAAACTATAATAAGTCACGTTCCTAGTGTATATTTTTAGAAATGGCAGCTTATCCGTACTCTCAGCCTGTAACACATGAGCATGCACACCTTCTGTACATTTCAACTGCTTGTAAAGAGTAACATAATAGCCACAAGAAAATGTGTTTTTAGTTTACAATGTTCTTTTCTTTAACTTTCTAAATACCAACCCTAAGTAGTAATACTAAGGTCAATATTGAACTCAGCTTGGGAATATGCAATAAAATGTGCAAACGTTTGTCTGCTCTATTAATCTGCAAAAATCCAATAAAAGACTTACATCTGATTGGTTGCTGCAAATTAATCGCATGGGGGAACTTTTGCACCACTTATTGTATTACCACATGTTTTAACTAAAATCAATAATATACAAATGATATACATTTCTATTTATTTTAACAAGACCCACACAGTTCACTCTAGAAAGCATGTGATATAAAAATATATATAATATATAATTCTATGGTATTTTCCTGCTGTTTTCTATGGTAAAACCCCACTGTTAGGGCTAGGCCACACTGCTGCGTTTTTCTGCATTTGCGTTTTTTTAAAAATCATTGAAAACGCGGCAACGCACCGAAAACGCGTGTTTTACGGTGCATTGCGATTGCGCTTGCAATTTGCGTTCCGCATTTTTAATTGCAATAGCATGCGTTTTCCTATACCTATTGAAGAAAACGCACGCGCAAACGCAACGAAATTGCACATGAAATCGCATGTGATTGCGTTGCAGTGTGGCTGTGCCCTTAGGGATGCCATAATAGTTTACAGAAAAAAATATGTTAAAAAAGTAAATAAAACATTAAAATGAAACATTTTTAAAAATACAGCTGTAATCCTGAATGGTTGTCATTCAACAGGAGGCATTAGCACAGTTGTGCTTTTGCTGGTAGACCAATCAGAGCAGAGGGGTAGCAATAAGTAAAGTAGCAACTGCAACTATGGAATATTTGTGGAGTCTGTAACTTATATTTAGCTTTCATCTTTCCCATTTAAATAATGAAAAAGGTTGTATATTTCTATGAAAACAAAAAAAAAAAATATATATATATATATATATATATATATAATAATATATATATATATAATTACACAGTATATAGTTAAATATTCTCTCCAAGACTGCATCGAGGTCACAAACCAGTGTGAGAGTTGAGGACTGTAACAGTGACCTCGGACACAGGAGCTTGCTGAGAGGTTGAATGTAAAACGTGACTCTCTAGGTCAGGAAACACAGTAACTCAGCATGATGCAGAACTGAGCCTGAATCTTCCATTGATTGTTTCCCATAGTGCTAGGAATTTTGTTGCTAAATAGTGCAATGTCAGTCACAGGATTTCCCTTTTTAATGCTTTTCAGGAATAATAATAAATGCAAGCTGCAGGCACTGATATGTTTCTGTTTAATACCAGATATCTGCACAAATAATAATTTAATATGGGTTCAAATGAGACTGAGTTGATAAACTTTCAGGGAGATGCAATATCCTGTGCTAAATGAAAAACAAGTACAAAACCCATGCTAACCAATGTACAACGTTTTGAGGTTTGCCCTCATTTTGCATTGCATGCACCATTTCCAAAGATTTTTGGATTAACCGCAGTGCAAGTGATACAATACAGTTTCTGACCATTTTTGCGATAGTTAATGTGAAATTTGCCTGCCTTTTCAATTGTGGATTTAAAGCCCTGCAAAAGTTAGCAAATTACCATTCGTGTTTCCACAATGTATCAACAGATGCAAAGTGGTTTTTACGAGTGCAGGTTGTAAAGAAAAATGTACCTGTTCGGGGATCCCGTGGCACGTCCTCCATGGCCGAGCGCCTTAGGCCTTCTGCGGCAGCTTCCAGCACTCCTCGGTCTTTGGCGGCATTCACGCTTCGTTAGCGACTTCCGAATCGACGATCCTTGCGTTCGCGGGTGCACCTTCATATACTCTGCGGAAGCGCATTCCGCACTTAAAGTAACAGTTTGCTTTTCCATTCAAAATCTTCCCATTATCCAATCCGTTCTGTTCTTCTTTCTGGTTGTCCTCCTATTGGTCCCTTTAGCCTTTTTAAACCCCTTAGCCCATTGGTCCTTGCCCGATATAGCGGTTAGTTTATCTATCTTGCTGGTGGTATGCTTTTCTTCTTATATTCTCTATTATTGACCCTTGCCTGTTTTTTTACTTTGAGACGTATCTGCCTGCCCTGACCTCTGCTCGTTCCTCCTCTGATCGTTCCTCCTCTGATCTTTGTCTCTCTTCCTTGTGTCTTGCCTGTATGTTTCCCTTCGGACTTCTCCAGTATTCCCGGCCTCAGTTCGAATACCTTGCACTCTAAGTCCAGGGGGTAACCGTGTTCGGTGAGGCACATCTAGCCTCCCGGCAAACGGGAGCTTGTCTATTGGTGAAGATAGTGGTTGTAGATTGGAGTTTTCGGACTGAAGGAATACTTTGGAATCCGGAGCGTAACACAGGTAGGTTGCAATAGGGAAATCTATTGCATGCCCCTCCTTATGAATAAAATAATGCAGAGAGCAGGGAAATTCGAGATGTTTGAAAACTGGCGAGTTCTGTTACGTTTTTGGATTTTCGAAAAAAATTATAAAATTCACAAATCCTAAAACAGACCCATAAAAGTCAATGGGAAAGAAATATTTACAAATAAATAGTAATAGTGTGTTAGCATAAATGGTTTAGGGACTTGGCAAATGGTCTGGGGAACACGAACATATAACCAAGCTATTTTCAAGGTTCTGCATTGGTTTAAAAAAAAAAAATTACCTATTTATCGAAACCACCACTGTTGATTCCATGTTTGCGTGGACCGCAGAAAAAACAGACAAAACACACAAAAATGCAAAACACACTGACAAAATGGTGCCCGGAACAGTACCTTTTATACCCAGGGGGTTGGCACTGCTGTGGTTGGTGATTTTAGGTCATATAGCATTTTGGATTGCTATTTGCTTCCTTTATAACCTTTTTGTAATTCCATAATGCTCATTTTTGAATCTCAGAAATATCTTTAATTATATTTAACATATAACAGGGCTGTGCAAAAGTAGCAGCATAGCAATAGTTGAATTGGTCTGATGTAATAAGGGGTACAGAAGTTTGCCCCATGCTATTAATTTGCAGAAACAAATTAGATGATAGCTTTGTAGTGGGCTACTGCAGTGAGATAACAGCTGATTGATTGGTGCAGCTAAATAGAATGGGCGAACTTTTGCACCTTTTATTACTCCCTATGTGATGTGATTACAGCCCTATGTGATGTATCATCTTTTAAATTGAGATGCTAATTTTTAAACTTAATGGCGAAAACTGTAAATGTCTGCGTTAATTCCATTGTTTCTAAAATGCACTTTAATGGAAAATTTCAGTCTAGGATTTAACCCCAATAAAATGATTACAGTGAACTGCCCATTATTTAATGAATCTTTACCTGAAATTCCAATCTGTTTGGGAGATACAGAGGTTAACTTTTAAAAATTGAAATGTTGGGGGAGAAAGCTCATTCAGCACTGACCCGGTTTCCTGGCATTAAATTATGATAATTATTTAAATCTATACAGAAGGTCTTCATTTAACCAAGACTATCCCTGGTCCGCCAGACAACTAATCACATGTTACACATTTAATCCATTTCTCCACCACTAATTTTTTAACACACTTTCCTGTTTTTGTTTGTTTTGTTTTGCAAATGTCTGTTTTTAGCTATTTGATATAAGCTAAGTCCCTTTAAATGGGTGGTACTGTCATACACCTATTTATACCTGTGTGTCTAGAGTTACACCTGGCCTCTGATGAAGTGGGACACGCCCATGAAACGCGTCAGGCAGGTGGAGTAGTATCATGTCTCCTTGCTGTTTAAAGATGTGAATAAAGTATTGACTTGAAATTCAACTACACCTCCGTGAGTAGCGCTGTGATTTGCTGTTGTATGCTGATATCTCCACCACTAATGTTGAGAAGATAAGTGTCAGGCTGCTTTTTGTAAACCTGCTAATATATATCACCAGTAACCCACGATTCTGTCTGGAATCGCTCCCTTCAGTGGCATATCTCTTCGCCCCCCCAGCACACCTCTCTCCTGCGGTGCACTTTGATGATGTGCACCTGGTACGCTGCGTCTGTGCTGCAACTGTCAAAATGTGGGTTAGTATATAAGATACCCTCTAACATTCACCTTTAAATGGTACACTGATGAGAAATACATGGCACAGGGATGTTCTAAAATCAGGTTTACTTATATCCTCTCCTCCCAGCTCGCACCATGTTGTTTTTTCTACAGTATGTGTGCATTATGAAAGGGAAATGTTGATGGGTATGATACATAGTTATCACTTCTTCCCTTGGAAACTGTGAACACATATGAAAGCTACATTCTGCAGGGCTAACTATCAGTTTATTTAAATAAATGTTGTATGGTTGTTGTTATGTGAAGGTAAAAAATTTTTTTTTGTAATTATATAGTCCTGTCTTTACCCACTGGACAAGAGTGCAGGAGCAACTCATTCCCCCAAGTGCTTGTTTTTCCTTTATTTACTTTGTAAGGCTGAGGCCGCACTGTAGCACTTCCGAGTGCGTTGCCATGCGCTGATGTCACGGAACGTTGCACACAGGGTGCATGCAATTGAGGGAAAAAATGCAGATCACATGTGCTCCGATTAACGGACCACATTCGCAGTGCACTGGTGTGGCCACCACAATTGGGCCACACTAGTGTTTCCTTTTTATAGAGCGATTGTATTGCACTTAAACGAGCACTAGTGTGGCCTAGCCCTAATGCTGTATTTCACAAACTGATTGGAATATCCAGTTAAGTGACAAACCATTATGCTCATATAAAAAAGGACAATTCACTGTTTGATTCGTTTGAGTAAAGTTGCCCTTTAAAACCCATTATACTGCTTAATATTGCACACCATGGAAGATTTTTATAGCTGTGCTACCTGCTTATTTACATGCCCTATACATTGCATCTCTACTAGTGGAAAAATACACTGCATTTACTAAATCCAAGTGTCTTGGTATCTCTACACTTTACTCAAAAGGTCAATTTACCAAGTTGAAACTAAGTTGACAAGTAAATAGTATGTTATGTCATCTGCAGGCCAAGCATTAAAGGATCAATATACTCGCCTCCACCTCATTTTTTTTCTCTTTCATAGCTGCATTTTACCCGGGGTGAGGACCAAAACCGCTAAATCCTCGCCCCTGGGTACTTAACATAACAGCTGTACTTACATTAAGTTTCCCTCAGGGTTTCGGTCCTCTTCCAAAATCTGCGATGAACCCAATGGGAAGACACGCTCTCTCTTACCATTGGCTACATTATGGACTGTCAGTGACAGTGGCAGAGGGGTGGAACTGACCGGAGAGCTGAGGGAAACTTTAAGTACGTATAGCAGCTGTTTGGTAAAGTACCCAAAGGACTTTAGTGATTTAGGTCCTCACCCTGGGTACTATGCAGCTATGGAACGTGGAAAAGGTGAGTAAAATTGTCCTTTGATTGCTGTTTTAACACTGCAATCAAAGAATGGAAACACCAATGACTTTTACTAAGACAGGGGCAATATGCACTAGTTCAATAACCCACGTAAACCAGCAGCATATATTCTATTAATATGCTAGCTAGTAGCTACCATACACTGAATAAATATATTTTCTTTTCATATAACCTTATTGATGTCACAATGCATTTCCCCCGCTTTATCAGAATACATATTTTTCACAATACATATCCCCCTGGTAAATGCACACACATGCAAAAGTTATACAGCTGGGACAAGCAACTTTTATCTCTTTGCTTGATATCTTCTCAATTAAAATCCATAACATTAATTATTAAATGTCCTACTGTTGGAAACTGAATGGCAGTTTAAAACACACACAGGTATTATATCACACCTTACACATCCAGTTCACTAAGGGAATACAGAAATGTTTCCCATCCCATTTTGCCAAAGTATCTAAGGAGACAGAACCTACAGGCTGAGCATTAAGCAGACATATTAGGATAATTGTCCTGTTCTTCTCATGCAAGGTGAAAAAAATTAGATGCAAACTTTTACATTTAAAATGTCATTGTCTCTTGGTTAATCTGGCCACCATCCGAGCAGTGATCTGGATGTTAAAAAAAAAGAGAAGAATGGAAGATACTGGCAGGGATTGAAGCTGGGGGATGAATGTGGAAATGTAGAATGGATGTTTCTTTTTTTCCTGTCTTTTAGCTGACCGTTGTTGCTGTCTGTTTTTAGAACTGATCCAAGGGGACACAGAAAGTCAGTGTGGGTAGCTCTAAGGAAGACCCTTTCTACAGCTGCAGCTCAGCGGATTAGAGAGCTTCATCCACAAGGCAACATTACACAAGTAGCCTTTGAACAAAAGTCATGGATACTATTAATGATATGGTAATCCTTCATCGAGCTACCTCCCAGTAGTGATTATACTGACATGGGAAGAATATCTAAGTCTTGGATGCAACCTACAAACAACACTGTTCTATTGTTCAGGCTAAGCTTGAGTAGAAGTAACGTTTAGCAGCATCTACAACGTCACCGTTCTCTTCCATGTAAAGAAGGAGCAAAATCCAAATCTAAGTCTGGATTTGCTTCCTGTGAGTTCCCACACACATTTTTACCACTTGAAGAAAAAAAAAACCACATCTCCGATGACTTTAGGGATTCCTGTCTATGAGCGGGGACCACACAAAGGTTACTTCTGGGGGTCTGGGAGAAGATGTTTCAATTGGATGACAATCCATGTATCTGTCAATTTATTACAGCAGAAAGTTCCAATTTTGAGATACCAATATACCATTTTATCATATGCCTAATCATTTGATTTTTCCTCTTTAAACATATATATATATCCTCTAACCAAACACTGACTGTCCATCAGCCTGTGAAAACCATATGTCAACATTTTGCTGCCTTTCACTGTGACAAGGAGAAAATAACTCAGAGCAGGAAGATGGATGCTGGAATGTATGTACACACAAACTAATGGATTGGGTGTGATGAGATACTTAGCAATATTAAATAAACAGAACTGCAGAATTCTTATGGAAGTTGCAACAATTTCCCACAATAACTACACAAGAGACTTCTAAGCTTTTGTTTTTGATTACTAATCCCCAGCTTACTGTATCATAAGGTAAACTCATGGGGGCATATTTATAAACATTAGTTAACTTTTCGCAACCGTTATTCCCGCCATTTCTGCAAAAATCGTGTTTTCCACGATTTATTAATGGACGGAAAGCAGCCGCGAAAAGTTAACGAATCGTTAACTTTCCACGCCTATCGGAACAGTTACCACCGCTTCTATTTATAAAGCGGCGGTAACTGTTATGCATTGCTAATCTCGCACCCGCCCCGGGAGGCAAGCCCACCTCGCCCCCTGCGGCGCCGCTTCCCAGCAGCCCCTCCCAACCCCATCCCCGCTTGCGGTGAACATATGCAACAGGAGACTAGGAGGGGCTGCTGGGAAGGGACCGCAGCAGGTGGTCGTGACCACCCGCCACGCACCCCCTCCCCAGCAACCCCTCCAAGCCCCCTGCCCCACCGCTGGCGGGGAGGGGAAAGGCCCGCTGAGAGGGGTGGAGGCACCCCCCAGCGGGGGCCCTGAGAAGGGCCTTTTGGGGCTTAAGGGGTCCCGCAGCTCAAGCCGGGACCCCCCTCCCCGGCCCTTGTAAAGGCCCTTGCGGCACTGAGAAGTGCCATTAGCGGGGTCCCGCAGCCCAAACCAGGACCCCCAGTGAGCAGCTCTTAAAAGAGCCCTTGGGCGGAGTCTTCTTTCTTCCAGCCCTGGCCTTAACGAGGCTGATGTTGCCGGCCTCTTGATCCGTGACACCAACCCCACTGAGGTCGCCAATGCCAGGCAGGCTCACCGCGGCCAACAGTGATCCCGCTGGCACCGCCGGCCTCAGCGGAGCCGATGGTGCCAGATGCTTCTTTCTTCAGCCATCTACTGCGATGGCATTTTACCGAAATCTGATTGGTTTATGTAAAGCATGTCAAAAAATTGACCAATCAGAAACAGATTAGGGTTTTCTGCAAACCTATATAAAGAGGTGCACTCCGCTGCGGACCTCAGTAACATCGCAGTAGATGGCTGAAGAAAGAAGGAGAGAGTGCCTCCACCCCTTCCAGCAGGCCCTTCCCCTCTCCACCAGCGGTGGGGCAGGGGGCTTGGAGAGGCTGCTGCCTGGCATCGGCTCCGCTGAGGCCCCTTTCTAGCAGCCCCTCTTAGCCTTCCATATGTTCGCCGCAAGCGGGGATGGGATTTGGAGGGGCTGCGAGGGCGGGCGTTATTGTACTTAGCGCATTGCGCTAAGTGCAGCATCACCACGAAGGGACTTAAAATTACCGCCGGACATCGTGGTTGCAATACATATCGCGGTGATGGCGCTCACCGTTCTAAATATGGCGATAGCGCTATTTTGGTGGCCGCGATGTCCGGCACTATTTTCGGCCGTTTATAAATATGCCCCATGGTGTCAAAAATAAAAGACCTATTCATTTTGATTATCATCAATATACAGTTTAAAAAAAAAAAAAAATCTGATAATTACGTCTCCTAAGAAGGTAGAAAGTTACTAAGGTAAAAAAGGTTAAAACTTAGGACCCAGCAGAATAAAGCCAACCGTGAAGAGGTTGCTGGGCTTAAAATAATTTGGTCAAGTTATTGAATTTGGATGTGTACTAGGCTTCTAATTTTTGTATAAACTAGCCTAATATGTCCTATAAATTCCAGGATATTCCTGGAAGAATAATTACCCAAGTGGTCATTCTGTCTAACCTCACAAACATAAGACTCATCATGTGCAAAAAAAAGTCAACTCTTCCTAAATGTGTCATTGTAATGTCTAGTACAATATGAATATGAATGAAGAGGTGTGTTTATGTAAATAAACTTGTATGTAGTGGGTAGATTACTATTCATAATAAAGTACAAGTATATAATTTCAAAACCAAGATAACAGGAAGAATATCCTATTTAAAAGATGGATGGCAAAATCAAAATACAGTTGATTTTTCCCATTGTGCTAAAACAGACTGTAAAAGTTCAACCTTGTATACATTTTTATTATTTGTAAGTCTATGCCTTTTGCATCTCTCAATGCACATCTGCAATTAAGTTCAGTCTTCTTGATAAACTGTATTTTAAGACTAATCATAAGTAGACTTAAAAAAATAATTGATTTTATTGATCACAGCTTTTGTAGCTGTAAGGCTGGGTACACACCAGCCGATATTTTCGTCCGACCGATCGATTCACGGCACTTTTGGACGGTTGGGAGAGAATATTGGCTGGTGTGGGGCGGCCGGCATAGATTGTTCGTTTGACAGGATGGGACGTGTCGGAAAATTCCGGTTGATTGTGCGATTCCATATGGGAACGCACGATCGATCATTTGCAAATTCGTCCCGACCGTTTGCCACGACTGATGGACATTTGTCCCGGTCGTGCACTCGGTCGGGACGAATAGGCTGGCCGTGTGTACCCAGCCTTAAATAGCCCCAAGTATGCTTCATATCCGGGATGTACAACCTGCATCCCTCCAGATGTTTGAAACCTATAACTCCCAGCATTCCTCCATTGCAGAAGAAACCAAGGAATACTGGGAGTTGTAGTTAGATAACTGCAGACTTGGCATTGTGCCGTGATTATCTTATGTATATGTTTCATTGTACCAGCTATTGCTTAATGGTCTTGGGCATTTACAACATTTATAATGTAAAAATGTATTATATTATACTATCTATTTATAGTTGTTAAAGGGCATGTCCACCCTTCTTAAATTATTTTCATATAATATTCTCCCTGTCCCCCCATCCCCAACCGCTATAGTTTTGAGTTCAGAAAGTGCCCCAAATATTACTTACCTTCCCTCTTTCCTCCGCCGCACTGCCAGGCCCTCTGTTTGCGAGAAAATGCAAGCAGAGGGGCGGGACCGGCAGTTGCGTCTGTGATTGGCTGAGCAGCAGCCCATCACGAACGCGGCTGCTGGGAGTTCAGTGCGGCGGAGGAAAGGTAAGTAATATTTGGGGCACTTTCTGAACTTAAAACTATAGCAGTTGGGGATGGGGGGGGGCAGGGAGAATATTATATATAAAGGTTTTTACGGTAGGGGGAGAGAATCTAAATCGGGAGGGGAGGGGAAGGGAGGTGGAGAAGGGCTGCAGTGCGCATGCCAAATTTCTCCCGGAGGGGAGACAGGAGGCAGAGTCCTATATGGACTCTGCAGTACTCCTGGTGGGCGTTTTTTTGGACTTTAGGGGGGGGATAGCAGAAGAACCAGATGGAGCTGGGATGTAAGGTAAGGATTAAACTACACAATGGGGCCAGTAGTGGGGGGATTATAGTTTTGGGGGTGGACATGCCCTTTAAAACCCAAATTATATACGTTACTTATCTGTTGTATTCACTTAGATCAACTGGACTTAAAGTTTAGTTCTTGAGGACATTTCGCTAGTCATCCGACTGGCTTTCTCAATTCAGAATGACTTGTACAAGAATCTGTTGGCAATTAAGTACCCTGGAAAGTCCCAATTTGCAAATAACAGCCAGGTGTTAGGGACCTCCTGATGCAAGGTGTTGATTGCATTGAGGCTAAAGAGGTGTTCTCAAACCTGCGATGGGTAAGGTGTCAAAACAGCATTGTACATGGCAGACAGTTGGTGTCGAACCCCCCACCTCTATTCAGGCTTGGTTTCTTTTATTTTCACATTAATGGCCTCCTTGACACCTCTCTTGAACCAGTCATGCTCCTTTGCCAAGATGTTGACATTCTCAAAAGGTATGTCCTTTTTCCTTAAGATGGAGGTACACGGCTGAGTCCTGACCCGAGGAATTGGCTCTGTGCAGGGCCATACGTTGGTGCAGTTGCTGTTTGGTCTCCCCCACATACAAGTCAGAGCACTCTTCAATCGTTTCAATAACCCCTCTAGGCCCCAATGCAATCAACACCTTGCATTCAGAAGGTCCTAACACCTGGCTCTCATATGCTAATTGGGACTTTCCAGGGTAATTAATTGCCAAGAGATTCTTGTACAAGTCATTCTGAATTGAGAATGCCAGTCAGATAAATAGCGAAACGTCTTCAAGAACGTCTTCAAGAAGTTGTTGTAACTGAATTGTAACTGAATACAACAGATATACCATGACCTTGATAAATGAGAACCTTCACAAGTATATACATTATTACACTTAGATTTTGGGTATGTGTTATGTTAACATGTAGGGACCCAGCATTATTATTTTAAACATGTATCCTTTGTGCCATGCTATGATATATACAAGGTTGTTGTTGTAACTGAACATTGTATCATTCAACAGATCACTTTTAAATTGATTAAATAATCTGTGCTTCACCTCACCATGTTCTTTAGCTGTTGGTTTATCAAATATACCTGTGGCCACTGTAGATAAACTGTGATTAAATGTGCTTAGATTGTAAGCTCTTTGGGCAGGGCCTGATGTGAATGTTTACATGTATAAACCCATAATAAAAATTAACGCCTATCATTCCACTTTCTGGTGCTCCATTGTGTGAAGTCACTATTTTCAGCACAGGCACACATCTCTCTAGTAAAGCAGCTAAAAATGTCTGACCCACCCAATTACCTAAAAACTGCCAATCATGTTATAGCAAACATCTCTGTCATTCATACTGTCTGGGAAATGAACTGCAGAGGAAAATCTGCTTAAGGGCTGTCATATTGGCATGGAGACATCTGCATACAGACTGATAAATTGATCTAAAAAGGAGAGTGAGAATACTGATGACAAGGGAAATTGGCAATAGGTGAACATGCTCATAAGGCTGTTTAAGACTACATGAACTGGAACATGTAATAACAGTAGCATAACCTCCTTAGTTAAGTAACCCAGTTCTTACATATAGTAATTGCAACTCACTGGAATCATACACTACATGGGTTTGCTGGAGAGAGTAATGACTTTTTGTTTAAAACACATAACAGCAATAATGACAAATGTTTCATGTCTCAATTTTTTTTAATCTCTAAATATGGTATGTATTAAAGTTAAACTATGCTATATCATTTTAATTACCGTGAATCAAACATGGCCATGAAAAGGGGATATCTGACATTTCCATCTTCATCAAGTGGGATTCTGTCAAGTAACTGCTCAAAGTCTTCATCAGTAATCTCCACACCAAACCTGGTAAAGAGGTTCGAATAAGTCAATCAAAAGTTCGCCAAGGTTGCAAGAACTCACAATATTCCAAGCATATGGCTGCCATTAATTCTTTGTCACCCCATCAGCCCACAAATCAAGAGGGCCCACGTGAATATCAGAGGTTAATCAGGGTTTTCACCAACCCAGCTTTGCAACTGAAAGAATTTGTAGCCGTGAACTTCTCGCACGGTGTTTGACCACTTGCTGGAATACCGGCATATTAAACCATGTCTGATTGTGCTCTATAGGGCCGCATTCATTGGACTAAAACACTGGTATCGCTTAAACAAGCTAGTGCTTCAAAAAGCTTTTCAATCAGCTAGTTTCAGCATGAATAGAAAATTAACAAAAACATGGCTTTTCATAAATAAAAAAGAAATGAATTTGCACTCTGAAAAGAAAGTTCAATAAAAGCTTTAAATTATTTGCATACGGATATTTTTTAAAGTGTCAGTATATTTTAACCCTCAAGCACTATTTAATCCACTAAACACTGGCACACATCAGAATGACTTAAGAAATAAAGATGAACAAGGCATTCATTCATTATATACAGACATTCATAATGAACAGCTGACTTTTTGGGAAAGACTTGTAGCAGGACTGGGAAAGGCAGTACATTTTATTCCTTGTGGCAATGGTTAAGAATGGTATGTAAAAAAAATACTATTCAGTCTATTCTAACTTTGGTTCAGCAGTCTGAAGGTTTATGTAAATAATATAGACATCTGAGAAACAGACTGAAGCTAGATTCTTTATTTTCTATCAAACTATATATATTTGAAATCCATAGTCTTATTTATGTTGTGAGGGGGATGTATGTGTGGGGTGGAAGTGTATATGTGCTGCAGAATATGTATATGTGAAGTGGTGTATGTATGCGTGTAGCAGTGTATTTGACTGTGCTGCATGTGTGTTTATAGCAGTGTATTATGTGTGTAGAAGATATGTATGCGAATACAGTATCTCACAAAAGTAAGTACACCCTTCATATTTTTGTAAATATTTGATTATCATTTCATGGGACAACACTGAATATACAACACTTTGATACCATGTAAAGTAGTCAGTGTATGCCTTGTATAACAGTGTACATTTTCTGTCCCCTCAAAATAACTTTCTTTTGCATTAGAAGAGGTTTCCTTCTGAGACAACAGCCCATGATACAGTTTACCGTGTATAGTCTGGGCACTCACAGGCCAAACCCCTTTAACCTCTGCAGCAATGGTGGCACCACTCATTTGACTACTTGCAAAAGACGGCCTCTGGATATGACGCTGAGCATGTGCTCTCAACGTCTTCAGTCATCCATGGAGAGGCCTGTTCCGAGAAGTACCTGTCCGGTTAAATCGCTGTATGTTATTTGCCACTGTGCAGCAGCTCAGTTTCAATGTGTTGGAAATGTTATTGTAGCCTAGGCCATCTTTATGTAGAGCAACAATTCTTTTTTTAATTTTTTCAGATCCTCAGAGTTTACTTTATCATGAGGTGCCATGTTCAACTTCCAGTGACAACTGGGAGAGCAATACACCAAATTTAACACACCTGCTCCTCATTCACACCTGGGACCATGTATCACTAATGAGTCACATGAGAGTGGTAAGGAAAAATGGCTAGTTAGGCAAAATTTGGACATTTTTCACTTAGAGGTGTACTCACTGTTGCCTGCGGTTTATACATTAATGGCTGTGTGTTGAGTTATTTTAAGAGGATGGTAAATTTACATTGTTATACAAGGGTCATATCTTTAGTCCATGAATATATATATATCCAATAAGATATAATATATATATATATAAATATTATATATATATATATATTATAATATATAAAAAGAGAGAGGGGTTCAGGCGCACTCCATGGACTAAACATAACTTTATTGTGAAGACAGTAGGCCAAAAGAACCTACGCGTTTCAGCCCGATACTACTGGGCCGTCATCAGTAAATTATATATATATATAATATAATATATATATATATTAATATATATATATATTATTATACACCTTACTCGCTCTCCTGGAACAGCTGTTCTGTGCAGGAGCAGCTTGCGAGTGGAGTGGAGGTAAGGTAAGTTCCAGGTCCCCTGAGCAAACTATTAATCACAGGGAGGTGGGAATAAGAGTTCTCACCTCCCTGTGAATAATAGAAACGGATGCCAAATACTTGTTTTTTTAAGTTTAGTGTTCCTTGAAGGGTATCTACATTCGGAAAATAATTTTTTTGGTATTAAGTTTTATTAAAGAACAGGAAGTAAAGGAGCTGTCTCTTGTTCTTCTATAAAACCTGTAGGATCCAGGAATGAAGTTACAGAACTTACTCGGTCTTCATTACCAGCTCCTGCAGGCTTTATTGAAGAACAGTTAAGACACAGCTCCTTTACCTCCCGTTCTTCAATAAAACTGAATACCAAAAAAGTGGTTTTACCAGCGGAGATACCCTTTAACATTCATTTCCATGTTCCTTAATTACCAGGATTGATCATACCCAGTGCCCTGCCCATTTCTTCTATCCTCTCTATGTCACATATCTGTTTTATGCTAATGCTAAGGAATATTTAGGAGTTGATACACTGTATTGCCTGCAGCCTTGTTACACAGCTCAAAGGCTTATGTTTCAATAACTGATAATACTGCCCAGAAATCTTTTTTCTTTATTAGAGCCCACTGTACCGCTACAATGTGAATTATGCATAAACGCTGCAAGAGAGACAAGAACAGTATTAAGACAGGATTAAGAAACAATGGTGAGAATGAAAGAGATTACATTTGGGAAGACAGCTGAAGGTGAAGAAAATGTAGGTGGATAAACAAAGCCAGGCAACTAATTATAACTATGCCAGCCTGGAATCAACTTGTAAAGAAAACTACATAAACCGTAATAAAACACAACTGCACGTTTATTTCTATTGTCTTTATTATTGAAATACTAGAATAGAATATTTCAAATGTTTTTGTTTCTATGCACCGGATATGCATCAGGATTATTAATCAGAGGTAAAAAAAATTGTTAGCACATGTTTTCTAACTGTAGTAAACCGCTGAAAAGTACTCATCTTTTAGTATACACTAAAAAGTAGAGATGGATGAAACCAGTGAGTTTCATTCCGACATCGACTCCCCAGAACTTACTGAAGTTCTTAAAAATCTGTTCTTGACAATTTTTTTGTTATGGTAACCCATGGAATTGCTCAAACAAAATGGTGACCACATGCATTACAAAAACGGAAGTGCAAAATGCAGCGCATCTGAAATCAAATTTTTTCTTCTTCCTGCGATTTCCATTATATTTAAAATATATGCGCAAACCTGCAAAAACGCACTAGTGTGGCCTAGCCCTGAGTATGCACACCCTGGAGTGTATGTCTGTATTCAGAGCTTTCACATTCATTCTCATCTCAAATAGCAGTTAGGCTGGGTACACACGGCCGGAGTGCTCGGCCGGGCCAAATGTCCGTCGGTCGCGTCAAATTCGGCCGCGCCCGAATTTGCGACTGAACGATCATGTGGTCCCATAGGGAACCGCACGGCCGGTCTGAATTTTCTGACACGTCCGATCGTTCTTTCGTACGATCTAGACTAATGAACAATCAATGCCATTAATCGGTCGGTCAGCCGAAAATATTGTCTGGTGTGTACCCAGCCTTATAATACACCTGACATCAATTAAAGTGGCTCTGATAAATCTCAGATAAAGCATGTTGGTCTCATTCTTGAAAAGAAATGGTCTACAGAACTTTCAAGAAACTCATCAACAAGTAGAGAAAATAATGAAAAACTGGTCAGGAAGGCTAACAAGAGGCATAGGGCAACATTAAAGGAGCTGTACTTGGCAAGTACTGGCTGTTCTCTACACATGACAACAATCAGTTGTTTTCTTAATATGTCTGGATTGTGAAGTAAGGCTGTACTCCGTAATCCACACAAATGCATAGGCAGTTTAAATAATCTATTTAAACATACATATTTTCCTGGGTGCAAATTTTTTTTTCACAGTCTAGATCTTTATTGACATCTGCAGATGGTTTGCTGCATGCCCTGATCCTGCTATTAAGATGTATTACTGATGGCATAGTTAAACCTAAAGCTAAACAAATAAAGCTAAATGGGTATGTAGCAATATATAGGGATTTGTTATTTTCAGTTTAATTGCCAAACATTGTGTGACCTCTGCAATCCCCCCATACACGAAATCAATAATCTGATCTATTAGAATAGTTTGATCAAATTGACCTCAGCATCAATTACAGTTTCCCATTTTTTTTTGATAAACTGATCGGCAATATCGATCGATTTATCAAAAAAAAATAAAATTGTGCAAGGCAGAAAATTTCCCATAACCACCATCTTCCTGAAAGCATCTTCTACAGATTTTAAGCTGAAATCTATGTGGGAAAATTTTGAACGTTCTATCAGTTGGATTTCAATCTTTTCAACCAATCGGAAATCTGCACGCAAAGCACTGTATCGCAGGTCAATAGTGTGAAGGGTGCAGTTCCCTTCTATGAGCAGAGCGTTTTAGTGCAATGTTTCCACAGTATAGCGCACCAAAACGCTCTATAGTCAGGGGCAAGCGCAGGATTTTCAAAGGGGGGTGATTCCTGAATGGGTTACCACCGAACAACCCCATAAGGAAGTTCATGACCAAATACATCCATATATTCTATTATATATGCATCATATAATAATATTATATATTCTGTACTTGCCATAATTATCATCACAGTTAGCCAAATATCACTTTTGTTATAAAGTATCTTCATTAAGGCTGGGTACATACGAGCAGATTTTTCAGCCCAACCTGCTGATATTTATGTGTATCTGTTGGTTGGTCTAAAAAATCTGAGGGGATTTCGGCGGCGGCAGCGACCAATATCGGTAAATCACCGCAGATTGTGCGGTCCATAGGAGACATTTGCCGCGACTAACAGTGCTTTTTCCTGGCCGACTGCTCGTAGTGGCGAATGGTCGAGATGAAAAATTTGGCCATTTGTTCCCAGCCTGATGTTCTCTTTTACCGAGAAATCCACGTTTGCCCTTCAATATCATTAGTGTCCTTCAAAGTCAGAGCTGTGACACTGACGGTGGATCTGACAGAATTTGCTGAATATTGTCGGTATCGGGGACAAGACAGAAAATTTCCATTACCGGTTCCCTTTACTACAGTAGTTGAAGCTGATAACATTAGACCATGTATGGGCACATTGAACTATCATTCTGTATATGGAATATATGGAACAATCACTCCTGTGTATATATAATATATATAATGAAATGTTAATAGTCAGCTACCACCTCCAGGATTTCTTAATTGCTGCTCACTAAACTCCATCACAGTGGGGTAAGTACAGTAAGTAATGTATATAAACCCAGCCTCAGCAATCACCTTAAGCAGCTGCAGGGTTAATATTGATACAGTTTTGTATCAATTATGATTAGTTATGGTGCTGTCAATCACAGGGCAGACTGGATACATTTTTGAAACATCCAAATGCTGCTTCTCATTCACAGCTCAATTAACAATGTAACAATCTATGTAACAAACTATGTAACAGTCTATGGACACCAGGAGAAGCAGACAGCACTGAGCAGGCAGAAAGGGGGATTCCAGGCACCAGGAATCTCCCCCTAAACACGCCCCTGATAGTGTGAACGAAGCCTCAGTCTTAATAAACTCCAACTTTCATTTCATTACTTCTTTCCTTTTTTCTTTATGTATGTTATTAGGGGTGTGCCTCAAAAACTCACAGTTAGTATATATATTTTTTAAGCTGCAGTAGTAATTCTATACAAAACAGTCTTTTATTTGAACACATACAGTACCTGCTTTCAACAGCTGCTCGGAATTCTTGCTGACTTACAACATTTCTGTTGTACTTATCAATTTTCCTAAATGAAAATAAATATATAAAACAGTGTCTTAGAATATTGTCAATAGAACAAAATCTCATTACAATACTGAATCTTTTATTTATTAAAAAGTTCCCTATTTTAACCAATAGTGATAATTCAATAAATTCCATAAAAATAAATAATGGTTGGTAGAAAAAAATAAAATTGGAATTCTTTGTGTATTACAGAAAATAGACAGTAATTAGCTGCTCACTTCTAGAATTCCATTTAGTGGAGATGCTGCATCAAACTACTTTTCCACTTGCATTGTTTCTCTGCATATGTACTTTAACAGATCATTATATAAACAGTACTAAGGTTCAAATAGTACTAGTCATCTCACCAGCATGGCTACTTTTGGGAGCAAGCAGCCTTTGGGATATTGTACAATATATATCTCTTCCTCCAAAGATTTCTACCTATTTTTATATATACAAAGGAAAACCAAAAGCTTCCTAAAAAGAGTGCCAGTTATGAAACACACCTGGTTTCGATTTGGAACTGCCAGTTTAGAAAATATGCAGATCTGACGGAATCTTTGAAGTTTTGGAAACTGTGAATTTACCATTTAAAAAAATCAAAAATCAAATATTGGAAATTGGAATGTCTAAAATTCGAAAATTGGAGCAAAATTGTGTTTGAAAATTACAATTTAAAAATTAGAAAATTGGAAAAATTCCAATTTAATTGGGTTCAAAATGGATTTTTAGTACTTCAATAAGTTCTGCGGAACCACTGTCTGAACAAAACTCAATTTCGTACATCTCTATTACTGATTAAGCAATAAGGATTATATATGCTAAAAATATATTCTGGGACACAAAACTATATTTTGTTGCATGTAACTTTTCAAAGAAAAAAATAAGACGCATTGTACAATATTAAGCCTGTGTCATTGTTTAAATGTTTACTTACTCAAAGGTTGCAAGAAGAGCCAAGAAATCTCCTTGAAAAAGGTTAGTTATCTTTGCTTCCACTGCAGTCATTGTAGACAATGGGCTAATACCACCTTCTCTGTTAAATCTGCAAGGACAGAAATATGCTGTGTACGTAACGTATGTCTCAGGCATTGTTAAAGATTTATAAAGCCAAGAACCATGATTGATATTTAAAGAAATTTAAACAGTTCTTCTAGCTACAGTTTCTCAATTTCCCCTGAACATCTTTAATATATCAATTATGAGATAAGTATTAAGGGAAAGATAGAAATATTGACTAAAAACACACCGTATGACTTTATTCAACCTTAAATATTATGTAAACAAAAAAGTTTAAAAAATATTTTTACATGTATGTGAATATTTTTTATTCTTAGTACATATTGTTTTTATTTTTTATTGTTGTTTTGTTCCAAAATTAATGTCATGCATAAGTTACATTAATTACCAGTAGAGATGGGCAGAATCACCACAGAGTTCCAGCCCGAAATCAGATTTTCAAACAAATTCAAAAACAGTCATAGAAGTCAATTGGATTTTAAAAAAAAAATGTAGATCAGAACCACATGCCCCATTTTCGTTAAACTTCAGATTCATTTAACTTCGGGATCGTGGTACAATATCTCATCCAGGGAGCAATGTGGGAAAAAAAATGGGGTTTGTAGGGCTGATAAAGATAAGGTCAAATTAGGGGGGTGGACATGCCCTTTATGATTTAAGACACTTGTTGTGTTTGTCCCAGGTTAATTTGGTCAGAAGGTTCATTTAATTACTTGTTTAATAAACATTGTATGTGCTGTAATCCGTTTTTTGTGTGTGGATGCACTCTGATACCGCAACCATATTCACAGCACAAAGGCACGGTATTTCACGTGCATTACCTGCTGTTTAACTGTGGCTACAGCCTCAGGACAGAAATTAACATTTCCCTACAACACATTTATTTATTGCCTTGGCCTGTTGTAGGACTGGGACCTTTTGACCTGGGGGGGGGGGGGAATACAACCGGTAAATCACAAAATGTTTGACCACGGCCACTTTACTAAGGTCACACACACTTTGTTTTAGTTATGCCCATTTTTAAGACTACTATTCTTATTTTATATGGTTGCCTGCAACATTTTAAAGTGTATGATGTGGTTTAAATGACTAATTGACTAATAAATTAGAGGGCTAACTAAACACTGGCTAATGATCTGGAGAGCTGACCAACACTGGCTAATGATCTGGAGGGCTGACATAACACTGGCTAATGATCTGGAGGGCTGACATAACACTGGCTAATGATCTGGAGGGCTGACATAACACTGGCTAATGATCTGGAGAGCCAACGTAACCCCAGGTAACAAACTGGAGGGCTGACGTAACATTGGCTAATCAACTGGAGGGCTGACTAACATTGGCTAGTGATCTGGAGGGCTGGCTAACACTGGCTAATGAACTGGGGGTCTGACTAACACGATGCTGCTTCTATTAATCTGACAAAAGAGAGGTCTTCAGTTCCTTGCCTATGCTAAAACTAGTGGCACCTGCAGTGCCATTTTAGCTCGTAACTTACTAAAAGCTTCTGTGACTGCCCAAATTTTTCATTGGAGACCAGCCAGGGAGGCATTTGCCCATCAGCCTACTGGGCCAGTCCTCCCATGCCTTGGTTGATGGTTGAACTACAACTCCCACTATCCCTTACTGTTCAGAGTTACTTAAATGTTACCAAAATTGCATCTTTCAGGGCCGCAATAAATATTTTACAACAACATTATGTCATGCAAGGAATACTGGAAAGTGCAGTTTACCCATCAACCAATATATCTTGTATAACTTGTGTTGTGACATATTCATTGCTGTCCAAAATTATGCAGTTTTTATATCACTTTAATTACTTAGTTCACTAAGCGATGCTGGGAGGTGTAGTCAACCATCAACTAGAGTCATTTTAACCATGCGTTGCTGTGGCATTTATTGCTACCCTGAATGATGCAGTTTTTATGTCACTTTGTCTAATTCTAGATGATGAAGTTGTAGTTTAAACACCAACCAGGATACTTTTAAAATAGATACTTACAGTGATACTTAAAGTGATATTAAAACTGTGTATATTAGGGCAGCAATGATTATGACACAAGAGCACATACTTAAAATGATCTCAGTTTTTATTGAATTAACAATCCCAGCATCATTTACAAGAAATAGTAATCTGAAAAGTATAAATACTAACTTAAGTAGCAAAAAAAAGTCAGATATGTTGCTAACTAGCTGAAATACAGGTTTCGTCATCCTTTACCACCTGGTTAAATGCTTAATTATTAATTATTTGTTTTATACAAATGTATATATACCCTCCAGAATCCCCCTTTAAAAATGTATACTATTAAGAAACTACAGATGAATCTAAAAATAAATACAGTGTATTGTGCAGCATTTTTAGCCTTTAAACCTAATGGTGATTCCTTCACTGAAGATCAACAATATATACAAGAGGAACAATAATAAGTTTGAGTAAATGGCTCAGGGACCTGGGGAATGTGTACAAATAACCTAAACTTATAAAAATTAACTTTCTTAAAGGGTATGTCCACCCTTCAAAAATTTTTTTTACCTAACTTTCCCTCTGTCCCCTCAACCCCAACAGCTCTATTAGTATCATCAGAAAATGCCCAAAACATTACTTACCTTCCCTCTTTCCTCCGCCACGCTGCCAGGCCCTCTGCTTGCGAGAAAATGCAAGCAGAAGGGCGGGACCGGCAGTCGTGTTTGTGATTGGCTGAGCGGCAGCCAATCACGGGCGCGGCTGCCGGGAGTTCAGTGCGGCGGAGGAAAGAGGAAAGGTAAGTAATGTTTTGGGCATTTTCTGATGATACTAATAGAGCGGTTGGGGCTGTGGGGACAGGGGGAATATGGTTTTATGGTAGGGGGAGGGAATCCTAATCGGGAGGGAAAGGGAGGGGGAGAAGGTCTGCAGTACGCATGCCAAACTTCTCCCGGAGACCTGATAGGAGGCAGAGTCCTATATGGACCCTGCTATCCTCCTGGTGGGCAGTTTTTGGGACTTTGGGGGGGGGGGGGGGGGCTACAGGATAACCATATGGAGCTGGGATGTAAGGTAAGGATTAAACTACACTACACAATGGGGCCAGTAGTGGGGGATTATAGTTTTGGGGGTGGACATGCCCTTTAATGCACAAGCTATTTTATATATAAATTCGATAAGTTTTGATATTCGCCATTTCTTCCATATTTGAGTATTAAGGGTTAATGTATTTGGAATTGAAGGTTCATGTATTCAATACTTCTAGAAATTGGCCCTGTATATTTGTTCATTTCCAAAAATTAATATTTCTTGATTTTCAGTTTAGAAAATTCAATTACTATCAAAAATTAGGAAAAAGTTTATCAATCTAATAGGGCTTTTGAAGCATCGCTATTTGCTGTTTTTCTATTCCGGCACTTTTTTAAGGTGCCACAATAGAATGCCACTTTCTGTATATAACATCACTGTATATAACATCTCTTGCGGCAGCCACACAGCCGCCGCAAGGAAGGAGTTTAAGTCATGCCGATGTAACATTGGTTAGCATCACTTAAACTCCATAATAGGAGTCCGTTGGTGCATTGCTCTGTAAGAGTTCCATGGGAATTCTGAGTCAGAACCCGGTTCAACTTGGAACTGGACTTCATGCCAGTGGTTTTCAAAATATTTCAAAGGCTATGTCCACCCCCCAAATAAAAATGTAATATGTAGCAGGAATGCTTTACACAATCAAATCAAAACTCTGGCTCCCTAAAGGCACAGCAGTGTGTCCTGACATGCCCTTTGAAAAACTCAGGATTAGAAGTCCTTAATTAGCTATTGCATAGATTCTTTAAAGTACGAGTGTAAATACAAGACTTACACAGGATGTGTGGTTATTTAATTCACTCTGTGTAAACAAAACTCTGATTTTATTGTTGTTGTTGAAAAGACAAGTTTATTTATTTCTTGACTATAAATAGATGCACACACACTTATAAATGATAGATAGCTAGATAGATAGCTAGATAGATAGACAGACATGGATATACTGGGTGCTGTTAAACTGCATCAGGCTAAGAAAAATAATTCTTTCTTCTTGTGCTAGTTTGTAAAGTGTTATCTCCAGTCAAATACAGCTTATAGGTATGTTCCAGTTAGACTATGGTAACAAGCTTGCACTTTTTTCTTTAGTCAGAAAAACAAATACCTTTAGTAACAGTGTTCATACGCTTTCCTGGGTTCAACCCAATGCACCTGCTCTCGCCATTAAAAAATGCAACATAATTCCACATACGAATAATGCAAGGGGAAGCCCCCTGCGTTATTTGTATGTGAAACACTTTATTCTTTTGTTATATACAATATATCTATTGATTAATCAATAAAAATACAGTATAACATCTCTGAAAATGTGCAAATATTAATTTGGTATTAATAACTGTACCTTATTTCTAATTCCTTACAAGATTTATATGTGTATAAGTGTTAATAAGGCAAAACTTCATGGGTTTTATTGTACTTTATGCTGTGCAAAGGATCCCTAGATGTCCAAAATGTTCATTAGTAGGTGGCAATTTGTATTCAGACCATCTATTTAATTGCAACAAAATAGAATTTAGCATTTTTATGAGTTCACAAAAAACCCATTCAGTGAAAATATAGTCTTCAGTACCACCTAGGGGACACCTTGAGAACAACAATGTCCAAATAATTGGAGCAAAATGTGAAAGCAAACAGAAGCTAACAGATTTCAGAAAAGTTTTTGCAAAAAGTGGAGGATTTTCATCTCATTCCTCCTATCAACTTCTAGTGAACTAAACTAGTTGGTTTCAAGTGATTTTCATATCTCATTTTCTTTTCATTCAATGACATGACAATCATACATGTCACTGTTTATAAATTACTTGGAAGGCAGCACTGAAAGCAAGTTTTGTCTTTGTTGATGACACTAAACTATGCAGAGCTTATACAGATGAAATTCAATGTTGATAAATGTAAGGTGATGTATTTGGGGGTTTAACAATCCTGGTGCCACCTACACCATAAATAATGTGCTAAGTGAATCTCTAATGGAAAAAGATATGTTCTGGTAGATAACAGACTTAGCTGTAGCAAACAATGCCAGGTAGCAATGGCTAGAGCTAGCAAGATATTGTATTGTCTTGTTTAAAGAGGAGAATAGATTCAAGAGAGAAAGATATTATTCTCCCTCTTTACAAGGCACTGGTAAGGCCTCATTTGGAATATATAGTGCAGTTTTGGAATCCCATATAGAAAAGGGACATCTTGGAAATAGAAGCAGTTCAGAGAAGGGCAACTAAAATAATAAAGGGAATGGAGGGTCTTGACAATGCAGGCAGATTAGACAAGTTAGGGCTGGTTACATTAGAGATGCAATGTTTGCGTGGGGATATGATCACTTTATACAAATATATTAATGGGCCATATAATAAACTCTCTGGTGCATTGTTCATTAATAGCTCATATCCCTATTATTAGGGATTATGATTTATTGTTGTTTTGATAATCTCTGATTATTTCAGGTTTGCTTCATGTATCTATTCTTGTGCACCATGGTCTGATGGTCTAGGGTTGTATGGGGGGGGGGGGGAATTTAAAATCTGTGCAAATGTTTGTATCAATATTTAACTTATAATGTTCCTATAACCTAACAGGGTGCTGTGTTTGGAACTTTATGCAGCAGAACAAGTACTGCACATTGTAAAAAAAAAAAAAAAAAGTACAGGCAAGAATTATGTGCTTGTCTCTTTTCCTTTTTGGAAGGATACCTCTGTAATGACCGAGCATGACATAGACAAAGTATTCAATTAGGCGATCCTATGGATATTGCTTTCTTGCATTACTTTTTCCTTCATTTGTGTTGACAGAGAAATCCCACCACTTTAAACCACACAGACCAACACCTATTTATACTATAAATCAAAGATTAGTCTATACTATTCTATATAATGTCTTCTCACCTGTGTTTAGGGTCAGAGAGTATCTTGTGGGTTATGCCTTTTTCGCTGCGGTCTTGGAAGTTCCTTAAAAAGTCTAGATAGCTGATGCCGGAATTACTGTTCTCTAGACCACATCTTGCCAAGAAATGTTTGAAATGTTCATCTTTAAGAGGAAGTTCAAACATCTCCAGAACAAAAAGAAAATCGCTCTTCTTCACCTAAAAAATAAACAGTTTGGGAAAACCACATTTTAAATATTATTATGAGATCTGATTGTCTAGTCACAACTGTAATTTCCCATAATAACTAAAAACTGCAACAAAACGTTGAATGCACAAAACATCTTTTCAGTCCTAAGGGTGCCAAATCATGAATTCATGTACCTCACAGACATAACATAACAAATACCATTGCTGCACACAATAGATGAGGTACTGTGATTTCAAAATTTTGTACCTGATCCTACTTTTTTTTAAATATGCACTTAGGACTTTGTTATGCACCATTGCACTTTTTCATGACTATTCACTTATTTAACCACTAGAGGGTCATCTTACTTAATTGTCTTACCCTATTTAAAGGGAGTTTTACACATGGCACTTTCATTAGTTTGTCTGAAGAAGGTACCTACGAGTTCCGAAATGTCACAATAAACAATATTGGTTTTTCAAGTCTGGTGTGCCCAGCTTTTTCGTATTCATGTGGATCCTACTTCTGCATACCTTAGAATTAGACCTCTGACTTCATCCTGACTGGTCTGATCTCCATTTCCAGGTTTTGAAAACCTTTTCACATATGTTGACCTGCCTGACCTTGTATCCCTGGTTTTGACCCCTGCTACATCTGATTCTGTTGTTCTACTGGCTGTATAAATGCCTACCTGCATTTGTGTAACTGAAATTGTAACTATTTGTTTACTGTGCTCGTTTGTTTGGGGGTTTGCTGTGTTAACTAAACTGTGTTTGCTATGTTTAGGTGTATTACGTCTCTGTTATTTGTGATGTATTTAACTCTTTTATCACAATTTTCTTTTGTCATTCCCTAGTACCTTACATATATTGAATACTAGACCAGCATCATGTGCTTAGGGAATGACAGAACTTACAGGAATAGTCTGAAGATTTATTAAAATGGACTAACATTCTAGATTCTATTTAATATACATATTTAAAGTAAATTTATTATTACATAGTTTAGATGTTAAGCTTTGATTTTCTTTGGAGGCTTTCATGCAGATTTACAGCAGTTGCAAGATGCAAGACTTCAATAAAATATGAAAGGTGAGACGATAATTGTAGGGCACATACGAGCCAATGTAATATTAAAAAAGTTATGTCTTAGCTGACCGAGATCCCGCAATTCTTTAACGTCCATTGCGAGACTTACTGCATAGTGGGATCCTGGTCAGGTAAGATGTAACTTTTTTTAGTACTACAGTACATCGGCCCCATAATGCCACAGTAGTAATGGCATTAAAATTAGTGTAAAATTGTTGCGCTAATCTTAACTTAGCCATTACTGCAAAGGCTACGCTGCACTATCCACGCCAAGCCAATATTACAAAAAATGGCCAATACTGCATTGGCACCATAATTTGCTAACAGGAAATGTTGTAATGGCATAGACAAGCATCCAGCCAAAACAGAAACTGTAAGATGGGAAACCTACAGACAGAAAGTCAATGACTGCTTAGCCAAAGACTGACATTGCAGAGAGGGCTATGAAAGCGAAGAGCAGACTACATTATAGACAATTTCTTTTACAGCTTTTCTTGCATTAGTGCTATTAAGTCAACAATGCAATAGTTAAGGTTTGTACCAAGTTAGCCGTAAGTAAGAGAAGCTCTACTTTTCTTAAGTCAACAATGACATTCAGATTGCTTGTAGGTTACATTCTAGACTAGAAAGAATGTCCATGCTGAGACAAGTGACATATGATTAGTTTCTACTGACGAGATATGTGCACATCAACTCTTGCACTCCACATTATGAAAAAATGTATATGATGGTTATAGTCTCTATTATATATATATATATATATATATATATATGGCTTCTAGAACTTTCAGAAAAATTTGGCTATGGAAAGGTTACTGACTTTGCCTGTTCTTTGTGGATCATGCTTCTCAAATTCTTCTTTCATGTTCCGAAAGCCTTCCCTGAATTTATCTTTCAGCCACTTTTCGATAGTGATTGAGGCTTTCCTATCCCATTCTGCCTTGGAAATCTCCCTAGACTGTCCTGATTGAAGAAAACAATAAGCAACAGTTTACAAGTTAGAGGCAATGTCTTTTTCAGGGCTTCGGGAAGACATGCTACAAGGAGGAGAAGATGCTTGATATGTTAATTCTGGCTGAGCACAGATGATGTTGGGTATTGGACTGTGGAAAAAGTTGGCTAAAATTATTAGGGATTTTTTCCTTACCCCTAGATGTTTTATTAGGCATCTCATTGCCAAGTTTCTTTAGGAGTAAATCCCCTTTGAGCATTCCTGTTCCATCCACATCATACCTGACAAAATAAGGCACAAAAAAAGTTCACACTAAAGATGCAACAATCATAATGTGGGGTAAGGCTGTGGCTCCACTTGAGCGCACAATTGCAGTGACACGCGATCCTGGGCGCTTCCATGCATGATTCAGGGCGCATGCACTGTGTTTCCTTTATTGTGCCCTATCAGAGTGCATGTGGTACTTACCAAAAATGGTGAACGCATGCGCTACAAAGTGCAGCGCATATAGTGGGACCAGTACCATAGGATTCTACATGCCCTGCGCTTCTATTAGTGCAATCGGATCGCAAATCTGATCCAAAACGCTCAAGTGGGGCCTAGCCTTAAAAGAAAAAAATGGTACAAACCATTTTGTACAAGGAACAAAATTATAGGGTAATATAAAATGAAAAAAAAAACTAAATTTAGACTGTGAACTGTATAAACTACAATTGATAAGATGTAATAAAGGATAAACAAGTGTAAAACTCACAATAACAAATATTATAATGGTCTAGCATGTAATTCACATTAATGGCACTGGGCAACATGCTCCCTATTCTCTAAATACTCAATAATATTGAGTATTTAGCTTATCATCTGAATTACTTGGTCATTAAAGTCTACTGTTATTCTATTATCACGTTGCTTTTTGATAGCAAAGTTAACAGGGGCCTGTCTTTGTTTGTTAATGTGAATTAAACTCTGACCTTTTAAATTTATTGGATTCAGAAACTCTTATTCATTGTGTGAAGGGACAAGACTACCTTTTCCAGAGTTTCTCAAACTCCTCTTCTTCCAGGCGAAATCCAAGCTGTTCCAACATGAGCCTAAACTCAGGTGGTAGAATCCTTGCAGAATCATATTGGTTCTTCTTTGATATGAGTTCGACCAGATCCTCAAATCTAATTTCAATAAATAGGAAACTATAGTGTTCGTACATTCAGTAGGTAGCAATTTAATTACTGCATTGAGAATGTGTCTGGATTTACCGTTGCTTTGTCTTCTCTTTGAGCAGGGCATGTACTTGTGATGCTGTCATCAAGGTTTTCTCCTCTGCTTTCCTGTTGATGGGATCCAGCCAGGTTGGTCGACTGGAAGTAACAGGATCTCGGATAGCAGCATAGAGTTCTTCAAATTTTATAATTGCCTTTTCACTTAGATTCAGTCTATCATAACCAATGATCACAAAAACAAATGTTAATGATAAACAGGTAAAACACAAATGTCTCTGCATGTGTAGTATTTTCATGTAATAAAAAACTTGTGTTACATTATTATAATTTGTATTTGCACACACTACCCTTATTAACACATGGACAAACTCGGACCTACTCTTTTCACATTTCACCTGCCACTACTACCCAGTACCTCTATTCATAACTTGAAAGGGCCCACCACCACCCTCACCCTTTGCTCTGCACACCCCCAATATCACTACATATAAAAACATTATCATCTAAGATTCCTCTGGCAACCAATCTTCCATACCCCTAACATACATTCACTGCAACCACCCGAACTAAGAGTATCCTAAACCACTATCATCTGACTCATTTATCTGATACATTTGTAGGCCAGCCCAGCACTGATCATTGAATTTCTACAGGAATTTAATGTGAATTTAAAGGATAAGTGCACTGTAAAATCAAGTTATGATCATTTGGAAGCTGCAGCTTTAAAAATACCATTGCCATAGTTTTTTTTCTACATATGCCCCTCCAGAGCCTAGCTTTGTGCCTTGGAAGTTGCTGACATCTTGTTACTGGTTTGCTGAATGTTAAGCTCCGCCCCTCCGAGATTTCCTCTGCTTTCTCCTGCTTGAGCCTCAAACAGTAATGCCTGTGAGTTCCGTGCACTCTACTGCTTGAGCCTCAAACAGTAATGCCTGTGAGTTCTGTGCACGGAACTCACAAGCATTACTGTATGAGGCTCAAGCGGGAGAAAGCAGAGGATATCTCAGAGGGGCGGAGCTTAACATTCAGCAAACCAGTAACAAGATGTCGGCAACTTCAAAGGCACAAAGCTAGGCTCTGCAGAGACATAGGTTAAAAAAAAATATGGCAACGGTATTTTTAAAGCTGCAGCTTCCAAATGAACATAACTTGATTTTACAGTGCACTTATCCTTTAAGTTTATGTAACTGTAATAGCTAAATTATGTAAAAAATGAAAAGTAAACTTGGTGTAAATAAATTGGTACATCATGTAGCCATTGCATAGTGTATAGGCTGCCTAAAATAATGATACAATATAGGCTGACAGCAGGCACATTTTATTAAAGGGCATAAACTCCACCAGTTTTTAGTCCAAATATTGGGCATACTGTGTAGTGTTAAATGACACCTACCTTTCTCTTCTGCTGCAAATGGTTGTCCTGCATGTCTGAAACACGGGAATCTAAAGAGCAGCCTAAACTAAAGCTTTACCTGGTGAAATCCATTTCTGCTCTCCTTCTGCTGCTTCTTTTGATCGCATAAGCAGCAGAAGGGGCCAGACCAGCAGCCGCTTAGTGATTGGCTGAATCTCAGACAATCACTGAGAGTCTGCTGGTCCAGCTCCATCTGCTGCTTTTGCAATCGGAATAAGCAGCAGAAAGCCGGCGATGGAATGATGGCTGGTAAGTATGTCTAAAATCCATGGGTGGAGATGCCCTTTAAGAACATTCTCTTTACCTACCTTAATAGAAGTTGATGGAACTGTTTAGAACTAATAAACCTTCCAAGGAATTTCGTCAACATCATGAGTAAAACATCTCTGAAATACAGATAAAATGGAATATTAAAAACACATTTCATATAAGTGTAATGTAAAGAAATGGTGGTGTCAGGCAGGTAGATGAAAAATTATTCTTATTTTCAAAACCATTTCAATATGATATGTTAATTCTTGACTCTAGACAATTCTTGACAATCCAAAAAATATATTTATCTTTTTAGTTTTTTTTTTTTTTTTTTTATCATTTTGCTTTTGTAGGCTATAACCATTATTGCCATGTTTGCATCTGTTTTCCCCAAGTCTTCTTTAATTTGTATTTGATAACTGCAATACTGAGATTTTTTTCTCAAATGCAGAAATTAACCGTTAAAAGCTTGCACATGCTCAGAGGAGACAGCTAGGGAAACATAGCATACAGAAACAACAGTTTACAGCCCCAACAGATAGTGGGGAGGGGATAAGCGAGAAACAAAAATATTTGCAAATTTTTAAGATTCATTTCATATACTTAGAACTATTATGAATTTCAGAAAGAGCGTGTTTTATTCCTTAACTTTAGTTTTTATGTAGTAAGAGTGCATTTTTGGGGAGGAAGTTTAGCTCCCCAACATTAAATAAGGAAAACAACATTAAATAAGACCTGTGCATAGGAGTAAAAGTCACTGTATGTGAAATAAACAATTATTTTAGATACTTCATTGCTGCCAGGTAAACTGTTTGTGTATCATTTCTAAAACAAGTTGAATGTACTTGAACTGGAGGAGGAGAACCACTTTCAGGAATTTATGTAAGATTTACATACATTGGATGTATTGATTTACATACCTGTTTACTTGTCCTTTACCTTCTGGATCATTGTTTTTAAACAGCTGTCTCAGACTAAAATATCCGCCAGACTTCATTTTCTCCCGAAAAACGTGTTCTAGCTGTAGATTGAAATGAATAACTACATCATTTCATTGGAAATTGTCCCTTAGCCCCAGCATTTTAGGTGACATAGCACCTTATATGGTCCTCTTCTCACAGCAAGAACTTAGTGCCATCAACAAAAAAGTATTTGTTGCCAGCAATTGGAATTAAGCAGCGACCAAGAAGGATAACAAACAAGGCTCTGCAATAAACTAGTATACAGTCTGCTTCTCTAAGGGGAGATAATAAAACAATTAGTTGTTTCCACCAATCAGCTGCAAAACATCACCTCCAGTATCCAATAAAGAATGTAAAGTGCAATTTTATCTCAGAAAGGTATGACCACAATTTGCACTTTGTTTACTTTTTATTCATTTTTCTATATGCACATTCTCTGTTAGGTTTCATAATCTTTTAATTATTCTCAGAAATAATTACTCTCAGAAATACTTAATAACAGCACAAAGTGTTAATATAGCCTTGGGTTGCATTCAAGAAACTGTACAGAGAACAAATAAAGAAAGAGTTTGGAAAAAAGATCTCCAGACTCCAGAAGCCCTTTGTGTTCGATTTAGCTACATAAACACATTCTTGTACCTTTTATTAGGTTGCATTGGGCTGACTGACAAATTTACAGCTACTTGAAAAATGTCCCCCAGCTAGCAAGCAAACAACCATCCTAAATAAATAAGGTACTGTAGTTAATAAAAAGATAAAGCAAGTATTCATTAAGTCATAAAATAAAATAAGATAGAAATATGCAAGTAACCATATAACTGTCCATGAACAGAAATATAAATGGCAACATTTACAAATATAATCAAATGAATGGATTTCAATACTCCAATCTTTAATAAAGCCAAAGGCTGTAACAATCGATTAACTTATCATCTAGGTCCAATTTATTATATTTGGTGTATTTTGTTATGAATATTTTGATGTAGCTGGCAATCTATTTGTACCATATATTTACCCTTTGTTTCTGTATCATTTAAACTTTACTTGTATGGAGAATTATTTAATGAATACATTATTTCAATATATTATTTGGATAAAAGTAAATATTTGCCATCTCTATTTACCGGTATACATTTCCAGCCATATTTTATTTCTTATTAAGAGGCTCTTCATTGACATGACTTAAGATCTGCATAAAATCAAACGGTCTTAGAGAACTCCTGGGTTCAGAATGGAATTGGTTATTTGGTTTGTGATATACAATAATGGCATGTATGAATTATGACTAATAGTTGTATATGTTACTATACAGTAAAGTTATTGTCAATAAGTATTGATGTGTGTTAGTAAATGTTAGTTAGACACTGTCAAATTCTATGTAATTTTACTTACAGAAACATGTAGGGCTATTTACAAAGAACTGCCATCAATAAATGCCATTTTCAGATGAAACACCACTGGCTGGCATTAAAAATGTCACAAAAATTGTAGCAACCACAAGGCACTTGTTTAGCGTGACTTTAAGGTTGAGGCCACACTACAACGTATATGAAAGCATGTGCGCGTTTCGCGCCCCTTTTGCGCTGCAATTCCAGTAATGTTCCGTTATCAGAGCGCATTAATTGCACAAAAACTGGTGATTGTATGCTTTTCGAAAAGCAGATTGCAGCACAACAGACAGCAGCACATCTAGTGTGGCCAGACCAATTGGCCAACAACAGCGTGTGCTTTTAAACGCACAATCGGCTCAAGGTTGAATCGTGTGGTAAAATGTGGTAGTGTGGCCTAGCCCTAAGACTGGATTTTAGCATGATACATAATTACTCAAAAAACGTATAAATAAAGGGGTAGAGAGATAATAATTCAGGGACAAATGTGAATAATTACATCTATTAAAGTTAAATTGATAAGTATAACACAACATTAATAAAGCATGACCCAGGTCCTAATGCCCCAGGCCCTTCACAGATTGCATATCCCAGGAATCAAATAAACCTTTATGTGAAGGTTGGTCCAGGTACTGCTGCCAGACCCATCGCTTGGATTCAGTTAAAGAAAAAAAATATATAGCAGCACACTCTCCAGATATGCACACCAAACGGTCAAGGCCGGTAAGTCAAACAAGCTTTATTCCAATACCATCTCCACATAATATCAAAAGGCTGACCTAGAAGGACATGTTTTTCAGCACTGTGGCTCTGCTTTATCTTAATTATGTCCTATTTCTGGAGTTGGCATATATTGTTTTAGATTCTCTAAATGTTTCTCCATATACAAACACTTGTGATTTTCTTACTTGTCGCCGTATGAGTGTTCTGACATTTCTTACCTCATCCACTTCTATTCTGAGCTGTGTTCCAGGCCGGGAAAAAGTACTGGATCTACTGCTGGCATCACTCACTCTGCTCTCTGCTCGGCTTCCAATATCCGCTTTCTGCCCTTTATGTAACATAACAATCCACAAAACTTTATTAATGACAAGAAATGCACGTTGCCACATGAGTTAAGGTATCTAATATAACATGGAAATTAGAGTTAAAGTTCTATAAAATGGGTGTGCATATAACGTTTCACATTTTAAATTATTTTATTTTCTGTTTACCATTTAACCATTCTATGGTTCTATTCACAGGTAAACTGTACCCAAGAAGGTTTTGAATTTATACGTTTAAAACATGTTCTACTCCTAGTTTCTGCAGACCACATTGGAAGAAAATGCAGACAAGCTTAGAACCTATAATGCAACTTCCAAACCATGAAGGAAAATATGTTAACTATCATCAGCTTCCAACTGTTTTTCAGTGAATTTCAATGCTCTGCAACAATGTGTGCATAAATTAATCTATTATACCCAGCATTATTAAGTCCCACCATCTTAAAATAGTTTTATTGTACAGCTCCTTTGGCCTGCTTATGTGATAAGCCTGCTTATGTGTGCTTTATTACTGGTAAGAAAGGGGTAAAAACCTATTAAGGTAAGAGGTAAACTGTATGAACTATACTATTGCCAAACAATGTGCAGAAGGAAACTTATGTTGGCACCCATGGTAGGCAAAAAACAGAAATAAATAACAAAAAAAAACAAAAACAAATTTTCCCTTAATATTGATATCATTTGATAGCTCAAAACATAGTAAGGCATTTAAACTCACAGGGGAGAAAACTCACAACTGACCAGTTGTCAGTCCAAAGTCATACACTAGGTAATAACTGATCCCAGAAAAGCATTTCTCACAGGGGGTGCCCCAGTGGTGTGCCTTCAGAGAGGAGAGAGCCAGAGGTGTACCTTAAAATGTTGGCAGTGGAATTATTTTCACCAGTACAAGTTGCATTTTTGTTATATTGTACTATATATTATAATAAAATTGAAATGCAGTAAATATAATATTTGAAAACCACTGCCCTAGAGAACTCGAATTGTCTATTGGAACCTAAAACCCTTATGGTTGGTGAGATTTTGGTTCATAGTTCCTTATATACATTTGTTACATAATTTGGCCGTACGTTATTTATTTTTAACCCCAGTATTTAGGGAGATGTTTTTCTTTTTTTGTGACACTCAATACCCAGTTAAAAACAAGATCTGAGGCCTGTTGAAATGCTTCTCTCATGTGACTTTAATTTCACACTTTCTGCAGGGGTTGGTACATAACTAGTTGGTAATTAGTTATACTTACATGCATTTTATTTTGGACATGTTATAAAGTATTAATGTAATTGTTCATAGTTATTTATGCTATGATAGGAACCATTGACGAAGGGAAGAATAAAGGATTTAAGAATCTCTTGCCAAAATAACACTTACTGTAAGCATTAATTGCTGAATTTCCATATCTATATGTGTATATTTATAATGGACAGTTTTTATAAGGGATCGTTATGGGTAAATATGTACTAATATCGTTCCTTTTTTTAGCTGCATTGTCATTTTACATTGCGATTGTAAATTTAGAGGGAGATTGAAAATGGCCCAAATCTGTCTAAAACCCATGTTAACCTGATGAAATTTCAGGTTATCAGAGATATAAAAATGTAGGAGAGCCAAACGCAGGAGGTTAAACTGCAACAATAATTTTAATTGTTTTTTTATATCTCTGATGATTCAGCTTGCCATGTGAGACGGAGTGGAGTGGGATTGGAGCCATAAAATAGCCAAATTTTGTGTAAGTAGCCACAAAAAATGTGGGTTTTAAATGGATTTTAGAGCACAGCGCCATTTCCAAATGTTTTTGGAAATAGCACTGTGCTAGCGGTCCAAAACCCCTTGCATTTCACGCTACTTTTTAGCGCTATACTTAATGGGACTTTGAATGGGGCTTTAAAGTCGCGCTACTTACTTTAGTCTGATCCTGCGATTCAATACCTGAAGTAATCTCGATTATGTCAGGTATTGTATCGCGGGATTGGGCTAAGGTAAATAATGCGACCTTCAATACTGAATCTTCCCGTAAATTTGTGGCTGTAAAATAGTGATCCTTATTGGTATTTGACAACTGTGCCATAAAGCAACTCTTGCAGCCGTCAATGGTCCAATGCAGTATTGATATTGGTTATTACTGCTATCGATCCTTTATAAATCAACCCTTAGGAGCAACCTTTTTTATATGATATATATTCTGTATTTGTATCGGTCTATTCTGCATTATAGTTTACAGAAAAACATGAATTGGCGATAGCAGATAAAAAAAAGTTGCATCTTTAAAGTGTCTTGCGAGACTAACTGCATTGTGGGATCCCAGTTAGGTAAGACGCAACTTTTTTATTCTGCATCGGTTCCGTACGACAGAGTGGTAATGGCGTTAAGATTAGCACAAAATTGTTGCACTAATCTTATGTTATCCATTACTACATTGGGTATGCTGTGCTATTTACAGAAAATAGTGGAAATGGCACTGCAAAACTAGTTAAAAACCCACGCTAATCCAATAGTACATTATGTAGTGTGGGTTTTGGACTCATTTGAGTCTATATAGCGTTGGCCCTGCAATGTATAGGCTTGTTTGTACAGGCTAAAATGCTGCTAGGCTGCTAACCCATTTACAAAGAGTTAGCGTCACTTAATAATGGGCATTCCATCTGAAAACACGTGTAGCCTCACATGCTTATTTTTTAATTCATTTCAAGGGGTTCACTTAACAGGGATTTAAAGAGCAGTTAACGTATTTCTTTTTTAGAAAAATGTGCAATATTCATTTATTTTAGAAGACAAATATATGAGAACAAAATATTAGAATCACAAAGCTTTCCCATGCATTCTGTCAATTATTTTACATTCTTGAATATATCTAATTTTTTCAGTAGCATTTCCTTGTCTGTGAGAATCTGAATCTATACAATACAAGGATTGTGGAAGCACTCCAATTAGGCTAATTTACAACTACATTTAGCGGAAGTGCTACTGATTTGGTCAAACATTTATACAAACATAGAAAGGATAATCAATGCACATTCCTAGGCCCCATACAATATCATATTATCTGCACACTGGCATACTTTATAAACAAAGGTGTTTTAGTATACATTACTGTGATCACATGAATGAAAAGCCTTCCCACCACGTCAAGGTAACCCCAGTCTGGAAGGTCCTAACGTATAACCTTTTTTACTTCAATTACCATTAGCAAACTTTTGCATTTCTCATAGTTGTGCACTGGATCCATACAACAGGCTTTCTCTTCCCCCCAGCCCTTTGGCTTTTTAAAATGAGGGAAGAGGCCATCCAGTGCTTTATATTAAAGGCATAGGACCGCCCATAAAAGGGGTGTGTTGGGGGTGTTATTACCACATGGAGGCTTGACCAGCCTTTAATATAAAGCACTGGATGGATGTCCTCTTCCCTCATTTTAAAAAGCCAAAGGGCTGGGGGGAAGTGAAAGCCTGTAGTATGGATACAGTGCACAACTATGAGAAATGCAAAAGTTTGCTAATGGTAATTGAAGTAAAAAAGGTTAGAAGTTAGGACCTTCCGGACTGGGGTTACCTTGACGTGGTTGGAAAGCTTTTCATTCATGTGATCACAGTAATGTATACTAAAACCCCTTTGTTTATAAAGTATGCCAGTGTGCAGATAATATGATATTGTATGGGGCCTAGGAATGTGCATTGATTATCTTTTCTATGTTTGAGAATCTGAATCTCACTCAATGATTGGGACCAGCAACTCCTCATACAAATTGATTTTAAACGTTCAGCAATTCAGTACTATTGGTTTTCAAAGGACCAAAAAGTGACAAAACTTTCACTAACAAATTGCATTGTGACTTAGAGGACTTAAATGCTGTACTGTGTAAATCCCTGTTAGCACAGCTCTCAGCGAGCCCAGAACATTCCTTTCTGCATTTGCCTGGCTCAACAGGTGCAACCTTGAACATTTTAAAGCAGCAGCCCCTGAAAAGCCAAACACATGATGTTTTTTTGATACAAATGTGGAGTGCTTTTAGTCTGCCAAAAAATTTCACCCAAAGATATCAAGCAATGTTTTGTGATGTCAGTAAGTTTTATATTAAATCCCCACTAGGAGAAAATGTACTTGAAAGTAATGTTTAAATGTTTGTCTCAGGTGGCAAATAGTAATAGAAATGCCCCTAACAAAAGGATTTTGTTGCCTATGAAGCTGACCAACAAGTTAAAAAACAAATCAGATAATGGGGATCACATGAAGCCATGATGTTAGCTTTCTGTGTCTGAGGGTTAGGCAACACTAGAACGCTTTTGAGAACACACCAGTGGCGTAATTAGGAATCACTGGGCCCCCTTGCAAATCTATGATGGGGCCCCTATCCGTGCTTCATCCACAGTGGTTTTCTGGGTAAATCGCCCTGAAAGGGTTAACGGCTGTGAGGGCAGTAAGGTTGTGGAATGCCTGATTATGTGGTGTTGGTTGAATCTCTAAACGCATTCAAAGGAGGCTTGGATGTCCTCTTGGTCAGGTTAAAAATGATGACTGTGTCCATGTGTTTACATGTGTCATTGGTTGTATACTTGTTCAAGTTTAACTACTAGGGGACATAGTGGATGGAGGTAGCTGTATTTTTTGTTGGGTTGGGGATGCTGGATTTCGCATGGAGGGGTTAAACTTGATTGGCTTTTTTTCACCCAAAATAATTATTGGGGAGACAACTGTAAGGAGTGGGAATTCATGTAATTATTTTTTATAAATAATAAATAAAACATTATTGTATAAAGAGTTTGACCAGTTAAAGAATGTTATTATTGACTAAACAGACAAAACAGATTATGGACGACTGCACTCTCCCCAGCTGAGCATACATTATTGTGTAACAAAATGATTTAAGAAAGTATGATTGATCAATAACTGTATATAGTAGGCCACTGTATTCCATGAATGCCAACTTCGTTTCTAACTATTAGAACTAAGAATTAGTCGCTATATGCCTTAAATCAGTAATACCATTGGTGGAACACGTGCAGGCAATCAGGAGTAGGTAGTGTGATACTGTTTTTTTTGGGTTAACACAGTTAAAGGGCATCTATAGTGGGAAAATGAACTTTTTTTTTTCTTTCTTTCCATGTGTTCTATAATTCCCCACAACCCCCAGAGTGTCTTCACTTTTTTCAGATTCCCTCTCTGTCCTGAGATACACCAGTTAGAAGAATACGTGATTGCATTCCTCTACTCCTACTTGGACTGTCAATCAAATCCCTGTGACTTGATCCCCCCTCCCTGCTCTGTAATAAACAGAGATAACAGCATTAGCAGGGGGAGAAAGGTAGCTTTGATGTTAGATATAAGGCTGCACTTGACCCCCCTTCTTAATAGCTTTCACTGATTGATGATGGGTACTGATCTCCTTCTTCCTTGTCTCCAGGACAGCCTGCTTTCTATTGGCCACTGTGCGTGGGTGTGTTTTTCAGGATGTTGAACTTTTAACTCCTACTGCACATAAAAAGCTTGTCGGTTAGCCGGAGCTGAGACATGGAGGAGGTAACAGAGGGGAGGGAGAAGGGGGGAATGCTGCACATAGATCTGACACCGTGGTTAAACAGAGTCAGTGACAGATATAGGATTAAGGCAGCACAGAGTACATGAATTTAACTTTGCAAAGGGGCAATGTGTTTTTTTCACTATAGATGCCCTTTAAGAGCTGTAGTACACGCTTTCATGGATTCAGTACAGATACATAAATGGGTATTTAACCCACTGAAACATTAATTGAAGTCTCCCAGAAAGTAGCATCACTTCCTTACCAGTTATACAGTCTTAAAGGGCATGTCCACCCCCAAAACTATAATCCCCCCCACTAATGGCCCTACCATGTAGTGTAATAAAATCCTTACCTCACATCCCAGCTCCGTGGGGTTCTCCCGTAGTCCCCCCCCCCCCCCAAGTCCCAAAAACTGCCCACCAGGAGGATAGCAGAGTCCATACAGAACTCTGCCTCCTGTCTAGCCTCTGGGAGAAGTTTGGCATGCGTTCTGCAGCCCTTCTCCCCCTCCCTCCCCATCCCTCTCCCTCCCGTTTTGCGATCCCTCCCCCTACCATAAAACCCCTTGCCCATACATTAGTATATCTTCCCCCAGCCCCAACCGCAAAAAAATAATTTTAAGAAAGTCTCCAGAACTCTACTTACCTTCCCTCTCTCCTCCGGCATTCTGAGAAGCCGGCAGCCGCGTCCGTGATTGGCTGCCTCTCAGCTAATCACGGACGTGGCTGCCGGTCCCGCCCCCTGCTTGCAGTGTCTTGCAAGCAGAAGGCCAGGCCGGGCGTCGAAGGAGAGAGGGAAGGTAAGTAAAGATCTGGGCACTTTCTTAAAGGAGAACTAAACCCAATTTTTTATACTCCAGAATCTGAAAAAAATGCCCCTAAAAACACCAATAAGCTATAAAATACTACTTCAGTAAATTGTATTAAAGTAAATGTAAGCCTGTTAAGAACTGGATGTGGTATCTGTGTGTTTGTGCAGTGTCAGACCTCCTGACCTCAGTCACATGCTTCCTTGCTTTATTTGTCCTGTAAAAGGATTGGCTAGAGATTATTAATGGGTGTGACCAACTGTAACTAGTTTCTGCCATAGCTAAGCACTGAGCATGTGCAGAACATAATGGTCGTTGACCAAACTGTGTGATACTAGAATGCTGTGAAGTAAAGCACAAACCATCTGTTATTTAGGTTTATTTCCCAGCGCCCATATCAAAATGAGAGGTAAGATACAGATTACTGGTTTTATATCAAGGTGTTCTGCCTTCTGGTTCAGTGTTGTTCTGTGGCTTTAGTTGTCCTTTAAATTTATTTTATAGCGGTTGGGGCTGGGGGAATCATTCTATTATATGGGATATTTTTTTTATAAGGGTGGACATGCCCTTTAATTAGCGATTCAAGTTGCTATCTACTATACTAAACCAGAGTTGTCAGCCACGAACCCTGGACCCATTTGCTCGTGTTGAGGGGACACCCACTTGGACATGCGGGCAATCAAGATTCAGAGGATGTATTGCGCGAACTGAGGCAAGTGAGAGAGAGAGAGAATGAGAGGGGGGCAGAGAGAAAGGGGGGAGAGACGGGAAGAGAGAGGGAGGTAGAGAGGAGCAGAGTGAGAGAAAGAGGATGGAGAGAGAGAGAGAAAGAGAGGGGGGAGAGAAGAGGGGGAGGAAGAGAGAGAATGAGAGGGGGAGAGAGGAGGTGGGAGAGATATAGAGGAGGGAGAGAGAAAAAGAGGGGGGAGAGAAAGGAGGGAGAGAGAGAAAGAGAGATGGAGAGAGAGGAGGGCGAGAGAGAGGAGGGAGAAAGAGAGGGGGAGAGATAGCAGGGAGAGGAGAGGGGAGAGAGAAGGGAAAGAGAGAGAGGGGTAGGAGAGACAAGAGAAAGAGAGAGAGTGGAGGGAACAAGAGGGGAGAGCTCTTTAAATGTAGGGGGGGCAAGGATTTGCGATTATATAAAGAATCGGGGGTTTACTAGTAACTAGAAAAGAAACATGTAAAGTGTTCCAGTCAACAGGGAAGCAGGTGAACTCCAGGTCTCCAAACAGTGCTCCTGTCTGAGCACCGAATTCACATAAATGGATAAAAGACCGAGATCAGGGAGATTAAATGCTGCATTAAAGCTCCTTGATCTCTGTCATTTATCCATTGCAATGACTAAAGGTCTGCTCCATCTTCTATATTCCGTTTTTTTTTATAAACCCAGTTTGAAAATTTCCTTAATATTTGAATAATTCTAATATAATTGGTTAATGTGTGATCATATGATTGCAATTGAAATATTAAACAGTCACAATTGTATTTGGTCCTTCAGTAAACCTATATAAAGAGGTCCAAACCCCCGCGAAACTCAGAAGTCATCACAGTGATGGCAGAAGAAAAAGACATCGGCTACAGCTGGCGACCGCAGTGACATCGCCCGGTGTTGGCAACACCAGTGTAGTTGGTGTCGCTGGCTGGGAAGAGAGAAGACATGCCCCCAAGGGCTCTTCTAAGAGGCAATGGGGGTCCTGGTTTTCGTGCAGGAGGACCCGCAACAAAGGCACTTGTCAGGGCCACAATGGCACATATAAGTGCCGGGGGAGGGGGTTCCCCGTTTCGAGCTGTGGGACCCCAAAAGGCACTTGTCAGTGCCACAAGGGCACTTATAAGTGCTGGGAGGGGTTCCCGGTTTGGAACAGCAGGATCCCTTAAGCCCCAAAAGTAACTTCTCAGTGCCACAAGGCCACTTACAAGTGCTGGGGAGGGGGTCCCAATTTCGAGCTGCAGGACCCCTTAAGCCCCAAAAGGCCCTTCTTACAGCCACAATGTCCTTCTTAGGACCCTGTAGGGGGTCCCGGGTTGAGCCGGTTGATTCTCGAATTTGGCCATTCAAGGATTACAGGAAATGGAAGTAGCGCCCAAGTGTGCTATTTCCAGTTTTTTTGCTCTTCTTCCTGCAGGAAAGTGTTCCCCAGACCATTTCCCGGGTCCCAGAGCTATTTACAGTAAGTTACCATTGCTGATTTGCCTACTATTTAGGTGGATATGCACAGATTTTTTTTCTCCCACTGACTTTAATGTGTTTTCCCCCGCAGATTTTAACAGGCGGAACAGATTTTAGCAGTTTCGCCTATCTCTAATGATAATCAGAAGAGTTTGCTGTTTCTGATGTACTAGAAAACCTTGATAAGCTTTTACTTAGTAAAATAGTCCATACACCTTGCCACCCCTCTCTACCCTTAACAAAGAGGGATACAAAAGGATCTATACACGGCAGCATTTGTGAAATTTATTTTCCATGCAAATTTTAAATGTTTAGTGCACCTACCAAAGATGGGTATCCTGGTCTTGTTTTGATCAGAAGAAACAGTAACCTGTACTCCTGCTGGAATATGATGGTTAAGTGGGATAAGCTGAGATCTCTTGGCACTGTAAGTTGAAGATGCAGTCTGTGGAGGCTTTCTGTCCCATTGTTCTTCTTCCTCCTCAGGTTGTGCCCTGCCACCTCTAGAAATCCCTCTAAGGGACAAGGTGTCTGGGTCTCCAAGGCGAGAAAGAGGGTGTTCAATGACAGGCAACTTTGGTAAAGATGGACCAGGGGGTAAAATTCTGCTTGACATTTTATTATTAACTATTGATCTAAAAAACATGGAAGTAAAAAGAAAAGAATATGCTTATTTCAAATGTTAATAATCTTTTTAGAAGCTTATTTGAACCAACACAAAGATCTAATCCATGTGTCAAACTTAAGGTCCGCCACCCAAATCCACATGTGTCAAACTCACAGGCCGAATCTAGGCTGTCTGGCAATTTTTTTGTGACCCCTGGTGACTATCCAAGCTTGACTATGCAGCTATCCATTTGTGCAGTCCCAAGCATCAGCGTAACTATAGATTTGCCTGCTAGACACCTTCTACTAAGATTTGTGTGATCAACTGCTGATTACAGTATCTAGCTGGCAGATCTATAGTTATGCCACTTCTTGGGACTGCACAAATGGGACTTGCACAAATGGATAGCAGGAAAGTGAGGCTTGGAGGCAGTCACCACTGCAACAGCTGATTGTGTATCCAGCCCGGTGCTGGGGAGGGAGGTGTGACAAAGGACCTTCCATTGAAGTTGGCTGTTCCATTACCACGCCAGAAAAGAGTAAGGTTAATGTTCCACATTAGCACATAATCACACCATAGGCAGAGGACCCAGTCCATAACATTGCTTCACACCCTTTCCCTGCTGAGACTCAGCATTAGGCACAAGCGTGACAGTCCCAATCCTGCACCTGCTTTTAAAGGGGAAGTTCAGTGCAAATACATGTGCTTTTCAGAAAAAAAACTGTATTTTTTCATCCCAATGACCTTAATCTGCCAATTCAGCATTTTGTCTGTGTATGAATAAATGCAACTGAAATACTGACTTCCTGTTTGCAGGACCCCTAGTAGAGACCATTATGGTCTTGCCCTTGACCCAGCGCCTGGGTTGATTCAGTTGCTCAGTAGAGATCTGAGCATCTTTGACCCATCCAACAGCCAATCAGTAGAAATTACTGTTAAGAACATTCTTGTAGTGCATCCTGGGAAGACGGACCGTTAGAACCTGAAATGTCAGCTCACTAATGTCAACAGCAGGGAACAGCAATGGGTATGAAATCAACTGAGAATATGTAGAATAACTAAGAAGGCATTACACAAACTACCAATTTAACAAATCTTGATAATTTACACTGAACTGTCCCTTTAAAGAGTATGTCCACCCTTAAAAAATTTTTTTTTACCAGACATTGCCCCTGTCCCCCCAGCCCTAACCGCTATGTTAGTTATCTCAGAAAATGCCCCAAACTTTACTTACCTTCCCTCTTGCCTCCACCGCACTGCCGACCCTCTGCTTGCTAGAAACCCGACCCTTTAGAGTATGGCTTCCACAGTAATGGATAAGTAGATCAGTAGGTGTGTGTACCTGGGTCTGGTTGAGGGGGTAATGTCTTTTTTGTGTTTACAACCATAAAACTATCTTTTATTGAGAATAAATCTAAATTAATTTTTTTTAACTTTAGTTACCCTTTAAATATGGCTGCCACCGTAATGGATAAGTAGATCAGTAGGTGTGTGTACCTGGGTCTGGTTGAGGGGGTAATGTCTTTTTTGTGTTTATAACCATAAAACTATCTTTTATTGAGGATAAATCTAAATTAGTTTTTTTGACTTTAGTTACCCTTTAAATATGGCTTCCATGGTAATGGAAAGGTAGGTCAGTAGGTGGGTGTACATGGGTCTGTGTGGGGGGTTGGGGATATCACCATTTGTATTTATGACCATGAAAAAAACTGTTTTGAAATATCCACATTTGAGGATTGTTACCATTATAGTCTATGGGAAAAAATGTCCGGAAATTCAACGATAACGCCGTAACGCTTCAGCGGATTCCTTAGCTAGAAGATAGCACACTTCTCCTATATGCCTCGCTGGTCTGTACCAAATTTCATGTCTTTAGCTCAAAAACTGTGGGAGGAGATACGGTCCAAAAAAGCAGAAGAATAAAATGGAAGAAGAAAAAGAAGAAGAAATAGAAAGAACAGTAATTTGGCTTTTTCAAGCCAAATTAATGAAAGGATTTACTGTATATAAGGGTTTGTCCAATAGTGAAAAGAATCAGCACTCATCTAGTCTGGGACTGGAGAAGATTGTACTCAGTAAAAGGGCCAGAAGGAACTGACAGCAGGCAAGGTCAATACCACCAGACAAAAGCCAAAGGTAGGCAGCAGGGAACATTCCAATGGTTAAAATTGGCAATACAAAACAATTAATGGAAATACTTTCATTTAATTATTTAGCCTAAACAACCACCTAGCAATAATTAGCATTGGTAAAGTTGGTTTGTATGGTGGCTGTGGCAGAAGAAATGTTTTTACACAGGTAATGTGCCGTAAAGCCTGGATGTCGGTTCCTGCAGGCTACATGCACACACACTCTGCATTCATGAGCACAGAGATAAGTTTTAAGGCCACAAAGAAAGAAACTTACATAAACTTAAATCGGAATATGAATATAATACAGTGCTCTGGCTCTTTAATGGGGGGGGGGGGGCAAAAATTGGCAATAGTGGCTCTCTGTACATCTTGCTGTGCATTTTTTGCAGGTGGTAAAAATGGACATAGCCCAAAACCAAATTTGTGGAGAAAGAAATGACAATCAATTAAACTTGATTTTTTAATTAAATATAAATTATTAAATAAAAATGTAGTCTCTCTGTTAATATAGAGTTAATTTAAGAAGAAAGGCACACAGTAGATTGTAGTGAATCTTCAATACTAACAGCAGGGAGTTGTTTAAAGAGGTAGTCACAGGAAAGAGGCAGGACCTTGCTTTTCTCTTATAAAGGAATAAAGGTTTTCAGTTAGTTGTATAATTAAGTTGTTCAGTGTTACAAAATCTTTGTATAGCACAAGGGTGGAAAAACTTTAGAAGACCCTTTGAGTAATTCACCTGCATACCTACTTTTACCATAGCTATAATTATATATACATATGGAGAGACTAAGTAATATCAGAATTATCAGGGTAAACAATTGCAGTATAACCACAGAGAAATGTATTATCATTCAAGCAAGTAATTGTAGTATCATACACACCTAACTTACAGTATTATACTGTAGTCTCATGCCCAGGAGAATGTCTGACGCCCTGTAAGGTAATGTTTCCTTTCATAATTATTGGATAGCAATTGTTAAATGATTTAGATTATTTGTATAAAAACATGTATATATTGGGATATATTCCGTTACTGCAAATACAAGATTGGGGGATTAATTGTAATATAATAATTGACTATTTGTAGCAAATCTCACGTACAGCCAAATTAAATCTAAACAGATTATTCTTGACAGTAGAATTGGGAGGTGGTTTCCCCACTAGCATACTACTGAAGCCAAAATTATCTCTAGTTTTTTTTTAACTAAGTATTTTACTACTGAATACTTAATAATCACTGGTATTTCTTGCATAATTTAAGATGAAACGTTTAGTCTACTGTAAAGAATTTGAGAAAAAAAAGTTGCAGATCTTACCGTCTCACTGTACTTGTTTTATTCCACACTAATCCTGTAGGACTGGAGTTTGGTTGCTTGAAATCTCAGTGTTTAGAGTATCCTTGTTTGCCTTTATTGAACAGAAACAGGTTGCTACAGGCAACAGAGTGTTCTAAAATCTCCTGCCTGCCAATGCATTGTAATGAAAGGCAGTAGCCTCCACAATGAGGCTGTCAATCACTCCCTTGACCAAACCCATGTATTGAAATGTTAAGCACTTTTTGTGCTTCCTGAAGGTGTTAATGATCACAGATTTTAAACACACTGCCCTAACACAGATATATATCACTATTATTGTTTCCAGAAAATGTTATGAAAATTGAACAGCCTGTAGTTAAACCCAAGTACTTTAACATGGAACCCAAAGGATATGAGTCCATACCTGTGAAACAGCAATAACATTAAGAAATGTTTTATTTGCATTGTTAATTTGCCGTATACCTTTGTAAATAGTGAATTATGTCACATATAAGTCATATAACATTGTATTTTACTTCTCTGATTATTAGTAAATACCTTGCAACTAAAAGCCACTGTATCATGTTAGGGTTTTTTCCATCTGCCAGAATGACCAGATAAAAATACTGACAGTATAAATTAAAGAAGCTTTCTCGAAGGGTGTGCCAGGAAATGTAGGTGTGCCATCAGACAGTCAGAAGTGTCTGACTTTTCAAATTTTGGTAGTAGAAATATTATTTCAGCTGTATATAGGTGGGTATACACCATGGAATTCAGACTGGCCATTAGCCACTAGCAAGTGGTCAGTTATAAAAAAATTATGTCTGTCGTGACAAATGGAGCCCGCAAATGAGCATGCGGCTCATACTGTTGTGGTTTTTCAGCACGTCTGATTGCCCATTCTTCCAATTCAGACGAACGGTCAAACATCGTCACAGACACTCAGAAAAACTTCCAATAGTTCAGGTCGATCGTCTGATATACTGAAATATCTGTCAGTCGACCCGAACTATTGGATGGTGTGTACCTAGAGAGCCACAGTCTACAAAAGTTTGAGAACCTCTGGTAAAGAGTCAAGACATTTTCTTACGTAGGTTCAATCAAACTAGAACTAAACTTTATTTAAAAATGTTTTTTTACCCAAATAGCAGAAAAAAAAACATTTCTTGACATCTTGACATAACAGGATTAGTTGGTTTTAGCTGGTTCACATGGTACCACTATTTTGGGGATTTTTTAGAAGACAGTGTGGTACTGTAGAATTAAAAAAATCCTTACCATACATTCCTGCTCCTTGTGGTTCTTTTGTAGTGGCTATTCAAAGTCCAGGAAACTGTTGGGTAGGAGCTGTCTTCCTGTCCAAAAGGTCTTTGCCTCTGTGATGCCTCCGGGAGGGATAGAGACATGCGCAGTGGAGCCCTTTTCCCCCCTCCCTCCATCCCGATCCCTCCCTGGCTTGTTATCATCCAGCGTAAAATGCTTTTCACATACTGCAGGACATGTCCCCCCACCACCAACCGCTATATTCTTACCCCATACAACGCTTCCCTTCTTTACTTACAGCACCTCGTTCCAGCGCCGTTCTCACTGATGGCAGCCGTGGCTGTGATTGGCCTCTCAGCCTATCACAGCCACGGCTGCCGGTCCGGCGGGCAGGGGAGCTGGATCAGAACAGCGAAGGAACGAGGTGCTGTAAGTAAAGAAGGGAAGCGTTTTTTGGAGTAAGAATATAGCGGTTGGGGGGGACATGACCTGCAGTATGTGAAAAGTTGAAAAAGAGGGTGGACATGCGCTTTAAGCATTGTACATGATATTGTTGCCCAACCCGTGGGCTGCAAGCCATTTTTTTGCTCCCTGCACAGGCCCACAGGTGGGTGGGGTAAGAGATGGGGCTTGTGTATTCTGGGGGTGGGGCTTGGGCATTCCTGGGCAGGGCATGGGCAGAACAAGTGCGGGGATACACTCACAGCCCTGTTACTGTGACACTAGTGTGGCCCCCAGAATGGCTCAGGTTGGGCACCCACGGTATATGATGTTAAAAACGTTTACCAATAATATAATTAATTTATTACGTTAGCAGTATTTACACGTATAAATATTGGCGGTAAACAGTCATATAGTACCAGACACAAAATCCCTATTGAATGGATTAGCGTGACTTAAACTACTTTTTTCTGTACTACAGCTCTGGGTATATTTGGCCACTTGTATCTTGCATATTAGCATTAGAAGCTCCTTGGAAAGTACCTCAATATGTGTATTGAAGTTCTTAGTTTAGATCATTTCACCAGAATGGTTTTTAATTTTGTTGTGTCTTACTCTAAAATAGACATTTTAATAAAATTTGTATATATAATAGATGAAAGGTAAATTCAAATTACATAGAAAACCGAAAATACCAGTAGTCCCCCAATAAAGAAACGAAAAAGAATTCTCTAAATGTTGTTAAATAAATCGCTTAGATCAGTGATCAGTCTTTGTGCAGCTAAATGGTTAAGAATCCTTCCAAGTGGGTAACAATTGTTTTTCTCTAGCTGGCACTAAATATTTAGTGCCAGCTAATAGCTGGCCTTAAATACTTTCGTACGGGTGAGATTCGCCCAGACTTGCACAGCCTCTGGTAAATCCTCAATGGGACATTTGCCCAGAGAGCCTCTAGGTGAATCTCCCTATGTGTGTCTAGACCCTAGTTCTCCTTCATCGTTATCAAGTTAAAGGAGAAATACACTGTAAAAATGTTTTTAAAATTATAAGTACATGAGGCTGGGAGGTAAGATTGATAATTCCTACCTCCCAATGTTTCATTGAGGAACTACAGCGCATATACAGGGTAATTCAATAAAAGTTCTTATCGTTTAAAATGGTGCTAATTTTGCCCCAACCAATCAGATCTTTTTTTTTTTTTTAAACTGTTTATTAAAACAAATAAAGCATTTCAAAATACAACTCGGATACATTGTGTAAATATACAGTTGAAAAGTTCACATTTTGACATCAATTGTTTCAATATAAATTTTCCACATACATTTATAGGCAATTTGGTTATACATTCATTGTGGCCAAATTGAAATTGGTTTTAGGTCTTACTGGGTCTGTTGGTGTCTACCTGGTTTGGTTCCTTTAGTTCATTTTGGGGTCTTTTCCCTTTCCCTCCTCTCCTCTCCTCCTCTCTCCTTTTCCCTCCCTCCCTCCTCTTTCCCTTCCACCACTTTTATGTATTTACTTGATCAGTTGGGAATGTTTCTGCACACAGTGGGGTTTTCTATGGGGGTTCACCGTAGTGTGAGTACCAGGGGGACCAGATTTTGTTAAATTTATTGATGGATCCTCTACTGAGATATATCAATCTCAACATGGGGAGGATGCTCTTAATCATTGATTTCCACATGCTTGTGAAGGTTCTCATTCATCCAGGTCATGGTATATCTGTTGTATTCAATTAGATCAACTGGACTTAAAATGTAGGTCTTGAACTACATTTCAAGTCCAGTTGATCTAATTGAATACAACAGATATTGATTTCCACACTTTTAGTTTAGGTGTTTCGGGGGACATCCAGTGTAGTATTAGGGTATGTCTGGCATAGAACAGTGTCTCTCTGAGGAAGGATAGACAGTTCCCATCCCAGATGTCCTCATCGGGTATCCCCAGTAGGCATAGGCCAGGGTCTGTTGGAACTGGAATTGAAAGTGTATTTGATAGGAATTGAGTGATTTTCCCCCAATACCTTTGGATACAGGGGCACAGCCATATCATGTGCCAGAAGTTGGCGTCCGGTTGTGAGCATTTGGGGCAGTTAGAGGTGTGTAGTGGTGACATACGGGATTTCCTTAATGGTGTAATATATGCATGGTGAATTATGTAGAACTGCATAAGTCTGTTGGGGGCAGATGGGGAAACTCTGAGGTGCGATTCAATGATCTCTTTTACGTCGGTTTCTCTGAGGGATGGGATAAATTCAAGCCATCTATTTACCACACTAGGGGTGTCTTTATCCGCTGTTGATTGGGTGAAGAGGGTGTACAGATTTAAGACTATACGTTTTTCTCCACTTGTTTTGAAGATCTTAACTATAGGGTGTGGATTTGCTGGGATATGTGATCCTTGGAATTCGGTTAATAAACAGTATCTTAATTGGAGATATCTGAATAGTAGTGTGTCAGGGGTTTGGAATATTTGTTTGAATAATTGGAATGAGATAAGTTTCTGGTTCTGAATAATGTTGGAAAAGGTGGTCACTCCCAGATGAGAGAAGAGGTCGGCTGAGTCCAGTGAGGCCAAGTTAGGGAAACATGGGTTGTGCCATAGGGGGGTGTCCTCCGGTATGCCAGTGAAGGATAGGTAGGTCCTTGCAGTTTTCCAAATCTTGTGCATTTGAGCATGGAGGGCAGTGCCCCCGTCAGGGAGGGTGTTGTTTTTTTGTTCCAAGAAAGAGAGGGGGTGTGACGGGAGGTAGGCGTGTAGTAGTGTTTCTGAGTCGTATAGGGAGAATTGGTCTGAGTTTGTATCGTTGTCGGGTACTGGTAGTAGCCATAGCTTAAAGTATTTGAGTTGTCCTGCTATATAATAGAATTGAAAGTTAGGCAGGGCCAGTCCCCCCATATTCTTAGGTCTCTGTAGGTTTTTAAGCTTGACTCTTGACCTGCCGGCTCCCCAAAGGCAGGTAATCATTAAACTTTGTAGTTTCTTAAAAAAGTTGTCTGGGACGTACATCAAACTATGTTGTAGCCTATAGAGGAGTTTGGGAAGGATTATAATCTTGATGAGGTTTATACGCCCTATCAAATTGATGGGGAGATCCTGCCACGCCTTCAGCCTAGCAGCCACCACATCCAGTTGGGATAGGATATTTAGTTGTAAGGAGTCTGTGGGTGAATGAGTTATAGTTATACCTAGGTATTTAAATTTGTTGACCACAGGTACCAGGTGTCGGGCGAAGGGCGGGAGGTATATTTGCTTGTCAATGGGGAATAATATTGATTTGTCCCAGTTGATGTATAGCCCTGTGAGTGGGCTGAATCTTGAGATTATAGAGTGGGTCGTTCTAAGGGAGTTGTGTGGATCTGCAAGGTAAATGATCATGTCGTCCGCATAGAGACTGAGTAGGGATGTATGTTGACCCAGGGTGAGACCCTTTATATCCAGGTGTGATCTTAATTGAATTGCCAGGGGCTCTAACGCTATTGCAAAGAGGTAGGGGGACAGCCCTGTCTAGTGCCCCTGGCCAGACTGAATGGTTCAGAGGTGGTGTTGTTAAGTTTGATGGATGCTCGTGGGTGTCTATACAGAAGTTTAACCCACTTGCAAAAAGCTGGGCCGAAACCAAAACGTTTTAAGCAGAACCACAGGTAGGGCCATTCTATGGAGTCGAATGCCTTTTGGGCATCGAGCGATAGTATGATTGTTTCCGGCGTTGTCGTGATCAACTTGGGTGTGGATGTGGGTTTTCCGTATATTTATTGAGGTTGATCGTCCTGGGATGAAGCCTGTTTGGTCGGGGTGGATTATTTTGGTGATTATCCGTTGGATTCTGTTTGCGAGGATTTTTGCAAGGATTTTATGATCAATGTTAAGAAGGGATATTGGTCTATAGGATCCAGGTTCCAGTGGATCTTTTTCTGGTTTGGGGATTAAGACTATGTGTGCGTCGTACATGGAGGGGGGGAGTTAATTTGCCTCGTAAGCATCTTGCTATATTTCTGTAAGGTGTTGGAGGAGGTGTTTGTCGTATCTTTTGTAGATTTCTACCGGTATCCCATCGGGGCCCGGTGATTTGCCTGTAGTCATACTTCCCAGGGCCTCTCTGAGTTCCTCTAGTGTGAGTTTTGACTCTAGACTATTGGAGTCCATGGGTGATAGCGTGGGGAAATTGGTATTGTGAAATTTGCGCTTGAAATCCGGGTTTGGGGTAGGGAGTTGTGATTTATAGAGGTCTTTGAAGTAAGCAGTGAAGGTTTTAAGGATGCCGGTCGTGTTGGTTAGTATTTCTAATGAGGGGTCTTTGATCTGTAATATAGTGTTTTGATCTGTTGGTCCATGTACCATTTTTGCTAACAGTTTGGCGGATTGGTGTCCGTGTTCGAAGTAGTGTTTTTTAGTGTAGAATTCTTTTCTGGAGTGTTTTTCGGTAAGTAAATTATCATATAGGGACTGTGCTAGTTGCCATGCCGACTTATTGTATTGGGAGGGGGTGTCTATGTATGTTTTTTCGGCGTCTTGTAGAGAGTTTGCTAGGTTTTCTTCATTTTGTCTGCTGTCTTGTTTGATGTGGTTTATCGCAGATTGGAGGTGACCTCTCAGAGTAGCTTTAAAGGCTTCCCATCTGATGTTGGGGGACACGATGGTCTGATTGAGATGGAAATACTCTGTAATTTGGTTCTCTACTGTGTCGGGGTCTGGGAATAGGTTGAGCCAGAACGGGTGGAAGCGCCAGGGTCTAATGGTTGATGATTTGTTGGTGGGGATTTTCAGCTTGAGGAGTATAGGGGAGTGGTCGGAGGTACTGCGTGGTAGATGTATTATGTCGGTTATGTGAAGTGAGAGTCTCTTGTTAACGAAAATATAGTCGATACGGGAGAGGGAGCTGTGTGTTTTAAATTGACAGGTATACTCTTTTGTGTGTGGGTGTCGAGTTCTCCAGGCGTCCACCCATCCGAGCTCCTTGATTAAATTGTATAGTGCAGTGTTTGTGGTGTGTATGTTTGTTGGTTGGGTTGTCAGCCTAAGTCTATCCAGTAATGGAGTCATACAGGCGTTGAAGTCTCCCATGCATATGAGGTCTGCTTGCAGGTATTTAGTTAGAAATGTTTGGGTTTCTTTAAGTGGCAGCTGGGTGGCTGGAGGCGGGTCGTAGATCCCCACTAGAACATAGGTAATATTATCAATTTTCAAGGCCACGTATAGGGATTTGCCTCTCTTGTCAGACTTGACTTCAAGTATTTCGTAGCGAAGGTGTTTGTTTAGTAGTATAGATACCCCAGAGGAGAAGGTGGAGAAGGTGCTGTGTGCTGCCCATTTTAACCATGGTCTTAGGGTGAAGTGGGTGTTAGAGGGGAGTAGGTGTGTCTCCTGCAAGCAGATATCTAGTTGGTAAGAACGGATTTGGGTAAAGACGGCTAGTCTCTTACTTGGGTCATTAAGACCCCTTACATTCCATGAAAGGACTTTAAGTGTCATTATTATAAATGTGGGTAGAGGGTGGCCAGCATAGATTAGCCCAGTTGTATTTTACAGGTATCAATATACAGAACATGGTACATATAACTTTTTTTAGGTATCAATATATTCATAAAACTTTCATAACTTGTAATAACATTATTAACATAAAGAAGCAACATTCTGATTGAGATCAGAAATAATTATGGGGGTGCACGTAGGCGCAGTTTCTGCGGGTCAGAGCGATGCTTTGTCGCTCCTCTCCCAAGCCAAGTTATTGTAACTTATCAGTCAGTTTCCGTTTAACTTTGTCGGGAGGGGGGGGGGATTATGGGTTGTTTGTCAAAACATAGGGGGTAGATTTTGGGGGGTCCTTACTTTTGCTGTGGGGTTAAGGTTGTACGGGGGATTTCCCTCCTCTTCCAAGGCACCCCCCGACTTCTAGACTGGGCTCCGGTATACATGTCCGGCCCCCCCCGGCCCTCCGGCTCTAGTTGTATGTTGATATTGGTGATTTATTTAGCTTGGTTCACCAGGGGAGGGGGTAGTGGGTGAGCCCAGTAGTAGTTTGCATCCATCATTATATAGACTATGGTATATATAACTTTTTCTGGAACAGACACATCCGTGGAGCTCTCACGGCCCGCAGTAACACCAGCACCACAAGGGGGCTATCCCCCGTGTTATGTCCACCACTATATATCTCTGGGGGTGGGTAGTGGATTAGTCTAGTGGTGTCTTGCAGGTATCAGTATACAGCCATAGTACATATAACTTAACTTTTTTTTTTTTGGTACAGATATATTTATGGGACCTTCGTATCATATAACAACAGGTATAGCTGTATTCATAAAACTTTGAGTTTACACAGTAACCTTAGTCAGTATATAAACATGGTATATATAGCTTTTCTTGGTACAGTTTTACACATATAATTTACAATTCCCACAGTAACATTAGTAGCATGAGGGGGCAGTCCCCTGCGTCGGAAACATGGGGGTGTGGGGGGGGGGGGGGGGCAGTGAGTTAGTCCAGTAGTGTCTTGCAAATATCAGTATATAAACATGGTACACGCTGCCCTTATCTCAGATCTTATTTAACATTTGAAAGCTAAAATCTGATTGGTTGGGGCAAAATTAGCACCGTTTTCAACGATAATAACTTTTATTGAATCTCCCTGATAGTTTTGATCTGCACTCATAAAAGCAAAAAGCAGTTTTCTTCGTGCTGCCACACCTCATAGAAAGTACTAATCCTACCTCCCTGCCCCAGGTACTGTTTTTGAAAACTTTATACATACTATAGTTCTCCTTTAACCTTTTATTAATAAACACATGGTATATAGCATAATAGAAAGACAGCTGCATGATGTAGATCATGCCAAACAGGCAGCCCTGATCACAAATAGGAGTGGCCCTGGCCACTTTACTGCATACTACCCATTTAAGTGCAGTACCTGATGCTATACTATTTGTGAATGGAGTTCAGAGTTCCATTTACTAATAGGATTTTGTTTGCTACTAAGCAAAGACTTAGAAAAAAGCAAAAAAAAAAACGGGTCAGAGATCAATATTAGGTGATCAGATCTTTGCCAATGGATGAAAAATCACTTCCTGGAAAATGCTTTTCGGAAAGTAATTTTTCCTGTCGGATTTTGACGTGAAAAACTGGGGGATTTATGCCCGTTTTCCAAGTTTGTTATCATTGCCTAAGATGATCTGATGATTATTTTTGGGAATTATAAAAAAAAAAATAAAGGGAAATGCACATACAAAAAGATCTTTAAGTGATATACACCTTATTATTAAGGTATTTACAGGATTATTCAATAATAGTTCTTATCGTTAAAAATGGTGCTAATTTGGCCCAACCAATCAGATGTTATCTTTCAAATGTTAAATAACATCTTATTTGTTGGGGCAAAATTAGCACCATTTTTAACGATAAGAACTTTTATTGAATCTCCCTGTATATCTATTGTTCGGCCCTCATGGTTGGCAGGGGCCGCCCATGTGGCCATTGAGGTCAAATTGGTTGGGCACCCCTGAAGTATATTATACGGTACATATTTTTATGCAGCCCCAAAATACTGATCAAATAATAAGCACACTAAAACCTGACAAGCTTGCTTGCTTGGCTCATGTTTGATCTCAATGGCAGGTGTATGCTGCTATGGTTTCTCTGGAAATGTAACAATTATCTGTAGCCAAGTTAAAGTGTCTTTCAGTAGCAACAGCAATGCTGGTTATTGCCTGTAAACAGAATAATCTACACCAGCAACACAAAGGATAGACAATATATTTCCTTTTAAAAGATAACACGATACACCCTTTAAAACCTTCCAAAGTATATTAGGCATTCTTTAGTGAAAATAGAAAATCAGGCTACAACTGAAAGAAAAGCAGATTCTGTATTGGCACATTTTAAATTTGTGTTACCCACACAGACAAAGCTGGTCAAACCAGATTGTTTACACTGTACATAATTCAAACTGACCAGGTCACTGATTTCTATTTGCAAATGTACAGTATGTTGTCAATTGATTTAAAGTGGACATGTTACAATGTCATGATACATACAGTATGCATGATAATGAACCCACGATGTTTAATGGAGAGGCCAAACACAAGCACCCTTTTCATAAAAAAATTTAACATTAAGAAAAAGCATGTATCATTGAGGAGTAGTAAGTACATCATGGGGACTCTCAATTTTTAAATTAACACTGGTTATATGTAATGTAATTGTTATATTGATGCGGTATAACATGTGTCTCTTTTGTGCTACTTCGTTTTTCAGGTTGTGATACTAAAAACGCTATAGTTAAATGTTTAGTGTAAATGTTGTAAAGGCTGAAGGAATTTTTTAAAGGGAAAGTTCTGTGGAAATTAACATTATTTTTAAAAATTCTAAGTTTATATTTTGCATACCTAGTTATTCTACATATTCTCTTCCATTTTGAAAAATCAGTTACATATATACTACTTGTTATTCTAGAATGCACTCTACCTTGGAAATTTCCTAACAATAATTTCAACTGATTGGGTCAAACATGCTCAGATCTCTACTGAGCAACTGAATCAACACTGGGTCAAGGGCAAGACCATAACGGTGCTGCAAACAGGAAGTCAGTATTTCTGAAGCATTTAGGGCACGGCCACACTGCAGCGCAAACGCAATCGCATGCGATTCAATGTGCGATTTTGTTGCGTTTGCACATGGGTTTTCTTTATTAGGTATAGGAAAACGCATGCGATTGCGATTAAAAATGCGGAATGCAAATCGCTATCGCAATGCACCCAAAAACGCACGTTTTCGGTGCGTTGATGCGTTTTCAATGATTTGAAAAAAACGCAAGCGCAAACATACAAAAATCGCAGCAGTGTGGCCTAGCCCTTATTTAGAAACAGAATGCTGAATGGGCAGGTTAAAGGGCATGTCCAGCCCCAAAACTAAAATTTAACTCACTACTGGCCCCATTGTGCAGTTTAAATCCTTACATCCCTGCTCCTTATGGTTCCCCTGCAGTGCCTGTCCAAAGTCCAGGAAATATTTCTGGCTCTTCTGAAGCCTCCGGGAGGTGGTGTGACATGCACAGGGGAGTACTTTTCCCCCTCCCTCCCACCATCCGGATTCATCCATTTTATATATTGCAGAGGCCCATTGCCCACCACTAACCACGGAGTTATTTCGTTTAAAAAAAATTATCAGAACTGTACTTACAGCCCTTCGTTCTTGCAGCACTCTCCAATGACAGCAGCCGCGCCTGTGATTGGCTGCCTCTCAGCCAACCACAGACACGGCTTCCAGTCCAGCCCCTGCTTGAAAATTCCAGCAAGCGGGGGGCCGGATCAGTGCACCGCGGGAGCAAAGGGCTGTAATTAGAGTTCTGATAATTTTTTTAAAGAAATAACTCTGCGGTTGGGGGTTGTCAGGGGTATCTACAATATTTTAAAAAGTTATTTTTAGGGTGGAAATGCCCTTTAAGATCGTTAGGGTGGAATAACACTGCTCTTATTTCTTAAAAGAATAGGTACTTGCACTGAACATCCCCTTTAATCATTAAGATACACAAGACCCTTATAAGAATATATTTTTATGAAAAACAAATGCAAAACCACCCTAGGAATTATTGTCTAATGGTGCAATTGTTTGCGTGGTGTTGCCTTGTGTCAGGTTGTACTGGATACATATTCAAACTGTAACAATATGGTAACACAAAATTCCACTTTTCAGTCCACTGAAGGGAGACATATATGTTGGCAGTATTAGGAGTACCAGAAGCAGGGAATCAAGCAAGAGTTTGCAATGTCAGACAGAACTGTAGGTGAAGGTGATTTTACCCTAATCTATCTCCACTGTTGCCTGTAGGTTGTCCCTTCTGGAGATCTTGACAGGACAATTTCCAAATAAATTGATTTAATCATTATTTAGTCATATATGTGTGTCTCACTATAAGTGGTCTTCTCTATTGGCATCTAATTCCTTTTTCTCTTCAACTTTAATGACAGCATGAGCAGGGCACAGACCATCCAACATCAACCAGCCATGCTCCCGGAGATGCCCCCTGCCCTCATCACCACCTCAGCAGAACAAGAACAGTCCAAATATATACACACATACATTTCTGATACATTTGTAAAAAGTATGCATTCTAATAACTTTGTTATGTAGGGGTTTCCTAAATCATAAACAACACAAAAAGGCATCCTGCAAAACAAGGCATTCTGGGAGTTGTAGTTCCCAACGTGCCAAGTTAGACATCACTGTCCTATAACCTTGACTAAACTTGTCAATGTGGACATGCTGCATTGCATAGTGTAATGAATCATGGGAGATTGCTAATAATAATCTGCTACTGGCCCCTACACTATATCCTGTTTATTACACACTGGGTAATATAGGGTTACCAGATCATGTGCTAACTGGAGGGCACTGCCAATGTAATTACTGCATGTAATGGTGTGCCAGGAACATGTGGTTATAATGGTGCCCCCCACCTCTGATACAGTAATTTCTCCCAGTAACCCAGGGTTGTTCCTTGGCTTCCCTGTGTGTTCTTGCTGCAGCCTCAGTTCTGGGACTTACTATTAATATTCTGGGCACATGACACAGTGTTCTTCAATGAGGACCAGATAACTTTTTTGTGCCCTTTAAACGTCCCTCTCCACCTTAGCCGGGGTGTCCACTTGTGGCAAAATGGCTGCTGTGCCCCCTTTGCCCTCTGCTCTAGCCTCAGTAACCAATCAGAGACAAAGCCCAGGGCCCCGCCCCCAGGGGATCTGAGGATCTTATAAAGAGGAGCGGGAAGATAGCTCGTCCCATTTTGACTGGTTTGGTTGATATTTTGGGTGTTCGTCCTCCTTGGGCTTCAACTGATCCGGTCCCAACATGAGTGACCAGGCTATAAGTTTCCTTAAGGACTTTCTAGCAGGTGGTATTGCTGCTGCCATCTCCAAGACTGCTGTAGCTCCCATCGAAAGGGTTAAACTACTGCTGCAGGTGAGCACTGCAATGAATGGGACAGTGGGGGGAATTCTAATAAGTAGATCAAACCAATGTATGATTGGGGGGGCACTAGACCAACTGCACACTTAGTTGGGAGGAAAAGGAAAGGGCTTTACTGCTGATAAACTGGAACCTCAGTTGTCAGTGGCTGAGGATGGATGCTGGGAATAGTAGTTTGTCAGAGGGACTTGGACTTTGTGTGGTATTAGTTGATGTCACCATCTGAGCCTCTTGTCTGTACACCAGTAGCTATAGATTTTGTAACATGACAGGGGGTTTGGATACTGGTGCCAAAATGGGCAGGGACTTCCTCAGATGGGATTGGCAGGGACAGGAGTGACATCCTAGCAGCTCACACTGACTAAATATGGAAGGTGCAGAAGTGCACCCCCCTGCATTGACTGTTTTTAGAACACAGCACATGACAGCCATGAACTGGAATGGAATAGGCTCATGTGTCAGGTTATCATTGAGAAGTGTTAAAAAGTACAAGTGACAATTGCAGTAAAAAGGGTGGACTGTTTTGACATTAGCTGCCACTCTGGAAGCCAGCCTATCTCATTGATTCCATATACATTAGTAGATATCCTATATAATAAAATGCAAGTGTGCATCCCTGTGGCCGTGTGTGTGTGTCTTGCAGTTACCTCTTTTTGCCACTTGGTGTGCATGCTATTCCTCAGGCTGCTGCAGTTTCCCTCCAGGCAATTACAGAGTGTGACAGTGCTCTACCTCCCCCGCTGCAGCCTCTCAGCCCCTTCATTTCCTTATGTGCGGCATAATTTACTTTTGCGTACCTCCATCAGCGTACCTTCAGTAACGTGCCGGTTGATTATGCGCATGCGCGAAACGCCAGGTGATTATGCGCGGAAAGCGTTGTCATGGTAACTGTTTAGACGCGCTGGTTGATTATGCGCATGCACGGAAATCGTTGTCATGGTAACTGTTTAGACGCTGAAGCGTATGGATGGCTGCACAGTCCCTGCTATTTCCAGGTAATAGTGTAACAGTTAGAGACAGAAGACCTCTTTAGAGAACACACCTAAAGGAAAGGACAGTTAGCTTATGGAGGGCTGAGGGAAAACAGTTCTATCCAAAGTGTATGGACAGGGGCTGAGGGGAAAAGGTCCCTCCAAAGTGTATGGATGGGGGACCCTTGGATTTGGGACAGAGGGGGGGGGCCTGGATTTGGGACAGAGGGGGGAGCCTGGATTTGGGACAGAGGGGGGGGCTGGATTTGGGACAGAGGGGGGGCTGGATTTGGGACAGAGGGGGGGGGCTGGATTTGGGACAGAGGGGGGCCTCTGGATTTGGGACAGAGGGGGCCACTGGCCTTGGACAGAGGGGGGACTCTGGCCTTGGGACACTAAGAGGGTACTTTGGCGTTTGGAGATGGAAGAGGACTATGGCCTTGGGACACTAAGGGGGCACTCTGTGCTTCTAGCACCTGTTATTGTAGCGGGCTTAATGTCTAGTACTAATATAAATGTACTTGCCAGCAGGGGTCACGTAACTGTGTGGGATGTCACTGGTTGGCCTGTTTTTGGCTGGAAGCAGTGTTGCACTGGACCACAGGGTTACAGGGGAATCACCCGGTGGGCCCACAGCCCATTCATCCAAGAAAACTGCTAAAATGTAACTACAAAACCAAAGGGACAGTAAGAAATGCAACAAGGTGTCAGGAGGAGTAAGATAGCTATGTAAATGAGTGATAATATACAAATGAAATATTAGGTGGGACCCTAAACTTATCCTGATGGGACCCTGGTCTCAGATTAACTGGTGATCCCCAACAGTCCAGTCCAACACTGGCTGGAATTGGAGAGAATTGTTGCACAACTACTGTATACGGAATTACTGGTTTAATCACTGAAGTTTATTTTTTTATTCAAAAAAGTACGTTTCTAATTCAGTCACTGTGTACTGTACATAGTTTTCCCAGCTATTTAGTCTGATTTATAAAGTTTTATTCTACAGAACACTGTGGCAGTAAAATGTGTGGGAATGTTCCTTTTCAAATATAACCATTACTTTCTTCTCCATTTTCCCAATTTCCTTTTTAAGTCAGGCATCATACAACCTGGATAACCAGACTAACTAGTCTATTATTAGAGAGGATTATCTAGAATTGTGTGTCTTGGTGTGGTCAAACTTACTGTTTTTTTAAAATGGGCAATGAAGAACCAATAGCATTTTAAACTTGAATGTTTTAGTGATAGTTCCCAGTAGGTGCCACATGCCACAATGAGTGCGGGTGAATATACAAACCCTTATTTATTGACATGACAGAAAGCCCAGTGAAAGTTCCCCTCATTTGTTTTTTTACTTGGTATATATAAAAATGTAACAAGCATTTATCCATATTTAATTGGCCTAAAGTGGGACTAATTAGCAGGCCTAACCGCTTCTGTCCCAAATCCCAATTGCGATTGTGCTAACCACTGAGCCACCGTGCTGCCATAGTTATAGAATTTGCTTTGCTTACTTTAAAAAAAATCTCTTTGATAGTTTTTAAACACACACAAGACATTTAAATTAAAGGACAACTAAAAATGAAAACAACCTGGGGCAGGGAGGTAGCATTACTTATTCCTACCTCTCAATATCATTTCATTGAGGAGTTATAGCATGTACAGTTTTCATCTGCCAGGTTAGTGTCCTGGGCTTTCCTGAATAAAAGATAGTACTGAAGTACTGAGAGAGCCTGTCAGAAGCAGTTTTCTTTGTGCTAGCATTGCTTACAGAAACAATTTTGGAATGTAGGAATTACCAATCCAACTCCCTTCCCCAGGGAAAAAAACTACGCTATACTATGCATTATAGTTCTCCTTTAATATCAACTACCTTCTATGTGTAGTTGCATTATAGATAAGTAAATGTAAAAACACTTTAATTTTTGTTTGAGAAATGAGGTTTTGTAAATGTTTACTGTAAGAAAACATTTATGCAAATAATAGGTCAGAATAGGTAAAATAAATATAGACAACTTTAACCTTTCTATGTTCTCTGGGCCACCTCACCTTCACACCTAAAGTGTACCCACAGATCATCAGTAATACTTACTTGAAGTGCTTCTTCGCCGAACCGGTCCGCTACTCCTCCACCCTTCTGTAACTGACAGCCTGCGATGGGGTCAATGGGAAGATGCACCACTCACAGAGCGCATCTTCCTGTTGGCCATGTCACACACTGCGGAGATAATTCAGAAGAGGAGCCGGCCAGCAGGGGAAACTTTAAGTAAGTGTTGCAGACGGTCTGTAAAGTACCCAGAGGTGAGGACCTAGTGGTTCACGTGTTCACCCAAGGTACTCTTTAGACGAGGACAGAGAAGACAAATGCCGGAGGAGAGATATGTAGAAGGAGCTTCAGGGATTGTGGGGAGATAAGTAAAGTGATCTCAGGTTTGCGGGTATCGGGAAGGTACAAATAGATTTTAGTGCTGGTGGTGGAAATTCCCTTTAAAGAAGTGTTTTGTAACATATTGATTGCTGCCTAGAAGAATGCAGTTTTAATATCATTCAGTAAGGGATACTGGAAGTTGTATTTCAACCATTAACCTGGACAATTAAAAAAAGGTAGACTGGACAAGGCAATAGTCATTAACTTTTAATTGCATTTCCACCCCCAAACAAAAATTAAACCCACTACTGGCCCCACCGTGCTAAAAAATCCTCATCTTACATCTCTGCTCCTTATGGTTCTTCTGTAGTGTCTGTCCCAGAATGTGAAGAGTAGGAGCTGTCTGTGAGTCATCCGACACCTGCTACTTCCTTAACCTAAGTAAGGACAGTGATATGCGCAGGGAAGCCCCCTCCCACCATCCGGATCCATTCTTTTCTGCCGTTGCACCTAGCGTGAAACCCTTTGGGCCCCCTGAACACCCCTAACCGCTGAGTAATTTCTTAAAAAAACAGAACGTTACTTACGGACCTTTGTTTCTGCGGTTGTCTCCATTGACGTCAGCCGCGTCTGTGATTGGCTTCCTTTCTGCCAATCACAGCCACGGCAGCCACTGGCACCCTGCTTGCAGTTCTGGCAATCAGAACAACGGGGGAATGAAGGGATGAAAGAACCATTCTGAGCCTTTTTTTAAAAAACAAACCAGGCGGTTGGGGGTGGGATAGGGTCCTCTACCACATAAAAAAAGTTGTTTTTTATCTTTAACCTAGATATATAATACTATAAATAGGGTGATGGGACACAATGGGTTAGACATAATTTAGCAAGATTATCCTTTCCCTTTTGCATTGATATAGAATCCAATATAGGTGCAGTATTAATCAGTTAAAAAGCCATGCAAAGCATAGATATATTGATATTTAGTCAGTAACTGCTTACAGAACATGGGGCTATTGGGCATACTTAGGGATTACAAAGGGAGAAGCAAAATGTAGCCCCCATAGGACAATCCTGTATCTTTGCTGTAAATAGGCTTCTATGACTTTGAGCTGGTGCAGCACAGCTTCATTTACAGCTATATTAATGTTGTTATTAGGGATTTGGCTAATTATTCTCTTAATCTTCCACCAGGTCCAGCATGCAAGCAAACAAATATCTGTTGATAAACAATACAAAGGAATTATGGACTGTGTGGTCAGAATCCCTAAGGAACAAGGATTCATCTCTTTCTGGAGGGGGAACCTTGCTAATGTCATCCGTTACTTCCCTACCCAAGCCCTCAACTTTGCCTTCAAGGACAAATATAAGCAGATCTTCTTGGGGGGAGTAGATAGGCATAAGCAATTCTGGAGGTTCTTCGTTGGCAACCTGGCATCTGGTGGAGCTGCTGGTGCTACATCCCTCTGCTTTGTATACCCCCTAGATTTCGCCAGAACCCGTCTTGCTGCTGATGTGGGAAAAGGTCCTACTCAAAGGGAGTTTTCTGGCCTTGGAAATTGTATAGCCAAGATTTACAAATCAGATGGTCTCAAGGGCCTCTACCAAGGGTTCAATGTGTCTGTTCAGGGTATTATCATTTATAGAGCAGCCTACTTTGGTGTCTATGACACTGCTAAAGGTAAGACAAATGTCAGTAAATGTGTTTGAATAGCTTGAAACACTCTTAGTGTTCTGGTACACAAAATTGTTCTTAGAACAGCACTGTTTTCCAACAGCAGGGAGTGAGTAATAGTAAAGTAACTTGTTATTTACTTTAATGAAAAGTCTGATATCCTGGATTACGGGGTGTCTGATATCTTGGAGGGGACGTAGCTAACAGGGGTGTGGTGTCACGTGGGGGCGGGGTATGATGTCACACGGAGGCGGGGCCACCATTTTAGGGGTGGTGCGAGACGGGTTTAGGGAGGGGTTAGGGGCGTTCCGCGGCGTGACTTGGGAGGAGACTCAAGTCTCCTCTCAAGTCTGATAGCCTGGGGTGGTCTCACATGTGTGCGGGAGACCACCCCAGAATGAGGGAGACTCCAGCTAGATGCGGGAGGGGTGGGATACCTGCATTAAAGACTTCTGTTACTCTAATTTACACCTATTGCTGAACCAGTAACCAGGGAGGCAGTGAATGTCCCATTGTAAACTCATTGCGCACAAGTCCTTATTTATATGATTTATGAAGATAATAAACAGAGCCAAACTGGTTTGCCAAATTGTGATGCAATCTTCACAAGTTTTTGAACTGAGTTAGCTTGTATTTTAACAAACTTGCATTTTAAATTGATATCAGTAATTACCATTATCGATCCTTTAGTTTGTAGTATTCGAAAAATAAAGATATTAGGCGCTATTTCTAAACTGCGTGGTTTGGGGCCATTGGTCAACACAGACGTTATTTTATGGAGCGGTTGTAAAATAACTATGGTCAGAAAATACGAATAATCAGTATTTTATGACTGCAGCATATTATTTTCTCATATCCATCCATTATAAATACTGTCCTAGGTATTATCCTAATGTGTGCAAGCTTCTGCATTTTATTTTTTTTCATTTCTGGATGAGTTTTGTCAAAGTGTTCCTTTTGCAGTAGTTGAGCGTATCTGACAGAGGCCTAACTGTCAGGGGAGCAACCAAAGACTTAAAATCCCTTACACAAATATAAGTCTCCACCCCAGCAGCAACTTTAAGCAATAATAGGAGGGGGCCCTATTATAGTTTTGCAGCAGCGAAAATGGGTTCTAGTTTTCCTCTGGTATCTGCTCTAAACCCCACTGAGCTACTCTAATTATTACTTACCCTGAAGTCAGCTTAAACTTCATTAAAAAGATATTAAAGTGTCTCAGTGCATTGCTGGTGGTTGCCATTTAATTTATCTATTGTGCTTGTTCTCAAGAGGTTAACGTTTATTGTACAGAGAATGACATGTAAATTGTCATGGTAATGTTTATGTAATATAGGACAATTATAATGTCTTTGACTTTTACTCACTTGCAGGCATGCTGCCTGATCCCAAGAATGTGCATATTGTGGTGAGCTGGATGATCGCTCAGTCAGTCACTGCTGTTGCTGGTCTGGTATCTTATCCTTTTGATACCGTGAGGAGACGTATGATGATGCAGTCTGGCAGGAAAGGAGGTAAGGACAAAACCTTTATATTTACTTATTATAAATATATATACTTTTATTGTTACCTACACATTTTAGCCTCCACTTATAAGGCTCCTTATAGTTAAATTTTGCCCTTGTTGTAAAGCAAAAAAACCTGCTAACCTAATATTTTTAGAATATCAGGAAGACCATATGGGCATCTGGTCCATGCTGTAAGCCATCAAAGAGGTCTAATTCTAGAAGGCTGCGCTATGTTTGCTTGCCTGTAACTCTCCACTAAGATTGATATTTGACATCTTTTTTAAAAATGGTAGTGACTTATGATCTATTGCTTTAAAGGGCAAAATCCTCAAAATGTTTATTAAACCAGTTTTACAAACATTGGTCAATTAACACCATTAACATATTTGGAGCAACAGGAAAACAAAGAACTGGAATGGGTTAACACTTCAGTACATATTTCAGAAAAAGCACTGTCTGGTTATCACCCTGCTGCCAGTGGTTAGCTGATTTTTCATTGATAACAAACAAGCTTATACTAGTTCTAAAAGCATGTCACACATGTGGTTGATGACTGTTTTCTCGGTTTTCTGATTGACCGATCAAAAAATTAGGTTAGATAATTTGCAATCTCCCTATCTTCTAGTCCACTTCTGATGAAGATTGACAGTCCAAGATGGTGCATTTCCATCAGTGATTCTCAAATGAATGTCTGTCAGGCACCAGTATATGGCCTACTAAACCTATAGAATATCATTGTGCAATGTGTGATTTGAAGGCATAGCTTACGTTTTTTACCTAAATAGTTTTAAAAAGCCATTCTAAGGCCTGGGCCTGGTACACATGCCCCAATTCTGGACAATAATTCCAGCCCATGGATTTGGTAGTCTGGCACTTGGAATTAAAGTAGAACAGAAAAAGTCAGAAATGATCAGACCTTTCATAAATCACAACTGTGCACCTGGCTGATCTGACCAAAATATCGGACCAAATGATTGGTTGGACCAAATCACTAGGGGCCCCGGATTCCTGGTGACTGAAATACTACACTAGTGCTTTACCCTTGACTTTCACATAATCATTGTTGGTAGTTTTGTTTCCACTATTAAAAGAGAAATATAATTTAAAATTAATAAAATTTTTAATGCCATTAAATGCTTGCCTGATCTATAAACGTTCTTTAAATTTTACATTTTTAGTTTGTAACTTTAGAATCACTATCTCTATAAATCTGTACTGTAATAAGCTACACTGATGTAATGAGTACCTTCTGCCAGATGATTTTACTACTTTGAAAGGCTGTAAAACACAAACCAGATGAAAAAACTATTTCAATTAGAATTTCAATTAGCTAAACCTCAGCATTACACAGAGAAAAAGACATTGTGTACCTTTTACCTTAAAGGAGGAATATTTGGAGGTAAACCTTTTATACTAATGCTGTATAGAGTATTACACATTAACTAGAAGGGTGAAATTGCTATGGAAATGAAATGGTGTTTAAATTTCATAATTAATTCTGACTGTATACATGTATTTTTATTATTTGTGTATGGTTGACATGGAACCTTAAGGGGGAAGTATAGGGGGTGTATCAATTGGTGTGTGTACCTGTGTCTGTGTGGTGTTAGTGGGGATGACTTTGTGTGTTTGACCCTTAAAGTATAAGTATACTGTTGGAAGCTGCAGCTTTAAAAAAACTTTTGGCAGTTTTTTTTTCTATGCCCCTCCAGAGCCTCCCTTTCCTGCTTTACAGTTGCTGACATCTTGATTCTGTATAGTTGAATGTGTAGCTCCGCGCACGCTTGGAACCAACGGAGATTACCTTTTGAGACTAATGAAGCTGGAGGAACCAGGAAATCTCAGAGGGGTGAAGCTATATATTCAACTAAACAGAATCAAGATGTCAGCAAATTTGAAGCAGGAAAGGTAGGCTCTGAATGGGCATAGAAAAAAATGCTAACCATAACTTTTTTTTACAGCATACTTATCCTTTAAACTAACTTTTTTAAATGCTTTATGTAGTTTTCATGGAAATTAAAGGGTGGGGTGGGTGTAGGAGTGGATTAGTAGATTGTGTGTGCTTGTGTGGTGATTAGGATTATGGTTTTAGGATTATGACTATAAAACTAAGCAAGCGAATAATCCTAACTTAAATGGGGAAGTGCTGAAGATCAATGGTAAGCCCAGTGGTGAGGACCTAGCGTTTAAGGTCCTTATCTGGGGTTCTTTCATTGGTTTTGTTGGGAGGGGGTGAGGGAAAGGCAATAATTGACCTTTTTAAGCATAAACAGAGGTTTATACTTAAGTCTAACTTTTTATTGTTAAATATTTGAGGGGGGGGAGGTAGTAAACTTCTGAACTGCTCACTTGTTTTGGATAAAAACTGCTAGACAGTGTTACTTATATCAAAAATTGTCCTGCCGCAAATGGCTAACTATTTCTTTCTTTTCTTTGTAAAATAATAGCCGATATCATGTACAGAGGAACAATCGACTGCTGGAAGAAGATTGCCAAAGATGAGGGACCAAAAGCCTTTTTCAAGGGTGCTTGGTCTAATGTGTTGAGAGGAATGGGTGGTGCTTTCGTACTAGTATTGTATGATGAAATCAAGAAATATGCCTAATGTAATATAGAACATATGTTATCCTTATAAGTATAGTTTGTAATGACACTGTGGAGCATATGGTTTCAGGGACAAAGATGATTAGATATTTCCTAGGGAAATTACAAGGAGAAAAGAGGAGAGCGAGGCAGATTGTGCATTTGTAATAATTATATTTTGTATAAAAATTTAACTCGCTGAAACCTGTGCACCATCTTTAACTATACAAATAGCCAGAATGACCAGAAGACATCCTGTAAAAGACTATGGTTGCCAGTACAACAAAAGTCTTTCTGATTGGTGGCTAATAAAAAATAACATTTAAGACAAATTGTATATGTTTCATTTGGCATTAGTAGTTACTGCATTGCAAACTTTTGATCTGTAAAATTTTTAATCTTTATATAACGTTAAGCACCTCCCAAACATATTGTTCGATACCTTTTCCAAAGATGCGTCTAAAGTTACTTAAAGGGTATCTCCACTGATAAATGTCACCTGGGTTGTAAGGATAGATATGTGTAAGGTGGAAATGTACCTGCAGTATCCTGTGTCTTTGAGCAGTAGTTTAGAAGAAATCCAATGAGTTTCTCCTAGAACGCTGTGGATGGTGCAGGTTTGCCCACTTTCAGTGACTGCCTGCTTGGGAAATGTCTGACGTGCATGTTCCTTTAGTGCATGCGCAGAACGTGTGAGGATCCGTCGGGACTGCTGTCTTTGTGATCCGACTGGTTGGTCGAACACACACACACTACCTTTTTCTATCTCCCATCCCCTCCCATACCAGGTTGCCTCATATTCCCAGCATCCCCTATGAAATCAATCTTAGATCACTTTTTCAAGCACCCCTCTCAGAGTTAGGGCTAGGCCACACTAGCGCGTTTTTCGCACGTTTGCGCTCACGTCCTCGATTTTCGCTAACATGGAAATTGCGGGAATGCGAATGTTCCTGTGATTTCCGGTGCGCATGCGATTGCGTGTCCACTCGCCTTTTGTGGCGAGCATTTTTTCGCACAGTTGCTTGCATTTTCGCTTTAAAGATAGCGAAAGTGCAAGCGCAACCGTGAAAATAAGGCATGCGCTTGCTGCGTTGTAGTGTGGCCTCACCCTTAGACACAAAAAAATCTTTATTAAAAACAACACAAGTTCCCCCTGCCTTTGTTACAGTATTGTGGGAAGAGGGTTTTAACTTTTCCTCCCCTGTCTCTCTCTGCATGATCAGCTGTAAAAATGAACTTAGAGAGTCAGGGAGGAAATTCTTACTGCAGCCAAGTGGGTGTGTCTGCTACCATGATGATGCACATTGAGTGACAGCACTCCCAGCACAGGGGAAGACACACCCCCAGGAACCAGTATAATTTTCCCATGCTGCTGCAATCAAACGAAGGGGAATTCTAGGGAAAAAAAGGTAGGGGGGAGGGTTGGGGGATGGTGTACTTTAAAATAAACCAAAAAAAAAATGCTTTTTCCTCAGTGGAGATACCCTTTAAGACCCTTTATTCCTTAACCTCCGCTGTTGCAAGTTGGTTTCAATCTCACACAGCATCAGAGTAGGCAGCTTCGGGAAAAATAGAAACAAACACACAGTACTTAAACACAAATATGTAAGGAACAACCGTCAGCCATTGGCTTTTTATTGACCGTCATTACCCAGAAGCTTAGAAGAGTGGACCGACGATCTTTTAGATCTAAGCAAATATACATCAATGTTCAGTAATTCTTTCACTACTACCTTCCAGTCACTTCCTCATCCCTCCCCAGTATGTGCCACTGTTTCAGCCATGTTCAGTGTTTTGTTTTTTTAACCGACGGAGAAAAAGGTGTTCATCAAGCCATTACTGTGTATATTTATCTTAATTGATTTAGAGGAAGTGTTTACACAGGCTGCAAGATTCTCTGTCATCTTTGAAAAATGTGGCTACACAGTCACAATCGTTCTCCCTATATAAAGTTAAGGGAGACCGTTTGTGACTACCATACTTCCTATGATCTAGTCTGACTTCCTATACTGGGAACAGACCGCAACTGGTAAATCAGTAAAGTAGTAAATCAGTCTAAAAAGTGTTCTCTGTGGGTGGCAGTAAAAAGTAGCTGGATGGGCTGCCCGCCTCAAAGATGCTGAGTAGGACACAGGGCTTAGAGTCAACACTGTTGTTACTTTGCTAAATATTATTACTATTTTCCAAAGAATGCTTTGGTGAAAATAACTGTAAAAAAGACATCGTACAGAGCAGGATTTCTCTTGGTGGGATTTAACAAATAACTCACAAATTCATAAAATACATAAATATTTTCATAAGCTAGCTTAAAAGAAGATCAGGCTGAATTGCATTTTCCTTAACACAGAAACTGTACGGTTGTTGCTCCACCCCCCTTGTCGTCCAGGGCCTAACCAATGGGGAGACATGTTCTTCAAGAAGTGCTTCTTCCCATTGGATAGATCCTATACTGCGGTGGGAGTGGACAAGCCTAATATTTCTGCCTACAGACTTGCCAATTCAAAATCTGATAATCTGTTAGTTGGAAATTTGACTGGCTGTGCCAGTGTTTGCAAGGAAGCGCCTCACCCCTAAACCCAGAGGCCGCAAACACTTGCACAGTTGAAAGATGTTCCTAAAGGCAGCTAAAGCTAGCTTGTTGGGATGCGGGTTGGGTAGAAATATATGTGGGTGTGGGTAGCAGAATTACAGTCAGCACAAAAGTAGAAAGTTGCCGCTGCACGGCCAAACGGCCTTACTATAGCAAACAGAATTAACTCCTTTTATAAACTTTCTACATTTATACTGACTTTATTCATGTGGGTAAGGAATGTCCTGCTGCTGCAAGCGTTGCAGTCTGCGATGTAGCCAATGGCAAGACACACGCTCAGTAAGGAAGCATGTCTTCCCATTGGCTACTTTACGGACTGCCAGTGGCATAGGGGAGCAAAGGACCAGGGCACTGAGGCAAACTTTGAGTTAGTATATTTGCTGTTAGGTAAATCACCCAGGGGCAATTCAGGTCCTCACCCTGGGTTCTATGCAGCTATGGAATGGGGAATAGGTGAGTATAATTGTCCTTTAATGACATTACATTCTAAAAAGATTTCATTAAAACAATTTAAACAGATGGAATCATGTGCAATTTTATTAATGAAACACAAACAATCAATTACTAACCAGATACAGCTTTAGCATTATAGAGAAATTACAGCAGGCATACACAGTACATTTTTGTGGACCAAACATAGTAATATCACTGGTTTGATAAAAGCAGAATAAGTTATTATTTTAATGCAAAAATATATGGGAAACAGTATATGACAATACAGCCTATACGCTGTAATTTTTGTCTTTGCTCAGGGACACTAAGGCTGGGTATACACGGGTAGATATTTGTATTTGACCGTTTGCCAATAGAAAGTGGTCGGATGGAACAAATCACTGCAGGTTTACGGCAGAAGTAGCTACATCTGACAGTTTGCTGCGACCAATTGTGTGGTCCCGTAGGGAATCTGCCATGACTTTCCAACATCACCTACCGGCCGTTCGTCTGATCCAGATGAAAGGGCCAACCAAGATCAGTCACTGCTATGCACACACCTAAACCATGCAATATTTCCGGGCGACCGACCAATATACGCTTGGTTGGTCGGAAATATTGTATGATGGTTTGTACCCAGCCTAAAGGTAAGTGAGCAGTCCTAAGAATAAAGCAACTACCTTGAAGTTTTAATGGATGCACTCCATATGGTTGGCAATGGCCACTGTAATGTAGCGTTCAGGAAACAGATAAAACAAAGGAAATATTTACCACAAATATACATGCTTTTAAGGGATAACCCGAATCAATGATTACGCTTAGGATGTGGGATTTTTTTTAAAGATTCAGATCTTTCTTCTGCATTCAACCTTTACATTACTGGTAATTATTATAACTGGTATAATTTTACTAGTAGCATTATTAAAATTACCTATTTGAAATGTAGGATTTGGTGTGCAGCAGAAATTAAAAAGTAGCAGATGGTTGCCTAGTCCTGCTCGGTAGCTATAGGCGCACTGCCGTTATAGATATATATTCCTGCTAATAAGAAAAGGTTTGCTGTGCAGTTGTATGCTGGCTGGTTTGAAACACATTGAATTATAACACTTTCAAAGCAATCGAAATATGCATTATTTACTATAAATGGTTACATAACAAAATGTTTACTTTTTATCAAAATATATATTTATAAAAGCACATATGCATATATGATATAAATTATCTGCTCAGTAAGCGCTTCACAACACAAATTAATAATAGCAGCAGTTTGTGACTTCACTGATATTCACAAATAACTAAAAACTCATCACTGCCAAGCTGCTCGGATATTGCTGGATTTGGTAGGCCTCAGTAATGCTGCACTGGAAACTGTCCTCCCACTCCGACTGCTTGCACTAGAGATCCTTGAATGACCCCCTTAAATAGAAAAAGTTACCATAAAATAAATACATTTTTATTTTTGTGACATTCACCAGACTTTTTCGAACAAACACAATTTTCTATTATAGTATAGTATTTAAGGTTGAATAAAGTTGTACAGTGCATTCAGAAAGTATTCACAGTGCATCACTTTCCCCCCCAAAATGGATTAAATGTATTCCCCCCCCCAAGATTTCTACTCCCCACAATGACAATGTGAAAAAAGTCTACTTGAGGTTTTGGCATATTAATTAAATATTAAAAAAATGAATGTACATAAGTATTCACTGCCTTTACTCAATACTTTGTCGATGTACCTTTGGCAGCAATTACAACCTCAAGTCTTTTTGAATATACCACAAGCTTGGCACACCTATCCTTGGGCAGTCCCCTTTGCAGCACCTCTCAAGCTCCATCAGATTGGATGGGAAACATCGGTGCATATCCATTTTAAAATCTCTCTAGAGATGCTCACACTGTAGACAAACGGAATGTTACAGGAAAATTTATACTGCTTTAAAAGGTCGTCAGAGGGGTGAGCACGTCACACGGGATCGTGTATCTCTGACTATCACACTGCCCAACATTTGCAAATCTAAAAGGGGCAGTGCTTGAAACATGAATTCAATGGAGGGGTGAGGCCAGCAAGATTGAAGCAAAAAGGAAAAGGTCTGCCAAGGTAGTAGAAACAAAATAATCAAATCACTTATTATTTAAATGCACAAAACATGTAATTACAGTGTACATGCCCTTTAATAAATGTAGTTAGCAGAGCTGCACAGATTATAAACTGGTTGCATTTCAACTGCTTTACAGTTGACTCAGTCTTGCTGCTGTGACCTGAGGAAGAGGGGTTGATCCCTCGAAAGTTTGTCTACTAAAATAAACTTAGTCCACAGTACTTTTTACTACATATATTGGAGTAACAATTATTATGTTTTTTTAATAGGCATCCTCTTATTTTTCACTGATTTGGAAACCCTATTAATACACAGTAATCTTATTCCCACACAAGCGCCTTTGCTTTAGTGTGCATAATTGTAACTTAACCAATCTGTCTTCATATTCAAAAATAAGATTTTTTTTAAGACTTCCTGGAGAAAGATAATTGCACATCTTTGTTGCAGCATTCAGCCCACCAACTCCTGTGGTAAATGGGCATGGCGAGAAATTTATTTAGAATGTTTCTTTTATTAATGAAAGAAAAGAAAATGTCGGAGACACTAAAGGAAACACTTTCAGCAGTTGGGTGCAGAATAAATACCAATTATGTAGAATTTTGAAACTTTTACTGCACTATAGTATTTCTAGAAAATGTTTGCATGTCTGTTAATAAACAATAGAGATCAAACCTGGGCCCGTGGAGCGAATATGGGACAATGAAGCTCTTTTAATTGGACCTTAATGCATGAGTCATATGTCCAGAGTGCACTGCAAACTTCATATTCAGTTTTCGTCTTGGAATATTGGTCGGAGCTAAGGACCTGGAGCAGTCTGCACCAGGGCCACCCACATTAATGGGTAACTGTGGTCTAGAATTCTTCCAAACTAGTAAGAATTGTATAAAAAGCCTTCCATCATACTTTCAAAATAAAACCTTAATCACATCTCTAGATATAATTTGTGAGAAGTTATTGCTGGAAAGGTTCAGCTATATTACCTCCTGCTTGAACACTTCCAGTTTTCATGTGACCAGCCTCTGCCTGCATTAATAGGCTCTCAACTGTCAATATTTTATCCAGGTACTTCCTGATTTCCCCAGCGTTAAGGCTTAACTGAGCATGCTTCTCCCCTGGGGTGGATGGGCGGGGCAGAGGTCAGGTGATATCACAACCTACTGGAAGTTTTAACATTCACCCCAATGTATTTTCTCACAGGCGCCAACTAGAGATGTGAATGTCAGTTCATTTTAAAGGACAACAATATCAAAAAACATAACATTACCCCCATTACAGGTCCACACTTCCAGCAGCTGAAATCACTTACTTTCATTTACAACTGTGCTGCCCTCCATAGCAAAGATAATTGCTAAAAGTCTGCTTCCTAGATGGCCCAGGGCCATGGTTAACACTTGCCATTGGCTGGTCTGAATGTCTGTTACAACCTCTCTCCTCCTCCTTTGCCAGTTAAACAAACTTGAAATGTCCTGTTGCTAGGATACAGCCTATATAATCAAGCTGATAAAGAGTGGGTGGGAAGTGTTTTCTCGCATTCTAGCTTTGAGTGACAGAGGCAGACAGAATTGTTACGCCCCTTTCACAGCTAATTGAAGGCAGAGGGAGGCTCGAAATCAGGAAAAAAATGGATGGGGTGGGCTGGATACCTTTACTCTTTTGAAATCAGTTTTTTAAAAAATGCATTGAGGCAATACAGTTATTCTTTAAAGGAAATACTGCAGGCTTTTATTTTATCCTAAATTGTTTGGAGACCACAGTTGCCCTTCAAAGTGTGAGTGCCAGACTTAATTTTTGTCAAGATTAATCAGGGGCAGTGACATAGCCACACTGTGGAATTAGTACACTTACAATATTACTTAATTTATTTAAAAGTGTTTCTTATTACTAAAGTAGGCATGATAGGGTTGTAGAGCCTAATTATTTGGTTTTTTTACCATATAATAATAATGAAAGGTACAATTATTTAGAAAAAAAAAAATGAAATAGGTATTTTCTATGACATTAACATACAACCACGGGCTAGAGGAAAATGAACCCCTGTTTCTACAAGATATAATGCCCATAATCTGCCCCAACCCCCATTGGTCAACCTCATAAATTGCAAAATTCAGGCCCATCCAGTGCTCCCACAGATTGGGTACCCCTTTTTAGCCCTTTAAAAAGCACTGCAAGAAACACATTTATTGTAAACCTGACATGCTAAAATTCTATTTCACTGGGAATATTAATTTCTGATAATTACACTCAGATTTGAACTAACAAAGTTTTTAAAGGGAATTTGGTTTATCAGGGGGAAACAAAACGGAGATGGAAATGTCCAACAGCAAAAATAATTTGCACCAGCAAAAAATGTTACAAGTGCAAAAACCAAACATAAAATTGATAAAAAAAAACAAAAACAAAAAAAAAACGGTCTAGTTAAAAATATTACATTTTTGGGATATTTTCTCTCTCTGACAGTTGCTTAATCAATTATTTCAATTTTATAGACTTCAATTTGTTTTCCTTCTGTAACTCTCTTTGGATGTCTAAGAAGGATGGAAGTTACAGTTTGTTTCAAATTTAAGCCTGAGGCTACACCAAGTGCAAGCATTGCGCACGCAAACTTTGGGCGCGTTGGTTGCCACTTGCGCTGGGATCCGTCATTTTTGGGGATCGGAGCGCATGCAAATTGGCAACACATGCACTCCTATTGTTGCCACTCCATTTGGGCCAAATTAGTATGCGCTTTCAAAAGCGCACGAGTGTGGCCATATCCCTAAGACCTGCAGTTTGGACCTTTACTAAAAAAGAGGTAAAAGGCATGTCCACCCCCAGAATACAAATCTAACATGCTTTCTCTCAATCAACTGTTATCTTCTAAAATGGTTCCTGTTGCCTGAAGCAACATAGCAAAGCCATGTCTCTCCTCTCCAAAGGTTGCCACCCCTCCAGTCAATCATTGGCCATGATGTCAGTGTCATGTCCATGACTGACAGCAGACAGCAGCATTTTTTTGGGTGGTGCAGGCTACAGGATATGTTTCAGATTATAGCAATTAATCAATTTGGGATTGAGGAAAAGAATGGTTGATTTGTATTTTGGGGTGAGCAATTTAAATCTACTCAGTTGGTTGCGTTACCCCACCTATGACCTCTATTATGCAAATTGTGGAAAATATTACCCACTTTTTATTTTTTTTTCTTAGTATTTATTGAAATAATGTGTATCAGTTTTGTTACATATATTGTTTCACATTATGCTAAACAGTAATTATGCAGTATAATAAGGAACATTCAGATATTTAATATCAACTTTTTAACCAGGGAACAGAAAGGGGGAGGGGGGATAAAGTTAGTGGTTTTCTTGATGATATTAGTAAAGTCTGTTCTGTCCATTCTATTAAGACAATTCTAAGTTTGTATTAATATTAAACCATGGATTTGACTATGTCAATCTGGGTTATCATGTATGTGATGTGGATATAAGAGAGAATTGTCACAAGCTGAGTCAATCTATTCCTCCGATATAGTCATACTAGGGACCCCAAATTCTGGCGAATTTGTCTGGGCATCCTCTGCCCTGGTAGATTAATTTAATATAGGAGGTTATCTGCATAATCATATCCTTCCATATAGTTAGTTTGGGGGCTCGTGAAGACACAAAGCACAATATTATGTCTGGCATAGAATAGCGGCTACTTAAAGGGTATCTCCACTCGTATTTTTAACATTTTGGAATCCAGTTCTATTGAAGAACGGGAGGTAAAGGAGCTGTGCCTTACCTTCCGTTCTTCAATAGAACAAACAGGAGCCAGGAGAGAAGGTAAGAAACTTACCCGCTCGCTCGATCCCCCGGTGTGTAGTCTGACAGGTCCTGGACCTTGTCTTCTATGCGCATGCGCGATCTATGCGCATAGAAGACAAGGTCCGTCGGGACCTGTCAGACTAAGCGCCGGGGGAGCGAGCGAGCGAGCAAGTTTCTTACCTTTTCTCCTGGCTCCTGTTTGTTCTATTGAAGAACGGAAGGTAAGCCACAGCAATAGAACTGGATTCCAAAATGTTAAAAATACGAGTGGAGATACCCTTTAAGCACTAGGGAAATTGCTGTTAACCATATATCGGTATCCCAAAAAGGCATAGCTTAGGGTCGAGTGGGACCGGAAGTCCTATAATTTCAGACAACACCAACACAATTCTATTCCAGAAATGCAATACCACCAGGCAATCCCATATCATATGCCAAAAATCAGCCCGAGGCTTGTAGCACTTGTGGCATTTGGCTTAGTTGAAGGGGGACATGGGAGAAAGTCTACAGGGTGACTTTTTTCATTAGCAGCTTGAGAGGCTTTAAGGTGAGACTGCAAAGTCCTTCCAGTCCACTGTGGTGAGGGAAGGAATGTGTTTTAATATTACCTACTTTAGGAGTATCCAATATTTAAGTCCTACTACGACTACATTGTTTGCTTCCCCTAAAAGTTTACCTTTCAGCAGGAATAGATCTAATTATTTAATATACTTGCCTGATGATGCTGAAGTGCTGAGACGGCTTACTGAGGCTTTCCCTGGTCTAGGGGACAATGCAGTTGCACTAAGGTATCCAGCTTGGCGCTGGTAATCCATTAATTGTTCACATCGGGTCATTCCAACTGTAGGTTTAACAGATTCCAGTCTTTTTAAAAAAGCCTGTAAAATACAGTTAGAAACGTGCAATTATCTCAATGCACAGCTTTATTAACATAACAAGTGCACACATTCAAATATTAAACACTGTACATGTGGCTGGTACAGAGGCATAAGAATGCATTACATACCTGGGAAAATGTTACAGGCACAAATCCTATCAGGAACTTAAGTTTCTGCCCATATAAAATATATCTGAAAAGTTTATACTCTGCACTGATAAAAAACACAAAATAAAAACATATCTAAGCAACATGTTCTTCAAAACAAGAAGCCACTCCTACATACTGGAGGAAAAGCAATTTTCACTGTGAGGGCAGTAAGGTTGTGGTATGCTCTGCCGGATAATGTTGTGATGGCAGAATCCCAAAAGAGGCTTAAGTGTGTTCTTGGTCAGGCAGAATATCCAGGGTTACAATGTGTTAAAGGGCATGTTCACCCCCAAAACTATAATCCCCCCAACTACTGGCCCCATCATGTAGTGTAGTTTAATCCTTACCTCACATCCCAGCTCCATATGGTTCTCCTGTAGTCCCCCCCCAAAGTCCCAAAAACTGCCCACCAGGAGGATAGCAGAGTCCATATAGGACTCTGCCTCCTACCTGGCCTCCAGGGGAGAAGTTTGGCATGCTTACTGCAGACCTTCTCCCCCTCCCTCCCTCTAAGGATTCCCTCCCCCTAGCGTAAATCCCTTTAGCTATAGGATTCCCCCTGTCCCCCCAGCCCAAACCGCTATATTTATATTGTTAGAAAGCTCCCGAAACTTTACTTACCTCTCCTCTTTCCCCCACCGAAATGCACTCCCGGCAGCCGCGTCCGTGATTGGCTGCTGCTCAGCCAATCACAGACGCGACTGCCGGTCCCGCCCCTCTGCTTGCATTTTCTCGCAAGCAGAGGGCCGGCAGCGCGGAGGAGGAAAGAGGGGAGGTAAGTAGAGTTTGGGGCACTTTCTAAAAATATAAATATAGCAGTTGGGGCTGGGGGGACAGGGGGAATCTTATATTAAAAGATAATTTTTAGGGTGGACATACCCTTTAAAGGGACACTAAGCCTTATTTGTTAAAGGGCATCTCCACTCGGAAAACCACCTTTTGCTATTCAGTTTTATTGAAGAACAGGAGGTAAAAGAGCTGTGCCTTACCTCCCGTTCTTCAATAAAACGTTCAGGAGCCAGGAATGAAGGTAAGGACTCCTGAACTTTTTATTGAAGAACGGGAGGTAAGGCACAGCTACTTTACCTCCTGTTCTTCTATGAAACTGAATAGCAAAAAGCGGGTTTCCCCAGTGGAGATACCCTTTAAGTAAACAAAATCTGTATTCATTTTTAACAAGGAGGTTAGAACGCTTATTCCCACCTCCATGTGAATAATGCCCGGGGAACACTACAAGACTTACCTTACTGGTGCTCCACTCACGGCTCCTTTACAGAGGTCAGGTGCGATGTCCCGATGGCGCCCCTATCTTTTGTATTGGAGAGCATGTGCCGAAGATAGGCGCTCAGTTGGGACAACGCACCTGACAGCTGAGAAAGAGCTGAGTGGAGCGCCGGTAAGGTAAGTCTTGCAGTGTTCCCCAGGTGTTCTATTATTCACAGGGAGGTGGGGATAAGCATTCTCACCTCCCTGGAAATAATAGATACAGATTTCATATACTTAAAGTACATGAAATCTGTCAAGTGTCCCTTTAACTATATCTACATGTACTTACAGTATATAACAAAAGTGAGTACACCCTCAAATCTTTGTAAACATTATATTATGGGGGAGATACAATATGGCCCATTTTCGTTGAAAACCCACGTTAACCTGAAAAAAATTTCGAGCACAGCGCCATTTCCGAAAGTTTTTGAAAATAGCACTGTGCTAACGATCCAAAACCCATAGCGTTAGGTTTTGCACTACTTTGTAGCATGAAACTTAACACTATGGCTTGTGGAGCGTTAAAGTGCTGCTCCTTACCTTAGCCCGATCCCGCGATGCAATAACGGACGTAATCTCGTTTATGTCAGTTATTGTATCGCGGGATCGGGCTAAGGTAAGTAACGCGGCACTTAGATATTGGATCTCCCCGTATATCTTTTCAGAGGACAATGCTGAAGGTATGACAATTTGATGTAAAGTACTCCAGCTGCTTAAAGGACAACTCCACCCTCATAAGAAAATCTTCTAGAAAGAATGGCCTCTTTAAAATATGTTGATATATCATACTTTGTCCTATGAATTCATTACTGTATGCCTGATATGCTTCTGGATGCCTCATGGAAACTGAGCAATTTAGAAACCTGTATGCTTGTGTAAGTTCTCATTCATCCAGGTCAAGGTATATCTGTTGTATTCAATTAGATTAACTGGACTTAAGTTTAGTTCTTGAAACACTGTTCTTGAAGACGTTTCGCTAGTGAAAACTTGTGAAAGTTCTCATTCATCCAGGTCAAGGTATATCTGTTTTATTCAATTAGATTAACTGGACTTAAGTTTAGTTCTTGAAACACTGTTCTTGAAGACGTTTCGCTAGTCATCCGACTGGCTTTCCCAATTCAGAATGACTTGTACATGACTTGACTTGTACTTGTAATTGCCACAGATTCTTGTACAAGTCATTCTGAATTGAGAAAACCAGTTGGATGACTAGCGTAACGTCTTAAAGAACTAAACTTCAAGTCCAGTTGATCTAATTGAATACAACAGATATTTAGAAACCTGTACTGAGCCTGGGCATGCTCAGAAGAGGCAGATAGGGGATTAACATTCAGTCATTGGCTGTGATGTCAACTGTCAAACCCATAACTGACAGTTGCTAACTGGAAGAATCAGGAAGCAGAAACAGGGGCAACAGGACATTGTGCAGAATTTCAGGTTAGACCTATATATTTCAGATTTCAAACTATTACCGTTTAGGGTTTTGGGGGGTGATTTACCTGTATGTAAGTTTTCCTTTTGCGGCTGGACTAGCCCTTTAAACCTCTGATGAAGCCAACACACGAGTAAAGAATGTTTCCAGTCGTATTTGAATGCCAATGGGCTAAATGCATTAATTCTCTGTTGCAGTTACTTGTTTTGAAAAAAGACAAAAGTACATCAATGTGGACATTTTTTACTTAAGTGTATACTCGCTTTTGTTTCCAGCGATTTATACATTAATTCCTGTGTGTTACACTGTTATACAAGCTTTACACTGACTACATTATCTTGTATCAAAGTGCCATATCTTCATTATTATCCCATGAAAGGTATAATAAAATATTTACAAACATATGAGGGTGTACTCTTATGTGACATACTGTATGTGATTGGTTATGTGTTAGAGTTGTGGGGGCACGGTCTGTGGGTAAAGGGGGCTGTCTTTCTGTTGGATTGGGGTTGCCAGGGTTTGCATGATGTACTGTGCAACATAGAATGAATGCATGGAGTCATATGGCATTCATATACGGCTGTTCAAACTTTCTCTACTCATCTGTCAGCTTCATCAGACTTTCAGCTGGAATAGCAGACAGCTGACTATTATGCAAGAACACCTGTTCCAATGTATTTATAAAACACTAGCTCCACTTAAATGTCACTTTCACAGAACTACAGAGAGTGTGTATTCTTCCTGTTTGGCAAACAGCTCTAATTAGCTTAAAAAATATACATTTATTTAATTTTCCTAGTTTTGAAACATTACACAAAATAGTATTTAAATAGTGTATTGATGTAACAGGGCCTCTGCATCAGACTGTGGGTTTATACATGCCTATGACAGGAAGGTTACAAACCCTCACAGGTCCTTTATGTCTCAGATGCTTCATGTCTTGAAGTGCTTTTAGAAATGAGAGCAGTCCAATGTACATTCCATCCAAAGACTATGACCATATTTTTAAGGGTTTCAAATGACAGAAAGTTCACTTCTTAAGTCCAAGGTTGTTTGATCAGTCTAATATCTAATCAGTCTTAGGGCTCATTTACACTAGACGCGTTTTATTGCTTTTTGGTGCGTTTTTATAACACATGCGTTAGGGGGAAAAAAGCAAGGAAAATCACATAGGGATGTCATAATATCGTACACACTTCTGCGTATTTGATACACACCGCTTGGTAGTGTATGGGGAAGAGGGAAAAAACACATAGAAATGCATGAAAACTCATGCTTTTTTTTGCCATTTAACCCCAAAACGCACTAAAGCACACTGCATAAAAATGCAACGCAAACCTATTAAAACACATTGCAAAAATGCTTTAAATCTCAATGTAATTTACTGCATTTTTCCGTGCATTTTTTGTTGTGTAGTGTGACCTTTAGTGTGTGGCCTTACCTAAAATATTTTTTGAATGTATAGGAGTTTCCAAAGTCTCACACACACACAATTGAAAAACAGGGGGGAGGCACTTATTTACATGTGACAGATAAAGAAATTTCTCTGCCAACTGGTATTTTGGCACAAAATATTTTTGAATAGGGCTGTTGGAGCTTGGAAGTGAACACAGGAGCTTGGAATTGAGTCTCCTATATCCCAGGAAGTTGTGCTTATCTTGGTTTTGCGTAATTTACTGCCGCTTTAAATTCTTATTTTATTATTAAAATAACCACGAGCAACAGAAAATACATAAATGTTGCACTTTTTAGATGGTCATGGATGATCTCTGTAATTAATCATTTATTTTTACAGTAAGAGGAATATTATTTCTTACAGACAACAGTCTGAATTTAAACATTTTTAACATTTTGAGGAGTAATGCCGGAAAAGTGAAAAAAATATTCCTTTTTTATTTTATCATTGTGGAACCCTTAAAGAGCAATAATACTCCCTCCTTCCCTTAGAAGTATCCACAGAAAGGAACTAACAGGAATACGCACTCTACAATAAGCATGTCTTCTCATTGGCCAGGACCTGGGCAGAGGGAGGGGACAGGGCTAGACCTGTATATGAAGCACAACCTTAATACAGAAGTATTAAGGATTTAGGTCCTCAATCTAGGTACTTTTAAGGGGAAGTTGGAGAGTTTTTAAATAGTATACTTGTGCTGTGAACATTTTTTATGTCTCGGGGAAGCCCTACATAAAAATAAATTACATTTTTATTTATCTCTTTCTTTTAGTCATGACTTAATATAATCAATAAATACATCTGTACATATATCTAGATTTAGATGGATCTGATTGGAATACAACGGTTTAACACATTTTCTATGAGTTTTATCTGGAAATGCACTACTACAGAAATCACTGCATTGCCATTTTTAAAGAATAGTGGTGGTGAAATTCTAACTTTTCTTTTAAAAAAGACACCATATTGCTGCCTTTAGAATGCTCCCTAGTTTACAACTTTGTCTCGCTGCCTTGCCCTGTTGCAGAGATGTGCTGAGAGCCTGGTATAAGTAAGTTGAACCCAAAGCATGGCCCCTCTGTCATCTTCCGACATGCACCACCCTGTTGGGAAAGGTGCATGTGTTCTCACCTCACTAGCAGCATAACCAGGAAGTCTCCCACACAGATATGCCATGAGTCGCACCGTAATGTAATACACTTGTACAATGGAAAAACAGGAGCAAAGTATATTCATCACAACTGCCAATTCTAACTTTGGTAGCGCTCTTAATGGACAGTGTGGAGAGAAAGACAGAGTGGCATGAAGCCTGATATAAGAGCAAGAAGTTTATAAAATGGACCCAGGAGGGGAAAGGGGACATATTTGGGCATTTTTACATATGAAATCTCACAACAGTTCCCCTTTAAACATACTGTGCAGTATTCCATCACTGTTGAAATATCTTGCATTTCTTGCATCAACAAAATGGATGGTATTTTTTAGACTGTTAAATAAATTGTAACACCAAAAGAAATACTATACATTCTTTCAGATATCTAAAATGCTCAGTATTCCAGCATCATTGAAATAATTATACATATGCCCTCTAGTGGATAAACATTGCTCTTTATTTATAAGAGGTATTAATATAAAGTGGTTACATACACAAATCCACATCATAAACACCTCCACTAAATGGCCTACAAAGTATAAAACATTATAAGAAACTGGAAAAGTTATAAGAAGGTATCATCTAAGTATAAGAACTTTATTTTTTTGGTTACAGAATTGGGATGTAATCTAACAGACAATCGTCCAATGCATATGTTTACATTTAAAATAGTTACTACATCTTACTAAATGGGGAACTGAATTGTGAATCTATGAGTTTGGCATAAACTGAATTATGATTCTACGACTTTTTATATAAACACATTTATGTAACATATCTGCAAAGGACAAAAGGCAGGCACGCACTCGTTCCGAAAATCAGCATGGACGCTACAGGAACTTTAAGGAATAGTTAACTACAATAGTGAACTATCCCTTTTCTACATTGATTGAAGCTCAGGAGGTTAAGGAGCTATGCCTTACCTCCCGTTCTTCAATCAATGTTTGGATAGCCAGGAACGAAGCTCTAGCGGGCCGCTCTGACAGTTCCCGACTGCTTACTGCTTCTGTTACGCTATAACGTGCATGCTGCGCGCTATAGCAGAACAGAAGGCTGTACCACAAGGGCTATTGAGAACAATAGTCAACACAGCCCCCTAGCTAGGCACTTCTATATGTGTAATAGGGGTAACAGTAATTATATGGTAGTTCAAGTGGTACAGCGGATATCTATTGATAAAAGAGCAGGTAATCGTCAGTCTAAATTACTCCAAGCAGAGTTTAAATGGATATTCAATCTTAACACTAGAATGCCCAAAGGGCTAAACTCTGCATACGATATGCATACGATTTTATGTTACACAGGTTAACGCTGTAGCCCTAGAAGTCTATTTCTGGTCTCGTGTAGCGTACCTCGTTTTTTAGATCCACTTCAAGGCTCTTTTGGTGTATCTATCTTACTCTCCGTATTTTAGTGACATCCTAACTGTACTCTTAACTGCCGCTAACTATTGTAATCTGCATCAAGAGGGACGGTAAACTGCCGGTTTTGAAGAAGTTAATTTGGATTCCAGCGGCTTTTCACTTAGCGAAGGGTTTGGGGCTGAGGCACCTGAACCATTGATGTTTAAAAGTAAGCACTAAGATAGATACCTATAGTGCTTTTCTATGTATCTGATATCAAATGCATCACATCTTTATTTTGTACATTTATGTAACAGTCTTTAAATAAAGACATATCAGGGAGATTCAATGAAAGTTCTTATCGTTAAAAATGGTGCTGATTTTTCCCCAACCAATCAGATCTTATTTAACATTTGAAATCTTACATCTCATTGGTTGGAGCAAAATTACCACCATTTTTAACAATAAGAACTTTTATTGAATAACCCTGCTAGATTTTACATGTGGTAACAATGCCCTCTGCTGGTTAATATTTGTGAATGTATTATTAAAAATTAGATATTTTTAGTAGATTTACAGGAATATAATTTTGTTTTTATGTGTGCATTAGCTGAGTGATCCCTTGGTGCTGCTTAGAGCAAAACAATAGTGGTAAATCACTCCGAAAACAAAGAAAAACACATCCAAGTAGCCTTATGGGTGTGTTCTGTCTTTGACACTTTTCTCTATGTTTTAGGCTGGGTACACACGAAGGGACTATTTGTCCCAAGCGAGCACACGGCCGGGACAAATGTCTGTCGGTCACAGCGATAGTGGCCGCGGCCGACAGTTAGTGCGGTCCCATAGGGAACCACACGATCGGCCGTGATTTACAGACATGTCCAATCGTCATTTCGTCTGATCCGGAAGATCGACATCGGTCACAGCGGTGGCCGAAAAATGGCAAAGATTTTTTGTCCCAATCGGCCTATACACGGAAGTATCGGTCAATTGGCCCGAAAAATCTGCCCGTGTGTACCCAGCCTTAGGTTCATTACTGCAGGCATGATAACTAGAATTTGCAGACTATTGTACCTTTTCCCACTAGAGTGCAAACAAAGAAAATATGATAAATGCACATTGCAAGGCATTATACAGATTATACAATATCATACCATCTGTGCACAAATAATAAAGAAAAGGGATTTAGTCACATGTTTAGAATCATAAACAGTCTGTCCACCACACTAATGTAACCCCATTTGCGTCCTTATAATTTGTTATATGTGCAAAAGCACAGACATTATGATATTATATGGAGCCTTGCAAAGTGCATTTATCATTTTGTCTGTTTGTATCAATTTTTGACCAGATTAGTAGAACTTCTATAGAATTTAACTGTAATTTTGCCTATGGAGGGCTCACGTGGCCCCACTACAATTTATTACTACTGTATTCACCACAACATTTTTTCTGGATTTACACTACGTATGTACACACTAAATAATAATTCTCTTAATTAGCCAAATAAAAATGCAGTAACTTTTGTCGCTACCACTTACCTGGCTGACATCCCACAATGCACAAAACACTTGGCAAGATTCAAAGAAAAACTTCAATTCACACCGAGCAGTCCCCTGGGTTCACTTTCTAACTCTGGATTTACTCCCCTACAGTTTCCTTCGGTGCTCCGATCCTGACGTTGGCGACTTCGGCCAATGAGAAGACGTGCTTTGAAAGAAGCGTGTCTTCTCATTGGCTGGATCGTGAATGCGGAAGTGACAGCAGAGCACCAAAGGAAACTTTAGGTGAGTAAATATAGAGTTATAAAGTGAACACGGGTGAGGACAGTGTGGCTTTGGTCCTAACCCTGGGTACTACAGATGGCATGAACGGAAGGAGTATAATTGTCCTTTAAAACATTGTGGGATCATGGTCAGGTAAGCAGTGCTGCATGTTGGGGTTTAAGCCCCAATGGATTAGGTATGGGGTTAGGCACTACTAGGTAGTGGAGGCAGTACCAAGTGACAATGGCTGTCTGTACATTTCTCTGTTTTATTTATCATCACTAACCATGTTTTCCCTTTCAATGCGCTGTTGCTCCCTTTGTCTGTTCAGAGCACTGTGGTACAGTCTGGATGAGGCTGGGATAGCCTTTTTTGGGTTTAGGCTCTTGCTACGTGGTTTAGTTGCCTGCCGAGACAGTTCTTTCAGCAATCTCTGGTTTTCTTGTTCAATATGCCTCATCTCATCATTGGAAAAACTGTAGTTCTTCTTGTTATGCATCACTGGATGTTCGGTTTCTGTATTTCTTTTTTCATTTTTATCTAGATGCATGAATGCTGAAATAGAAAAAAAGAATAACTATTAGAAAAGGCAATGCAAACAGCGCTTAGCAACAGAAGTGACTTGTAGTGAAATTTACAAATTGACAACCTATTTCCAATAACAAAATGCAGAGTACGGTAACAATATGGACACAAACACTTTCAGAAGACAGAAGGCACCATGACGCTGGCTAGATTAATTGGGAGTTATAGAAACCCCCAATCCTTTTGTATGAAAAAGGGAAACACTTGTATGAACATTTACAGCCTTTGTCTTGAAACTGTGGATGGGAGGAACATGTGGTGGGCATCCATAACATACAGTACACACAAGACTCCATATAAACACATCATTTATGCACTGAATGTGATTTTTTTTTTCTTAAATGGTTTAAAAAAATACCCTCGTACATTCAAAGTTAACTCTTTAAAGGGACATTTTTGCCACAAAAAACAGAGTTTCCAAAAAACATGTTCAATAAGAAAGTTGTGCCCTGGAACCATTTATTTTAAAAGCAACTCTGTCCGTTTGAATTGGCTGGTTATATTTAGTGCTGAATTTCTATAGATCTTTCTTGGGGCTATTGAAAAGTTAAATCTTCCTCTTAAGACAGGCTGAAAAAAATATACAGGGTTATTCAATAAAAGTTCTTATCGTTTAAAATAGTGCTAATTTTGCCCCAACCAATCAGATCTTATTTAACATTTGAAAGCTAATATCTGATTGGTTGGGGCAAAAATAGCACCATTTTAAACGATAAGAACTTTTATTGAATAACCCTGATAGTCTGTTCTTTCAGATTAATGGTACACTTTGGGATCCACTTTGCAGAATACACTAAACAAATAACCTTAACAAATCCTAACAAATCATAAAAGAACAAAATATTTGTAAATGGGAGACTTCTGAAGTCATCCCAATAATAATGCAGTTTCAATCCTTTTACCTTTAAGAAGCTGATTTAAATCCATTGCATCCTGCAAAACCTTCTGGTTCTGTTTTAAATCATTATCAGGTTCTGAAAAGAGAATATAACATATGTGTTATGAATATTCCTGTAAGGGTATGGAGATCAAGTCCTCAAACAATCGGCGATTTCCTTTGAGACTTTAGTGTTCAACTTTCCATAATCAAAAAACCTTTTGACAAGAGGTACCGGCGATGCACATAGAGCCACTATCGCACTGCAGAAAAACTTGTCTTAAAACCAACCTATTTAATAAATATTAATGTGACTTTAAGTAAGACATTAAAGATTGCTTTGTTGCACAGCTCTGTGAATTGACCTGTGTATTTTATGTATGTATGTATGTATAATTATTTATATAGCGGTACAAGTTCTTATCGTTTAAAATGGTGCTAATTTTGCCCCAACCAATCAGAACTAATTTAACATTTGAAAGCTAAAGGTGACCATACATTAGGCCGATTTTATGTACAATCCAACATACAATTCGACATTTCCATCGATTGGCCGAAAAATTGTACATTTTCCCATTCTTATCACACGACATTAGATCGTAAAATCGATCGTAATTACGATCGGGAAAGTCGGTTTTTAAGTCGATTGGTAAAATGATTGTAGTGTTTTCTAAAGTTCCGATTAAATGTAAATGTAATGTAACCTCACAATGGACGACATTCGACATTAATCACAAAACAAATTGAATGTCGAACAATATTTATTGTACATCTTGGTACAATTAACATTGTACATCTGTCTATCAAAGTATCGGTCGGTTTAAGATCATAATTACGATCGTAATAGTGTATGGCCACCTTTACATCTGATTGGTTGGGGAAAAATTAGCACCATTTTAAATGATAAGAACTTTTATTGAGTAACTCTGAGAGTTTACAAACAGGGAGATAAGGGCAAGCCATTACACAGATAAATTAATTTACATAAATTTACATTTACATAAATAAAGCTTCAAAGGTTAAAAATATATTATATATATAAAAAAGTATATATAAGTGGTGTGCCATGAGATCAGTGCCCTGAAGAGCTTACAACTTCTTCCCCTGCTTCTGTTATCCATTACTTAAAAAATTAACCACTGTAATCTTTGTTTATAGTATCAGTTTACTGACACATTTGGATTTGACAAGTGCCCATGATGCTCCCGTATGAGGTTTATTGAGGCCCACTTACACCGGCCAATCACTACAGTAACAACTGACTTACTATAAGAGCATGCAGTAGCACTGTAGCCATTTAGAGTCGCAGATTATTTTATTATATATGCTTTTCACTCTCAATTTTAAAATAAGGGAAACAGGGCAACACATGGTCAAAATTTGCACTATGCCGAAATGGTAGCCATGTCCGGTCCCTGCTCAGATTCCTGTTGTATGACCTTTTCTAGAAAGTGCTCTTTGGGTGGTGTTATGTTAGGGGTGCTTTTAATTTGCAGCACCCAATCAAATGTTATCAAACTGCAGTAGACCAGTAAAAAGCAAACATCTAATTGGTTGCTGTAGATTAATAGCACAGGTAAACCTGTGCACCTTTACTAGTCATGCTAAATAGTTCTTCCCAATTGTCTTCTGAAATCCACAATCGAGCTTACATCTAAAGGTTTGTATACACATGCAATCGATGCATGAGAGTACGAACGTCTGTTTCGGACAATAATCGGCCAGTGTATGGGCACTTTATCGGACGAAACGGCCAATCATTCGTGCATGGCGGATCAGACAATGATCTCGGAACAAACAGACGATTCGGCCGATAAAGTTCCCATACACGAGCCGATTGTTGGCCGAAACGACCGTTCGTACACATAGTGTACAGGGCGATCACACGTGTGTACAAACCTTAAGACATGCACCCAATTTTATTTCCAATAGATCCACCAATCGAAAAACCATTTTTGTACAGGAAAACCACTAATTTTCCGGCCTAACCATTCGTGTGATCCATTTAAGACAGCAGGATCGTCTATGAATTTACAACATGCCCAATCATTTAAAATTATTGTTTGTTTCTTAGTTGGCCAATATTTTAGCTTGAGAAGCCAAAAAGATCCGTCTGGGTGGTCGATTAAGATGAAATTTCGACTTGCTTGTACTAGCCCTCAGCTTCAGCTTGCTCAGTGTTCACAAAAGCAAGGAAGCCTGATGAGCAAGGACACACACGGTTGATATTTCAGTCCAATCAACTCCCCAGACAGATATTTTGGTCAATCGGGCCAAAATATTAGCCAGAATTTCTAAGCCAGCAGATCGCTCCTCAGCCACGAAGTCTGACAGGTCCCGACAGACTCTTTAAATAATTCTGAACTGTTTCTGCACATTAAATTTTGCCTCCTACACTTTATTATATTTATATCACTGCCAAAATGTGTGTTTTTTTTTAAAAACACAGAACTAGAGACAAACATTTCCTCCTGTATTGAAGGTGTTATTTAAATTGATTACCATATATTTCTTGACTAACATTTTCTTGACGTTTAAATTGACTTTTCAGTGCTTCACTGGTTGCAGCAAGATCAAAGGACTGTATAGGACTAATATCTGGGGTTGAAAGAGGAGTCACATCAGTAACTGTATCTTCGGACTCCTCAGCATAGTCTCTCAAACCTCTCATGGATGGCCGAGAGGAATTCATTTCTGAAGGTCGCACTGAAGGATTTCTGAAGGAAGCTTTTGAGGACTGATATGATAATCTGGATACACGGTCATCTGACCCTGTATCTGAATAGTCTGTATCTGAACTTGATATAGTAGAAACATATTCCCTGCTGGCTTTTCCTTGAACCTTCTTTCCAATATTTGTTTGCTTGGAACTTTTGGGTCTTGAGTTGTGACTTTCCTCTTCACTGCTGTCTTCCTCATCAGGGTAATAATCATCCTCAAACTCATGCCTAATTTGCGGAATTCCAGTTGGAATTGTGGTTTCTACCCTTAAACTCTGTGTAGAGCTTCTATTTGGTTTGAGTGCACTAGTGGGTCTGGTAGCAGTAAGGAAATGTGATGGTTCATCTATCTTCAGTTCACTTTCAGACTGATGATTGACCACGCTTTGCATTTTTTCGGCTTTATTTAGGTCTAAGTATGACTGTCCTTTTTCATTTTCTGGTTTGCTTGATCCTGGAGTAATGCCTACTGATTTAGTTGCACCCTCTTCAACATCACTGTCAAAAAAAGAATGATCAACCTCTCCTTCATCTGAAAAGTTTCCATACCTATCCATGTTGTCATAGGTTTCCAAATCCTAAAAGCAAAAGGACAAAGTAAGACATACAACAATGTTATGTCCCCAAAGAAGATTAATTTTTTTTATATTATTACCTGGTGCAAGTATAATGGGAGAGTGACTGTGTTTCTCCAATCCAATAGAATACAAACGTATACAGCACTTCAGGATTTTTGATATGCAGAAAATCTTTATTCTGTTACATGCTACCTGTAGCACAAAGTAGCAGCAACGTTTCGGGGAAATTACCCCTTTCTCAAGCTGAACAGATAGCAATACACAAATAAATAGACACACTATTTATATTATAGAAGAGGAAATGAGGTAATTTCACTTTACAACTTCCCATGTGCATCTACTGACAACAATTCCCTCAACCCAATTAACCCATGAAATACAAGTGACAACTCCTCATACTATCTACGTATGTGTAGCGTCATCCATGGGGTAATTAATGAAGCAAACCGCATTATGCATCTGAACCATAGAAGGAAAAAAATAGACTCATCAGCATATATTACAGAAATAAATACATATAATCTTTATTGAGACCATGTGGTACCAAGGTGTTCAGTTTATGCACCCACCAAACCTCCCTCTGCTTCAGTCTAAATTCTCGATCTCCACCTCACGGTGCTTTTGTCACCAATTTTAATGCCATGAATTTTAAGTCTGCCTCCCCATGACCCATAGCTTTATAGTGCTTGGACACAGGGAATTTTTCATCTCTGTGTCGAATGCTGGACCAGTGCTGTGATATCCTTGCCTTAAGAGGTTGAGTGGTCTCCCCCACGTATAACAACAGACAAGGACACCACAGCACATATACTACACAAGAAGAGTCACAAGTAATGAATCTGTTGATCCTATATTTTATCCCCGATTTGGGGTGTTCAAACATAGCACCCTTGTTCACAAATTTGCAATGTAGACAAGGATACATCCCCACTCTCTTATTCCCCAAGAAGGAATCTGGGGTGGGTTTCTGTACCTTGAATTCTGACTCGTGGGTACCTAAGCCCCGCCTACCTGCGGCACCTAAGCTCTGCCCACCAGTAACTCCTAAACCCCGCTCACTCGTGGGCAGCTAAGCCCCACCCACTCACGGACAAATAAACCCCGCCTAATCACGGGTGTCGTGGGCCACTCAGAAACCCCTGTGGGAAAGAAGGGCTGTAGATTCCCTTAACTACTCTGTCAGGACTTCACACAGTAGAGAGGAGGAGGGACTTCCTGTCTCCCTCACACACTGAAGGAGTCTGAGGCTGTGCTCGCCGGCGGCACTGTGCAGGAGAGGCCTTAGGAATGTCACTTGTCAGCCTCCCACCCATTAACTTTCTGGTCAGTCATTTCTTTATATCTCTGTGGAGCACATAGAGAGGTGGTTGATGATTTGTTTTAAAGGTAGGAAACTGGCCTTTAATTTAAACTCATCTTGTTTGGAGACCACAGTTCCCCTTTAAAAACTAAGAATTTTAAAAATAATTATATCTTCCACTGAACTTTACCTTTAATTTATACTTTTTTGCCCATTTGCGGATAGAAATGCAGCAGCAGCGCATTTTTTAGATAGATCAGTTGACCCCACTGAACGTATTTGTCTGTCTTTAACCTAGAGGTATCTATCACAGCAAACTCTGAGGTCTTCAATGGACCACAAGAACTGTTGGCATGGGCGTAACTACCAGGGGAGAAGAGCCTGCAACCACAGGGGAACTCAGGAGCCAGAGGGGCCCCATTTTCTTATTTTTTCTATTACTGATATAGCATCCTCCCAGAAAACCACTGTAGATGAACCAGGGATAGGGGCCCCATCAATCCATCATAGTTTTGCTGGGGGGCCCAGTGTTTCCTAGTTACGCTACTAACTGTCAGCTTGAACAATCGGTGTACCTCTAATTTCAGACGGACAAACCATCAATAAGTTTATTAATTGGTAGGTCTGTTAGCAGGTATATTGGGTCCTGGTTGACCTGCATGTTCCAGGCCTATCTTGCCTGTTTTATGAAATAAATCTTAGTTTTGATTTTGTCTGTTAAATTACAATCAAAAGTAAATCAGCAATATAACCTCTAATGCAATTTTTCATTGACTGGCATCAATATAAACAGCAAATAAACCCCTATGAAATAGTAGGTGTCTTTTAAGGACTTGTATCCCATGATTAGGAAGGAAACAGAAAAACCGGACAGTACAAAAACAGAAAGGTACCTCACTAAAGTAATATTATTGCCCCAAATGAGATATCGACAGAAACCCCATCCAAACAATTGACCTACAGTACCACAGGTTAAAGGGCATATCCACCCCAACACTATATTTTACCATGTGAGTAGTAATCCCCAAAACCTTAAAATCATTCAAAAGACCCCAGATTAGCATCTAACCATTCTCCTATGTGCGATCTTACTTTACTTCCGTGTAGACCCTCAGTACCGTCCATGACGGATGATGTCATGGCCAATGACTAGTGCATCTACCCTGGGTGTTTGTCCATTCAGCAAAGTGAAAGCATGCAACAAAGTGCTCTAAGCTTTAACAGCACTAATGGACACCAGATCACGCAAACAATCAGTGAATATAGGGTTCTGATCTGGGGGCTGTACGTAGAAAGGTTTTAGGTTGGGGGTTTACTACTCAGAGCTTTAAAGATAGTTTTGGGAGTGGACATGCACTTTAGTGTTTCCTACTGTGTAAATGGTCAGGTTCCCCCTTCTGCTGGCTTAAAGTTAACTGCAGATCTGGAACCTTGTGGTCATCAGAAAGTGCAAGTGTGTCAGTCTGAAAGGGTTAAAACAATTGGAGCCAAGATGCACACACATACTGTCAGTGACAGAGGCCACACAAGTATAATAATCTCCATGCATGTGGTACCAGTATAAGCATTAACTGGACTTAAAGGGCACGTCCTCCTGCAAAATATACTTTAACATATTGTAGAGGACCCTAGCCCACCCCCAACCGTTAGGCTTGTTTGTTAAAAAACGGTGCAGAACTCTACTTACAATCCTTCGATCCCCCCTCTGATTGCCTCCCTCTGCTTGCCGGAACTTCAAGCAGGGGGCCGGACCCTCAGCCGAGTCTCTGATTCGCTGAGAGGCAGCGAGAGACGCAGCTGCTGCAATACAGAACGCCAGGGGAACAAAGGATTGTAAGTAGATTTCTGCAGCTTTTTGTAACAAACGACTTAGCGGTTTGGGGTGGGTTGAGGTAGGGCACCCTGCAGCAAAGAGGGCTCCAGAGGGATGGAGAGAGAAAGGGTTCCCCTGCACATGCCACTGTCCTCTCAGAGACGGAAACCTTTCACACCGGAAGACAGCTCTTATTCTTCAGTTTCCTAGACTTTGGACAGACAGACCCTTTTGAGAACCATTTGGAGCAGAGGTGTACGGAGTGGGGCCAGTATGGCTTTAAATTTTAGTTTTGGGGGTTGGACATGTCCTTTTAAGGTGTCTATACATATGCGACTGAGGTATCAAACTCACAATCCGATTTAAATGGAATCTGATTGCGAGCTTGCTGATGTGACGTTTGTTAGGCCCATCATTATCAGCACCCTATACTTTAGTAACTATCCAATGAAAATTTTCTGTTCGGTTAGGCTGTAGATTATTGGCTTTGTGACCTATTGATAGACATTGCCGATATATAGTAAATTCTGACGGATCCAATGGGATTTACTGAATACCATCAATGTATATGGGCTCCTTATAGGGTTGCCACCTTTTTGTTATTGCAAACCAGAACAGAAGTGGGAGGAGTGATTAGCGGGGTGCGATACTCTGTGGGTGTGGCTTAAGTGGGTGTGTTTTAAATGCGTGTGGCTCAAAAAGAAGCTTAAAATGGGGATACGTCTGAAAAATGTAAATTTATACAAATGCTGACAATGGGCATGGTGCCCACAATAAGGATGGAAGGGTGGTGCCGGCAAGGGGGATGGAAGGGTGGTGCCGGCAAGGGGGATGTATTTCCATACAGTAATAGCCATACTGGATTTGGCTATTACTGCACAGCACTACTGTATGGGAAAAAGGGCAACTAAAGCCTCAAAACAATACAGAATCAGAAGGCAGTATTGGTCATATTTTTACCGGTAAACCCTCGGTTTACACTTGGGTCACTTTTAGGGCTAGGCCACACTGCTGCGTTTTTTTTTGCGTTTGCGCTTGCGTTTGCGCTTGCGATTTTCCAAAATTATTGAAAACGCGGCAACGAAAAAAAAACGCGCATTTTTCGGTGCGATTGCAATTGCGTTTTGCGTTCTGCATTTTTAATCGCAATCGCATGCGTTTTCCTATACTTATTGAAGAAATCGCAATCGCAACGAAAATCGCACATGAAATCGCATGCTATTGCGTTTGCGTTTCAGTGTGGCCTAGCCCTTACTCCTTTTTTTTCCAGGTATAAATAGGTACCTCATTTTATAGTCTAGTATATACGGCATGTGGTAATTTTCACTACAATAAGGTTTGTACCTGTAACAAAGGATAGGATAAAATGTTTACTGTTGTGCTTGCCCTGTGTAGCGGAGTATTTTATAAAATCCTCTTTGAATCCTGTTTTCCACATCTTTCTAATGGAGTTTCTTTGCTTTAAGGGGGCATTCATCCACGGGGGGAGGGGTTTCTTCTATTTTGTATCCTCGTCTACAGTTATGCATGGATGCCATTTTGCAAGAGCACTGCGCCATTCAACCACATCCCATGATGTGGGAGGGATTGAAGGACGTGCGTGCGCATTCAGAAGAAAATGACGTTGCAACATGTAAAAAAAATTACCCTTTTAACTACTTACGTAGACCTAACCTATAAATGGTAGTGGAATTAACCCATTATTAATCCATCGTAACCCACTACAATGCTTTGGCACAGAAAAACAGAGGCTGTGAATCTGGGAAATGGGAAAATACACCCAAACCCCAGAGAGTCAGAGGGAAGTACTGCCAGGTCCTGCCATTAACAAATCGGACTTACATTCTTATATAAGAAAACCTTATGCCACTTTATCTGTTGTATTCAGATGGATCAACTAGATTTAAAGCTTAGTTCTTGAAGACCTTTTTTATAGTCATCTGACTGGATCGCTCAATTCTGATTTGAGAAAGCCAGTCGGATGACTATCGAAACATCTTCAAGGACTAAACTTGAAAGGGTACCTCTACTGATTAAAAAAAACTTAGCATTTAGTTTTATTGTCTGTGTCTTATCTCCCATTCTTCAATAAAACCCGCAGGAGCCGGGAGAGAAGGCTCTCTCCGCCACTGCATAGTCTGACAGGTCACGATGGCCTTTTTTCCCGGCTACTACAGGTTTTGCACAGCATAGGGAGAACACTCGGGATTCTGTGTTCCCTCGGCCGACTTCCCTATAGGGTTTTTACCGTGACGTTGGGAAATTTTCCCTCTTTTCCGAACGAGTATTCGGCCGAACCGATTGTTTGGCAGCTGCGTGTTTGTTCGGAAATGGTACACCCAGTAATGATAAAGCCCAGATACCTGTCGGATCCAATGGTATAGCGGCTTTATCGGTACTGTGTGTACCCAGCTTAACTGAATACAACCGACATACCGTGACCTGGATGAATGAGAACCTTTACAAGCTTATGTCACTATGAAACCAACACCTACAATTTGCAGCCAAGGAAATTAAACCATTTATTTGGGTTTTGTGCTCTAGGGTCTCGGTTCTGTTCCTGCAGCCTTGGGACTGTCTGGTTAATAAGTGGGATGGATCAGAGCTGGATAGTGAACAGGCTGCTCCCTGAGTGTTCTATTGGTGGTCTGGCTCAGGGAGGGTGGTTATGTGGAGGTGGGAAGCCGAATTAGAAATTAAAGGTATCTGACCTTTTCCCCGGGGAGAGGATATCTTTCGGACTTAATTCTATTACCCAGTGGTGACTATGTACCGTAATTTGCGGGAAAATATAGTTGGAAACGCAGATCCTCTGCTAACCTGGTTTCGTCCGCGCATCTCGTCTCCATGGAGACCAGTAGGCGGAGCTGTGAACCCCAAGGCTGCTGTCATGGCTACATGTCGGCGCGACTTGCTCGAATTACCTCAGCCGATGGTATATATTCAATGTAGGCGGTAAAAACTATAAATGTCTCTTGGCACGAGTATAAAATGATCCCACACACACCGTGTATTACCTGTACAATGACGCGCGGGATTTCCGCAATCGGCTCATATGGCTCGCACTTTTAATAAATCCTTATACTCATCCCATCGAGCTGATCCAACTGCAATTCTCCCATGTTGTGCACACTCACACTGCGAGGAAACCAACCAACCCCACCCACACTAGGAACGTCACTTCCGACATCTCGGGGGCGTGTCCAATGAGAGGCGTGTAAGGCAGACGGGTGACAGGACTGGGTGGATAGTGAGTGGTGTGGTGAAGGCTATGGGGGAGATTTGCTTTCTAAACGTGACTGCTACTGGCAACTAATGCAGCCTACACATGTACAATCCTTGCACCAACGAACATCGCACAAGGGAAACAAATGGCCATTTTGCTGTTAATCGCACGTGTGTATGCGTTCCCATGGCGGATCACGAACGACCACCCCGACGGAACGCATACACATGTTCAATTAACAGCCAAAACGGCTGTTCGCCGCTCGTGTGAGTCATGGTCTTGGGTCATTTGTTGGTGCAAAGATCGTACGTGTGTGTGAAGCTTTAAGGTGCCCATACATCTATAAGATTTTACTTACTCAACCGAGTGCTCACCCGATGTTCCTTCGATCCTGTCGGAACCGCTTCTCCCGATCTTACATTCGACCGACATGCGATTGCAAAATGAATGGGATTTTGCGATCGCATGTCGGCCGAATGTAAGATCAGGAGAAGCGGTTCCAGCAGCATCGATGAACATCGCTTGAGCGCTCGGTTGGGTAAGTAAAATCTTATAGATGTGCCATGCAGTGGTGTAACTAGACACCCTTCATCAGGTAAATACCCCGAAACGTTACTTGTGTTTCCAATAAAATAAGCTAAGAGCCGTTTTGCACCGTGTAGGTGTATCGCGGTCTTTATTTCGTATTACTGTTACAGGTTTGGACGTGGCCTGATGTCCGGGGACCAGCACCACCAAAAGGAAAATAGCACCAGAGAGTGCTGGGTGTACAGGTATTTGTTTCAATTGTGTAACTAGACACCACTGGGCAAAGGTTTTGAGCCGAAACATAGTGTTTTTTGCTGTCTGCACAAATAAATGGGAGCACCCTCTGTTTGCATCTTAAAGACTGGGCAGCCCTTATTTTTGCATTGTTTGAGTGGTGTAACTAGGTATCACTGCCCACCAGCAAAACTATGATGGGGCCCTATTCCTACTTTATCTGCAGTGGATTTCTAATCATACAGGGTCTGCTCCCCTGGTAGTTACACCCCTGCAGCTATTTGAATAGCAGCACAAACTCTCAGTAAGCCAGCCAGAGCCTTAAAAGGAATTTTAGCAATAAAATGAAATTTTACCTTTAGATGCCCCTGAAAATACTTACAACACCTGGGCCCTTGCCACTCTGCTGCACTTCCCCTCTCTGCTTCCTGGTCCCAGCTGTCAAAGGCGCACTGGTGGTGTCATGGCTGGCAGACATGTGCAGGAAGAGGTAAATCAAAAATTGGTATACAGGTGCTTCCAGACTGAAGAAGACTCCAAAGGATATCTTGATGCTTTTATTGACACGACTGTTTTGGACAAGGTGTCCTTTATCAAGTGATAAAGGACACCTTGTCCGAAACATGTCGTGTCAATAAAGCTCAAAGATATCCTTTGGAGTCTTTTTCAGTCTGGAAGCACCTGTATACCAATTTTTGATTTACCTAGTTAAAGTGCTTGGGACAGTGTCACTACTGATCCAGCAGCCTAGAGAGGTGCAGGACACTAACCATTTGTTATGTGCAGGAAGAGCCTCACTGCTGCTGTGTGCGCTCTGAACCAGTTCGCAACAGGGGGTGCTCCACGGGATTTGCTAGAAGATAGTATAACAATGGTTTCTGTTTTAAAATGTTCATATTGGTAAACACAATGCTAGGCCTATGGAGCTGTAAAGTTGTTTTCAAACATTCTCAGATCGTTAAGAAAAGTGGCAAGACTGTGAGGGACACTATTATGCATACAGTAAATTAGTACTTCTAACGCATTTGTATATGCACAATGGAATCACTGGGTGGGGATATTAAAGTGGAAAAAGAAAATACTCCATTTCCCCCTGAAAAACATTTAAACTGAAGGCAGCATGAACAATCACAAAAGCCAAATATTTAATTGCTGAGTTATTATTAATTTTATTTGCACCTTAAATTATTTCAGTTTATATCAGTATTACAGATCTTAACTGTCCCATTGTTTGTTTTTTTTTTTGCTAAGACAAAATAAAATAAAGGTGACTTTCTCACAAAGGGGCATGGTTGGTAGGATATATTATTTAAAAAAGATATTATTACCATATATACCAAAACTACGATGGCAGCTCCCACCAAACATCGCTCTCCGCTCAGGTCCTTCTTCCAACCATGTCATGTGCTCGCAGGGGTGGGGCGTCCCTTCCCCACATAAATACAAAACGCTGTAACACAGAAGAATGCCGCTGCACAGTTACACAGCCTTACCACATACTGTGGTACACTCCTCCACTGAACTGGGGGAGTGCAGTGCTTGTCCCTGCAGATGTTTGAAAACTACAACTCCCACCAACAAAAGCATGCTGGAGGTTTTAGTTTCCAAACATCTGGAGTGGCAAGGAATTGTGGGTTACTGTGTGAGATAACTCCATTTAAAGGGCAACTAATGCTTTTAAACAATACAGAATCAGGAGGATGGTATCTATTGTTAAATGTTCCCTTCTGATTCTGTATTGTTTTGAGGCTTAAGTTGCCCTTTAAATGGACAGCAGAATTCCCATACACTAGTTCCATACAGTAATAGCCATACAGGATTTGGCTATTATGGTATGGGACTACTGTGGGAATTCTGATATACAGTTTCATCATAAAGGACTTAAGTAGGATTTAAAGGGACTGTCCACCCCTCTATGCAAAAATCAGTATCTTGTGCAAAAAGTGCTAAAACCTTGACTTCATTTTGTTACTAACCTTTAATTCTGCTCCCAGCAAGAGATTTTTTACTTACAAGCTCCACAATTCACCACTGCGGCTCTGCCTTCTGCTCCTCACTTCCAGGCAAGGCAGTTTCGGCCGTGGCAGTAACGTCACGGCCAATCACTGGCTGGCAAATCCCCGGAGCAGTCTTCACTGCGACTGCTCGGGAACAGAAAAAGAACACAGCAGCCGCAGTGGAAAGGGAGTGAGGAGATTGGAAGCAGCAGTGGATCAGCAAGCTTGTAAGTATAAAATCTCTTGCTGTGAGCAGAATTACAGGTTAAAAACAAAATGTAGTCTAAGTTTTGGCACTTTTTGCAAAAAATACTGATTTTTGCAAAGAGGGGTGGACAGTCCCTTTAATATTTTGCAGGCATATTCCAACCATTACCAGGCACGTGTTAATCAAACATAGTGGCAAAGTGAGCCTCCCCCGCTATTTACAAAAGAGGAATAATAAGGTAGGAAGTATTTAGAAGGGGACAGCTGAGGTGTAAGCATTGGCTTCATTGGTCAGCACCAAGTAGCCTAAGGGCAACAGTCACCAAGGACAGCACAACAATCTTGCCATAGAGTAATTTCTCATGTTGATTCCCCTCCCAGGTGTGCATCCCATGGGGACCAAACTTTATTAAATTTAGCAATGGTGCCGAGTTTCAACATTGGGAGCATTTGAGTTATCATGGTTTTCCAAATTTTACATTTAAGGTAGAAGACGTAGGTGAAATCCAAACCAGTATAGTTCTTCTGGCATAATACAGGGTCTCCCTAAGAAAAGAGAGATGGTTTCCATCCCATATATCTACTTCCAGTATTCCCAATAGACAGAGCTTGGGGTCCAATGGGACTGGGCTTGGTAACATAGTAGAAAGTTACTTATTCTTCTACAAAGACAAGTCCAGATCATATTTTAGTAAGAAATAGGCCTTTTCCTGGCAGCACTTTTGGCAGCTACAACTAATTGAGGGGAACATGCAGAATTTTTTTTATAGATGTGATATTAGCCTGGTGAATAATGTGGAACTGTATGAGTCTATAAGGTGCGGATGGCAAGACTCTGAAATGGCATTCAGCCAGGCCTTCCCAATCAGTGCTTCCAAAGGAGGGAATAAGTTTTGTCCATTTAGTGGTGATAGTTGAGGTATCTTTCTCTGACTCGGCATAAATATACATTACAGAAATTCTTTTTCTCCTCTCCCATTTTAAAAATTCACACACTGGTGTGATTTTCCCGTGTTATGTGAGCTCTTAAATTCTGAGATAACACAAAAACGCGGCTGGAATTATCTAAATAAGAGAGTAATACTTGTTTTGGCAGGATATTATTAAATCTCTTCTGGCTCAATGACAAATAACATGATCTGCCGATGCTAGGTATTGTAATCTGCCATTGAAGCTTGAGGATAAGTTTGCCAATGAGAAGGTCATAACTTGAACCACTATTGTTATTAGTCTGGTAGTTTAAGGTTGATGTGCAAAATACACTGCACCACAATTTTTGTACACAAGAGGGTGCTAAAATGGCTTCTTAAAAACTTGTGTAAATCGCATTCATAAACTTCTGCTATTAATTCTAGCAACCTTCATAAATTACAGATTCCACTTAGTCATGTGGGTAGAAGGATAATGGGGTTTTGTATGTAAGAAACAGTAACTATTCATTGCTGTCTAATACCCTTAAGCTCCTAACTAATCCAATTGGAATCTCAGGATAATTCAAGGAGGAAACAAATATTGAATTTCCCTGCTAATTCAATATTTACCTCTGGCTTGCTTAGTTACTTTTGGAAATAACTAGAAATAAGCCAGTTCTCTTTATCAATTTAGCATCAGCATTCTTGGGGGGAGTCTGCTATTTCCAGTAACCTGCAATGACAGAGTACTGTGGCAAAGTAAAGGTGGCTTGATCAATTAACAACGTGTTCATGGGTCTATCTATTATTATGCCTTCGACTTTTGACTACTCTACCCACATGTTGGTCAGACACTAGGGTCAGCCTAGTCTGCCTGGTGTAAGGTCAGCATAAGAAACTATTAAAGGGCATGTCCACCCAAAAAACTCATATTGTAGAACCCCCCTGCCCACCGCCAACTGCCAAGATATTTCTTTAAAAAAATATTCTATCATATATATATATATATACACACACACTATCAGTGCTGGGCACATTGGCATTATATATTTACCAGTCTGTGAGCTGGGCATATGGGTATCATGTTTACGAGTCTGTGTGCTGGGCATATGGGCAATATGTTTACCAATCTGTGAGCTGGGAATATGGGCATCATCATATATTTACCAGTCTATGTGAGATGGGCATATAGGCATCATATATTTACCAGTTTGTGTGGGCTGGGCATATGGGCATCATATGTTTACCAGCCTGTGTGCTGGGCATATGGACATCATAGATTTACCAGTCTGAGAGCTGGGCATAATAGCATATTTACCAGTCTGTGCGCTGGGCATATGGGCCTTATATATTAGCATTCTGTGTGGGCTGGGCATCATATATTGACCGGTCTGTGTGGGCTGGGCATATGGCATCATATATTACCATTCTGTGTGGGATGGGCATCATATTTACCAGTCTGTGTGTGCTGGGCAGGTTGGCATTCTATATTTACCAGTCTGTGCGCCGGGCATAGTGGCATTATATATTTTTCAGTCAATTTGGTGCTGGGCATATGGGCATCATATATTTACCATTCTGTGTGAGCAGTCAGTGTGAGTCAGCCCTCTATGTTAGTCACCTCTCCAGCACTCTGTATTCATCAGCCTTCCAGCACTCTGTGTTAGCCCTTTAGCACTCTGTCTTAACCCTCCAGCGCTCTGTGTTAGCCCTCCAGCAGTGTGTTACAGTCAGCCCTCCAGTTTATTAGTCTGTTACTGTTATCTTAAACAGATCTTAAATCAAAACAGAGGACTTCAAAATGGATTTAATCTTACCTAAATAAAGTGGACATGGCCAAATTTTCCGCACACACTGATGTGCATCCAGCATCCTCTATTTTATCCCACTTTTTTTTTAAATCAGTGTTTCTCAACCAGGGGTCCCTGAGAGGTTGCATGGGGGTCCTCAAGAGATTGACACAAATTGTATGGATCCACCCTTGTGATGAATATAGATGTATATATTTATTATAATAAAACTTTAAACCTGCGTCCATGAATCCATATGTGGCTTTTTTCAGTAACAGTCAGCCAACAATTCCATTAGTCGGCCCTCCAATTCATTGGCAAGTTTTATCAGCCCTTGAGATCATTAACCAGTTTTCTCAGTCCTTCAGATTATTAGCCAGTGTAAGTCAGCCCTCCAGTTCATTAGCCAGTATTGCCAGCCTTCCAGTTCATTAGCCAGTGTTGTCAGTCCTTCAGATACTTAGCCAGTGTCGTCAGCCCTCCAGTTCATTAGCTAGTGTCATCAGCCCTTCAATTCATTAGCCAGTATTGTTTGCCATCCAGTTCATTAGCAGTGCTGTCAGCCCTCCAGTTCATTAGCCCGTTTTAGTCAGCCCCCAGTTTATTATTCAGTGTTTGCCAGCCCTCCAGTTTATTAGCTGGTATTAATTAGCACTTCAGTTCATGAGCCAATGTTAGTCAGCCCTCCAGTTTATTAGTAACAAAGGAAACTTTGGGTAAGTATTACTTGACTTAGAAAGTGTACCCATAGGTGAGGGGTAGGGTGGAGATTTTAGGACTATAATTGTCCTTCAAAATGGATGTAATCTTATCTAAATAAAGTGGACATGGACAAATTTTCCACACGCACTGATGTGCATCCAGCATCCTCTATTTTATCCCACTTTTTTATTTTTAAATCAGTGTTTCTCAACCAGGGGTCCCTGAGAGGTTGCATGGGGGTCCTCAAGAGATTGACACCCCAGTAGAGGGTAGGGTGGAGATTTTAGGACTATAATTGTCCTTTAACCACATTATACACTTAAATATATTGAAGGAAACAATGTGAAATAGTGGTCTTAAAAATGGGCGTAACAAACAAAGTGTGTGATCTTGGCAAAATGTTGTGATCAACCGTGAAAGGGCCACTTGGTGTTATTTGCCCCCTAGGCCAAAAGGTCCCAGTCTTCCTCTGCAGGGGGGGATTCTGTCACAGGGGGGGCTCTGTCACAGGGGGGGGACTCTGACCTTTGGCACTGAGGGGGGTCTCTGGGCTTCTAGTGCCCGTTAATGTAACAGGCTTAATGTCTAGTTTCTGTATATTTATCCATGTTCTGTATGAATTATGTGTTTGGTGTATCGATGTCTGAGAGATAAATGAAGATAAGAAAGTTTTTATGGAAGGGGGGACCCTGTGGTAAATTGAGGGCATTTTTTAAATAGTGATTTATTTGTAGATCTATCATTTCTATTTATAGGAATTACGTATTTTGATGATTTGATGACTGACAAAGATAAATAATAATATATAATACATAAGTGTGATATTTTATAATGGGAGCTGCAGTGGTATATATCCTTATAAAAATCACTCAGCTATGTCACTAAGTGACTCATTTCTTATATTTCTTATATCCCACTACTCCGCCCATTCCAGTGTTCATGCCTGGACAATGACTCAGCATTTTTTGCAGTGTTTAACTTCACTAACAGAACCTGCTAGAGCTGCTTCCTGTCACTTCATAACCAATGTCTCTCTCCTCCTCCACAAAGATTTGTTTAGTCCATAGATGCTGGGCTGGGATGTTCCTTTCTACTGGGTTTAAGTTACAGAAGGTAGCTTGGAGATTTAAGGTGGAAATAGGGACAAGGCTAGAATTTAAAATGTGAATGGGGTGAAATAATCAGATACTTAAGTATTATAAGAAATAATGCGCCCCTTCACATTATAATATAAGGACATTACGCCACCTTGGAGTTCCCTGTCCTGTATAAAAGCACTCGGCCTACAGCCTCGTGCTTCTATATGTCAGGGAACTCCTCGGTGGCGTAATATCCTTATATTACACTGTAAGGGGCGCATTATCCCTTATATAATCATTATTTTATATAGGGGTTCCCGAGATAGGACAATTGTTTCCATGCTCCCCGCAGATATAAAGGTTGGGGAACACTGATATAATTATGGGGAAGTTATTATGCTTTTGCATGCCCTGCTGCTCCTCCCCCAAGATGGAGATAAACAGTGTCACTGACAGACACACGTGCACAGAAGGGCCTATAGGGCAGTCTAATCTATCGTGCCCCCCCAGTCCTAGTATGTGCCCCACACATTGACCGGTACAACTCTATGTCCAGAGTGTCACCGAGAGATGGCTTTATAATTGTCTATACACAGAGTGCATCCTATTGGCTGTTGACAGCAGCTGTCAGTGGGAAGTCCCCGCCCCTCTCCCCCATGGTTAGTAGTCGCCGTTCTACCAGAGAGTTCTTGAGGTAGAGGCTGGAGCTGTGCGGTTTAAGTCCACAAAAAGGAAGCTGCCTGTTCCCTGTCACCATCTCTCCTTCCCCAAGCCAAAGGACTAGGCGGGGAGTCTCCTACTGCCCGGGGAGGGGACAGCTAACAGAGCAGCTGGATCTTTAACTAAGAGAACCGGAGGGGGAGATGAACAGCTTGGCGGCGGCGGCGGGGGATGGTGCTGGAGCGCCATGAATCCCCATACACACCATGCCGCCGCTGGGGGTTTTACAAAGAGCGATGCGAGTCCTGGCCCTGCTGTGGCCCCCGATGGCGCTGTCAGTGCGGTGAGGGTGATGGAGCCCAATCAGTGCTGCAGGAAGAGAAGCTTGAGCGCTCCGGATACTCGATGTCTGGAGCTTCTCCAGCGACTCACTGACCGTGGGAGGAACAGTAACTGGGACACCGACCAATCTCCTCCTTCTGCTGTGGACTCCCCTTCCCCGGCCCCTCACTCCATCCCGTGCACCGACCCATCGTCTCACTCGTCCCGTGTTATTCTGACGGCAGTGAGCGGGTTGTTGGCTGTGTCCTTGTACCATCTAGGTCAGGGATCTACCCAGTCCTCGTCCGAGGGGGGTCTGAGCCTCACTGTGCTGCTGCTGCGCTGCCTCGTCTACCTCGCATGTGCCCTCTGTGCTCTGATCCTAGGGGCGATCTTTGCCATGCATCGCTCCGGACGCCCCGCGGCTCTTACGGATTTCACCAGAGGGCGGACACCCCTCACCAGGACGGTAAGTAGTGGAGCTCCCATAGGGTTCGCTCAATCAGCTTTTAGATAAAGATCACTGTACAGGAAGGACATGGGCTAATTAGCTAACTGGGGATGCTACAACCTGTTCCATTTAACTGCCATTCAAATACAAGTTCAACCAATCCTGCTCACTCAGGTGTAATTTGGTGGTGTGTTCTTCTATTGTATGTAATATTGTGTGTCCTTCTATTGTATGTAACATTGTGTGTCCTTGCTTGTGAAGGTTCTCATTCATCCAGGTCATGGTATATCTGTTGTATTCAATTACATCAACTGGACTTGAAATGTAGTTCTTGAACTACATTTCAAGTCCAGTTGATCTAATTGAATACAACAGATATATTGTGTGTCCTTCTATTGTATGTAACATTGTGTGTCCTTCTATTGTATGTAACATTGTGTGTCCTTCTATTGTATGTAACAGTGTGGTGTATTCTTCTATTGTATGTAAGTGTGGTGTGTCCTTCTATAGTATTTAATATTGTGTGTACTTCTATAGTATGTAATATTGTGTGTACTTCTGCCAAGCATTTAACCAGTGCCTGGCTGTGTGCAGTGTCAGTTTCCCAACAAGTTTATCAGTGTCTGCATGCCAAGCATTTAACCAGTCTTTGTTCCAACTATTTTACCAATGGTTATATAGAAAGCATTTTACCAATGATTATTTGGTTTGCAGTGCCGATTTGTGTTTGTGGCGGTATTGGGGGGCCCATGCCCAAATTTTGCATCAGGGCCCATAAGCCTGTAACTACGTCACTGCGTACGTACACCACACACACACTCCCCCAATGGGTCAGACATGCTCATGGGACTTTATCCTGGAGATTAGTGGGGATGTTTTCAATTAGCTTTATTGCATCTTCCTGGCTAATGTTCAAATCTAGTTAAAATGATACTAACCTAAGAACTGCAATTTACAGTCTTCTTTTTGGTATTTACTTGCATGTTATTTTATTTTGAGCAGCCTAACCATTTGTTTATGCATTCAACTACCGTAAGGATTTTGCAGAGCTACAAATTGAATATTTTGTCTGCTAGAATCAACGTTTTAGACAAGTGTTGTCATTTAATAGAAAGTCAGACAAATGGAGACTAAATTTTGTATTTTTATGTAGCCGATACCATTGGAATCCATCAATAGAAAACCCATTTGAAAATAGGCTGTGAATAGATGTAATATTGTCACCTCTATATAATATGTAGAAAGGCAAAATTGCAATTTGGTTCAGGTCAGACAGTTTTCCCAATGTGGCAGGAATGTTTGGAGGTACATCTTATAGTGGATGGCAAGAATTAGTCACAAATGTATGTACCGTTGCATTGAATTTTAGCCTGCTGGCATTTGTCCAGACCCTCTTTACTTTATGGTCAAACAGATTGTGTCTGTTGAATAGCATTTTTTTTGCCTTTACTTGTATTCAATACTTGAACATGTATTGTGTTGAAAATGGGGCAGTATTGCGAACACCTGATAAATGAGCCCATATACCTCTATGGGTGTAATTTATTACCCACACCTCAAACAATATCAACCTCCCTGTTCTGTGGGATGAAACGAAATCAATGCAAATTGTGTGACCAGTAATTGTATACTGAATATGTTTAAATTGAACACCACAGTTATTTAATTGCTTTTTGTGCTTTGTTTGTCTGACAGCAGGTAACGTTCATTAGCATGGTCCACTGTGCTGTTTTCCAGCTCTAGGTTGTTAGGTTGTAGGTTAGATAGTCCTGCCATATTTTAATCATTACAATCAGAATTGCTGTTTCTGTGTTTTCATAGTGATCAGTAGAATGCTATAAGACGCCTGATGGCTTTCTGCTGGGGAACAAGGGGACATAAGTCACTGTGGGTTTTGGTAAGATAACACTGTGGTTAGATAAGAATGGTCTGATATGAGTGATTTAGGCAGATTAGTAGCTAAAGCACTCAAAATCATTTTAATTTCTTATGTTCTATGGCCTTTTATTAGTATATTTCAGGGATTCTCAAATGGTGTGCTTCCAGATGTTTGAAAACTACAACTCTCAGAATTCCCTGTCTTCCATCTGTTGTTGGGGAATGCAGGGAATTGTAGTTTTCAAAAATCTGGAGGCACACCATTTTAAAATCCCTGGTACAGATAATCCACTTGTTTCTGTGTTTGGATTTATTTAAAAGTAATACTTTGATCAGAAACAATTTGCGTATGTGGCACATTGTAAAAATATTCTTTCTTTGCTGGTGGCATAACAAGGATTAACAGGGCCCGAAGGCCGTATCTGTTGTAAGCTGGGTACATATGTTTTTTCGTCTGAATCGGACAAACAGATGATCGGACACGTCCGAAAACTACGGCTGATTGTGCGGTCCTCTGTGGACAGCGCGCCTGGTCTCGGCAAACTGTTGGCTGCGGTTACTTTTGGAAGTGGTGAACAGTTGGTCAGGAGGAAGGATCTCAACATATGTACCCAACTATAGGGAAAGTAAGAAGATGGGCACCCTGGCTCCCCTACAGTATACCTTGCATAATTTGGATACCCTACTGTAAACTATTGTAATTGAACAGTATAAGTCATCAAGGTGTACCATAACCTTATAAAAGGCCACTGACCGATTTCTTTTTTTCAAGTCATGGAGCACCAACGTACAGATGAGATGCATTTCTATCCTTGTGTCAACAGATGGGCCAAGTTCATTTTTAAGATGTAGTTTGTTATTGTGGCCAAAAGAGTTGATCAAATTTTCCTCAGAGTTTTTCAGCCCTTATAGTTATAGTAAAAGGTATGCCCATCCCCTCAACTAAAATTTGCCCCACTGTATAGTGTTAAAAGATTCTTACCTTTCTCTTCTGCACCTTATATGATTTTTTTTTTTTTGGGGGGGGGTAGTGGTTACCCTTTAATATAGTCAAGCATCTTACTAGACTGTTGGTTTACCTTACAGATAGAAAAAAAAGAATCAATATTCCATGTATTACAATGCAGGTTGTTTGTATTGATTTAAATCATATTGAATCTAACAAGCAGTATGCAATATATGGTATTACTTCTTATTAGAGAACTCCTGATATTCTTTTCCACTCCGGTGATTTCAGTTCAAACAAAATTTTACTGGAAGAGACTATCCAGCTTCTGTGATGTCACCTATTGGCAAGTTTATGGGGGCTGTCCATGACAAGGTTAATGAGGGTGTAAGTTGTAAAAACAACCACATCTGTATTCTAACTACTTTCATGCTAGTAACGTAACTATAAAAGTATAAAATAATACGCCTGACCATCTGCAAGTAAAGCTGGGTACACACTTGCACGATCGTAAGAGAATGACAGTCTGCAAAAATATTTATCAACGAGCACACTACTCACAGTCCCTAACGTTCTCCCTATGTAAAGCTTCAAGCCTATGAGTAAGAGCAGTCGGCTCGAAACGCGTAAGGCTGTGGATCTGATGTACACTTGTCTTTTGTCTTGAGGATGTATTGAATAAATTGAATTAAATTTTGAACAAGCTGCTGGATTTTGTCTACCAGAGTGCGTGGCCGTATTGTATTTAGCACACAAAGTAATATACATGTGTGCACACCACCTATATTAAATTAGAGGATAACATTGGAGGCTACTAGCAATCCCCCAATTACTTACCAGAATCGTCTGTGATTGTGTGTTCGGCGCAGTGTGGCCTTGCCCTTACTTACCAGAATCGCCTGTGATTGTGTGTTCGGCGCAGTGTGGCCTTGCCCTTACTTACCAGAATCGCCTGTGATTGTGTGTTCGGCACAGTGTGGCCTTGCCCAGCCCATACTTGTGCTTTGCTCTGGTCAGTATTTAACCGCCATTTCAGCTTCTTTAATGACCATTTTTCTTCTTAGGATTCATCACTTCCTTGGAAAATTGATGTTGAAAATTGATGTTATTTATACTGATTGGCTGTTGGATAAGTTGGATCAGATCTCTACTGAGCAACTTAATCAATTCAAGGGCAAGACCATAACTGACACTTAAGCCTCGTACACATGTCAGATGTGATGGACGAGGCACAACCCTGGAGTGAAAGATAAACCCACGGCAAACATCCGTGTGTATACGATTGCTCGGGCATTGTTCGTTGATCCACCATGGTGAATTGACAAACGATGCCAGTGCAAGAGCATACAGACGTATGATTATCACTCGAAACGGCTGTTAGTCGCATTTGTGCGCGTGCTCAGGCATTGTGTATCGGGCTTTAGGGGTCCTGCAAAAAGGAAGCCAGTATTTTGTAAGCATTTGTTTATGCACAGACAAAATGCTGGATTGACAGATTATAGTCATCGGAATAGGAAAATACAATTTTTTTCATTTAAAAGCATATGTATTTGTGCTGAACTTCCTTAAAAATTTGTAAGTGAGACACTGGTAACTGCTTTTACGTCAAGGTGCTTTGCCCTCTGATTTAATGTTGCCCTTTAATTTTATGTGGTATTTTCTAAAATGAAATAATTTAGGGATGCAGCAGCCAGAAGTGATCTCTTGAGTGTTTTCAGAAATAAACTGCACAGCCTAGATAAACAGCGATGTTATTAAGTAAGTGCGTGAAATGTAATTTTCATTATGGTGATGGATTTATTACCTTAATCAGTAATTTGTTTTTAGAAAGCAAAGTGAAGGTTCTTCACTGTTGCAGTAGCAATTCATCTAAAACTAGAAAGGGAAAGTTTAAGTATAAATTTTGAATTTGGCTTGAAAGTCCGCATTTTGGAAGGGAATGTGTGTTCTGCCAATTTTAAAACTCAGTAATGCCAATGATGAGGACATTGTTGTTTTTTACTTACCCTTTAAATATGACTGTCACATGTCAAAGGTAGATCAGTTGGTCTGTGTACTCATGTCAGGTTGGGGGATAAAAGATGATTTAAAGGGATACTATACTTACCCTTTAAATATGGTTGCCACATGAATGAATGGGTAGCTCAGTTGGTGTGTGTACCTGTGTCAGGTTGGAAATTAAAAAAAACAAACTTTTATGATTATTGATCAAAATGTATTTTTGAATTTAGTTACCATTTAAGTATGGCCGACACAGTAATGGAGGGGTAGGTCAGTAGGTGTGTGTACCTGTGCCACGTTGGGGATTAAAAAAACTAGCCTTTTTGATTATTGGTCAAAATTAGTTTTTTGATTATATGGAATGGTAGGTCAGTAGTTGTGTGTACCTGGGTCAGATTCGGGGGTTAAAAAAAAAAAAATTTGTTGATGATTACTCAAAATAGTTTTTTTTTTTACTATAGTTACCCTTTAAATGTGGCTGCCATGGAAACAGGAAGGGTAGGTCAGTATCTGTGTAATTGGATCAGGTTGGAAGTTAAAAAAACAAACTTTAGATTATTGATTGCAGTAGGTGTGTGTTACCTGTGTTAGGTTGGGGGTAAAAAAAAACAAAACTTTGTTGCTGATTAATCAAAATAGTTTTATTGACTATAGTTACCCTTTAAATATTGGTGCCATGAAAATGGAAGGGTAGGTCAGTAGGTGTGTGTACCTGGGTCTGTTTTTTTGTGTTTACAACCATAAAACTATCTTTTATGGAGCATATATCAAAATTAGTTTTTTTGACTTTATTTACCCTTTAAGTATGGCTGCAACAGGAATGGAAGTGTAGGTTTGTAGGTGTGTGTACCTGTGTGAGGTTGGGGGTATGTGTTTTTGCATGTATGCATGATGCATATTGATGATTGATCAAAATTAGTTTTTTGACTTTAGTTACCCTTTAAGTATGGCTTCAATGGGAATGTAAACGTATTTCAGTAGGTGGGTGTACCTCTGTCTGTGTGGGGGGTTGGGGGTATCACCGTTTGAATTTATGACCATGTAACAAACTGTTTTGAAATATCCACATTTGAGGATTGTTACCATTATAGTCTATGGGGAAAAAATGTCCCGAAATTCGCTGATAACGGGATATTTTGCTTCTGCGGATTCCTTAGCTAGGTAATAACACACTTCTCCTATATGCCCCGCACGTCTGTACCGAATTTCATGTCTCTAGCTCAAAAACTGTGGGAGGCAATACAGTCCAGTTGATCCAACTACATACAACAGATATACCATGACCTGGATGGATGAGAACCTTCCCAAACATACCTGGGGCAGGGAGGTAGGATTTATTATTCCTGTAATCTTTATCAATATTTGTTAAATTGTTAGTTTGTGTAATGCCTTCCTAGATATTCTACATATTCTTTCCCATTTTGAAAAATCAGTTGATTTCATACCCTTTGCTGTTCTCTGCTGTTGACATTAGTGAGCTGACATTTCAGGTTGCACCACATCCTTGGAATGTTCCTAACAGTTATTTCTACTGATTGGCTGTTGGATGGGTCAAAGATGCTCGGATGTCTACTGAGCAACTGAATCAACCCAGGCGCTGGGTGAAGAGCAAGACCATAATGGTCTCTACTAGGGGTCCTGCAAACAGCAAGTCAGTATTTTGATTGCATTTATTTATACACAGACAAAATGCTGAATGGGCAGATTAAGGTCATTGGGATGGAAAAATACTGCTATTTTTTCTGAAAAGCAACTTCCCCTTTAAGGAGCTGCAGCATGTACTTTTTTTCATGTTAGTCCTGAACTAATACTGTATTAAAGATAGTGCTGAAGCCAGGAGGAGGACTGGCAGAATCAGTTTCCTTTGGGAGTTAGGAATTACAAATGCTATATCCCTGTCCCAAGTAATTTTCATTTTAACTGTGGTTTTAAAAAAAATGTATACACAGGATAGTTATCTTTTAAGTCAGGATTAAAAAGATGGGGTTCATTTATAGTCAAAAATAGATGGGGTAAGGAATTAAAATGCATGATTCAAAACAGACGTAAGTATATTTCTGGGTAATAGCTGCAGGATATTGATATTGTGTACTGGGATGGGGACTGGGAATGAAATGCAAGAATAAGGGCAGCCTTTTTCCAGACTGTGCACAAATGTAAGGGCTTGAGAATGGGGTGAATATATCAATAGTCAATACAAAAGAAATACATTTTAAAGGGCATGTCCACCCCTAAAACTATAATTCCCCCCACTACTGGCCCCACCATGTAGTGTAATAAAATCCATACCTTAAATCCCAGCTCCATATGGTTCTCCTGTAGCCCCCCCCCAAAAGTCCAAAAAACTGCCCACCAGGAGGATAGCAGAGTCCATATAGGACCCTGCCTCCTATCTGGCCTCCGGGAGAAGTTTAGCATGCGTACTGCAGCCCTTCTTTCCCCCCCCCTCCCTCTCCCTCCCGTATTGCTATCCCTCCCACTAGTATAAAACCCCTTGTCCACATAATAGAATATGTTCCCCCAGCCCCAACCGCAAAAATATAATTTTAAGAAAGTGACCAGAACTCTACTTACCTTCCCTCTCTCCACCGGCATTCTGAGAAGCCAGCAGCCGCGTCCGTGATTGGCTGCCTCTCAGCCGATCACGGAAGCGGCTGCCGGTCCCGCCCCCTGCTTGCAGTGTCTTGCAAGCAGAAGGCCGGGCGTCGGAGGAGAGAGGGAAGGTAAGTAAACATCTGGTCACTTTCTTAAATTATTTTTATAGCGGTTGGGGCTGGGGGACTGTATTGTATTAGAGGATAAAAGTTGTTAATAAGGGTGGACACGACCTTTAAAGGATATCTATACTCCTAAAATGTAACTTTTTAAAAATAGAAAGTACTTAGGGCAGGGAGGTAGGTTTGATTATTCCTACCTCACAATATGTTTGAATATCTTAATTTTATTTATACAGCGCCACTTGGGTACGCAGCGCTGTACATTATAAAATGAAGAGGATACAAATGGGGATAAGTGCAAGCCATTATACAGATAATTAAAATTTACATAAATAAAGTTTTAAATGTTAAATGACAATTGTAGTCCAGAAATGAAAGTTGCTTCTGTTGGTGTTCTCTTATGTTCCCAAACCTTCCCTCTGCCTTAAGTTTAAAAAATAAACCAAATGAAAAGTAGGCTTCCGTAGTAATCTTAATTCAAAGTCAGGCTCAGAGGAGGAACATCAATCAAAATGATGTAGGTATGCATTACATAGTACCACTCCTCCCAATTGACCTCCTGATGTAAATCACATCATCTGTCTTTTGTTTATCAACCCATGTGGTGCACAATTAGAGAGAGCGGGCACACAGAAGAGCAGAGGAAGATCTGTGCAGAAACAAAATAAAAATAATTATTCTTGTGATTGAAATCTTGACAAATTTTTGTCTACTACAATTTGTGTGTCTGGTCTTTCACAAGCTGCTATATTTTTGGGGGTGTAGTTCAGAAAGTGAGGACCAATCAATGAAATTTGACCTTTCAGGATTTGTAAAGTGGTATCCACAATGTCCTGTACATGGTTACTTCACTAAAAATTGGCTTTGCAAACCAATTCTTTTTGGGGTACATGATTTTAAAATTCTGCTTATTTTTTTTTATGGAAACTGACCACCTCCTGCTCCCGTTAGGAGCTTCTATTTTGTGACAGAGCTGAAAGAGCTGTCCTAGCATACACCCCATCTATAAGATAAGCTAATCGTTTGGTTCGGAATTTTAGCATTTTGCAGTGGTATACCTATAGAGCTCCAGTGTGGCAGAATTTCTCAATTTGACAGATGTCTTAGAGAAGATTAGGACAATGACAATGAATGCTCTGTAACATTTTAAAAGATCTGTCCCCTGATTGTTGGGAAATGTGTGTTTGTTTTGAATGGGGTATAACAGTGACTTCGGTTTTGCAATGAGCAGATCATGGTCAAGCTTTGATAATTTTGTACAGTACCACAAGTGGTTAGTTATGGATCCAATCCACATGGCAAGAACTCCACAACCAGGTTTTTTACTAGCTGCTACCATTCTTTTTGTGAGGCTTTTGCAAATATGCCACACATCGAAATGATGACTAATTGCATGACATTCGGTACGCATTTGTTTTCTGATACCAACATATCGATCAGTTGCCACAATCTTTACACGTATGTCTTTACTCAAAACTTCATCAAGGCATGTTTGAAATGTTAACACATATAGGAAAATTATAAGTAGCAACTTGAACAATGAGGAGAACCCCCCTTGTGCCCCCTATGGGAACACACGATAGATCGGTCGCAGATTCAGACATTTGTCCCGGCCAAGTGCTCGTATACAGCAGAAAACTCACTTATACAAACATGGCGAACTGGGTGTGTCGCGTAATTTAGACAGATAGCTTTTTCACAGATTTAATATTATATGGGACCTTTAGGAGCATTAACAAACTGGACTCACCCCTTTTGTCAGGTGGTCCGGGTGCCAGACAGCCCCGAACTCTTCGCTTAGCTCCACATGCGCAGTAGAAAACTTGAAATACAAGAAAAAGCTTTTCCGCACTCCGTGTAGCATAGATCACCAGGTACCCGATAATAAGGTTAAAAATTGGACTTTATTGGTACATCATAAAATTTAGTAAGTAAACGCCTGACGCGTTTTGAGCGTGGACCACGCTCGAAACGCATCAGGTGTTTACAATTCCATGCAAGCAGAGGGCAGGAACACTGCGGTGGAGGAAAGAGGGAAGGTAAGTAAGGATCAGGGGACTTTCTAACAATAATATTAATGTGGTTGGGGCTGTGGGAGCATGCCCTACCGCATATCAAAAGTTTTTAAAAGGGGTGGAGATGACCTTTAATATTAATAAATCTCCTGGACCGGATAAAATACATTGTCGGGCACTTAGGGAGCTAAGTTCAGTTTTATCTAGGCCATTGTTTCTTATTTTTGCAGATTCCCTCATGTCCAGTGGTGTGCCTCTGGATTGGAAAAAGGCTGATGTTATTCCAATATTCAAAAAGGGTAGTCGTTCACAGCCAGGTAATTACAGGCCTGTAAGTTTAACTTCAGTTGTGGGGAAGATCCTGGAAAGTTTAATAAGGGATCATGTTCTAGAGTATGTTTCAAGGACTGACATTATAGGTAGTAACCAGCATGGATTTAGGAGGAATAGATCTTGTCAAACTAACTTGCTTGGCTTTTATGAGGAAGTAAGTAGAAATTTAGACTCTACTGGCATAGCAGTAGATGTAGTTTACCTGGATTTTACAAAGGCTTTTGATACAGTCCCCCATAGGCGACTAATGTATAAGCTAAGGTCTGTTGGTCTGGGGAGTCACATTTGTACATGGATAGAAAATTGGTTAATGAATAGGATGCAGAAAGTAGTTGTAAATGGGGCTCCATCATTATGGACTAAAGTGCTAAGTGGGGTGCCACAGGGTTCTGTGTTGGGGCTGCTTCTATTTAATCTATTTATTAAAGGGCATGTCCACCCTTAAAAATAACTTTTGATATGCTGCTCCCCCATGTCTGGTAGCCCCAACCGCATGATTAGTATTTTGCAAAAGCCCCCCAAACTCTTACTTACCTCCCCTCGTTCCTCCGCTGCACTGCCGGCCCTCTGCTTGCGAGAATGCAAGCAGAGGGGCGGGACCGGCAGTCGCGTCTGTGATTGGCTGAGCGGCAGCCAATCACGGACGCGGCTGCCGGTCATTCAGTGCAGCGAGGAAAGAGGAGAGGTAAGTAAGAGTTTGGGGAGCTTTTGCAAAATACTAATCATGCGGTTGGGGTACCAGACATGGGGGAGCAGCATATTAAAAGGATTTTATGCTAGGGGGAGGGAGAGTAGAACGGGAAAGGGAGGGGGAGGGAGGGGGGAGAAGCCTGCAGTACGCATGCCAAATATCTACCGGAGGCAGGTAGCAGGCAGAGCCCTGCTAGCCTCCTGGTTGACTTGTTTGTGGACTTTAGGGGGGGTCTACAGGAGAACCCTATGGAGCTGGGATGTGAGTAAGGATTACACTACACTACATGGTGGGGCCATTACTGGGGGGGGATTATAGTTTTGGGGTGGACATGCCTTTAATGATTTGGAAGTGGGTATTGTCAGTAAGGTTTCTGTGTTTGCTGACCACACAAAACTTTGTCGCCCATTAAAACTTCAGAGGATGTGCAATCGTTGCAAGGGGATCTAGATAGATTATCACATTGGGCTGCTAAGTGGCAGATGAAATTCAATGTTGATAAATGTAACTTTTGGACTTAAAAATCCTTGTGCTACTTTTACTATAAATGGCTCTGTGTTAAGTGAATCCCTGTTGGAAAGGGATCTTGGAGTTTTGGTGGATAACAAACTTAAAGGTAGCAAGCAGTGCCAGGCGGCAACAACCAGAGAGGTATGGATTCAAGGGAGGAAAATGTAATTCTCCCTCTTTACAAAGCATTGGTAAGGCCTCATTTGGAATATGCAGTGCAATTTTGGAATACTGTGTAGAAAAAGGACATCTTTGAAATTTAAAGGGTTCAGAGAAGGGATTGGGGGAGCTTGAATATGAAGAGAGACTGGAAAAGTTACAATTATGTACGCTGGAGAAAAGGCGCTTGCGTGGGGATATGATTACTGTGTATAAATACATTAACGGGCCATACAATAAACTATTTGGGCCATTGTTCACCAATAGAACATGTCAGAGGACACGAGGACATCCCTTAAGACTTGAAGAAAAAAGGTTTAGGCTTCAATCGGAAAGGGTTTTTCACTGTGAGAACGGTAAAGCTATGGAACTGTCTTCCAGTGGACGTTGTTATGGCAGGTTCATTGGTAAGTTTCAAAAAAAAAAAAAAAGCTGGATGAGTTTCTGCAAACAAGGAATGTTGCAAGTTACTGGTATTGATACATAAAGTAGAGTTGATCCAGGGATATTTCCGATTGCCACTTGGAGTCAGGAAGGAATTTTTTCCCCCTTCATAAATTTGGTGGAGGTGCCTTCCTCTGGATCAACAGTTAGGCAGGAAATGAGGATATTGCTAGAAGGGTTGGACTGGATGGACGTATGTCTTTATTCAACCTCAAATAATATAAACTACTATAATTCTATATTGTTTTGAGACTTAAGTTGCCCTTTAAATGGACAGCAGAATTCCCATACACTAGTCCCATACAGTAATAGCCATACTGGATTTGGCTATTAGTGTGTAGGGCTATTATATGGGAATTCAGCTGTCTATTTAAAGGGTAACTAAAGCCTCAAAACAATACAGACCCTCCGATTATACTTGAGTCAATCACTTTTACTCCTTTTTCAGGTAAAAATGGGTACCTTGGTTTATACTCAGGTTGGTTTATACTTGAGTGTATAAGGTATATAAACGGGGGGATAAGTGCAAGCCATTATACAGATAAATTAAAATTACATAAATAACGATTCAAAGGTTAAGAATACATATATAAAATAGGTGAGGTGTGCCTATTAGGAAAGAGATCCCTGCCCCGAAGAGCTTACAATCTAAGTGGGAGGATCAACATACATATACAAGTGGGGGAGGGATAAAGTCCTCAGACAGCTAAAAATCGTTAATAGTGCTAGTTTTCAGAAAGGTAAGATAACCGTTAGATTTAAAAGCTAATGGATGTCACCTTTCAAAGTGAAAGAGGGAGAGAGTTCCACAGGTAGGGAGCAGCAAGAGTGAATAGTTTAAGACGGGTGAATCAGTGTTCGTAGGTGGTTAGTAGAGAAGTTTGCCTTGCGAGAAGTGCAGGACATGTCCAGGAACATAAGTGACCAGGAGAGAAGATAAGTAGGGAGCTGCAGTAGAGTAAAGGTATTTAAAGGTTAAAAGAAGGGTATTGAAAATAATTCTTTGTTTGATGGGAAGCCACCCAATGGACTGTATCAGGGGTATCAGGGCTGCGGGTTCTCTTTTGAATGGAATTATCCGAGCTGATGAGTTTAAGATAGACTGGAGAGGGGAGAGGTGACAGGCTGGGATTCCAAGTTGCAGAATGTTACAGTAGTCAAGAAGGAAGATTATAAGGGCATACATGAGCATTTTATTTGTGGAGCGAGAGAGGAAAGGACAGATCTTCGTAATATTGTCAAGGAGCTACAGCACGTACAGTTTTCATTTGCCAGGTTAGTCCTGGACTAATCCTTTATTAAAGATAGTGGTGAAGCCAGGAGGAAGACTGGCAAAATCAGTTTTATTTGGGCTAGTGCTCCTCACAGAAACAATATTAGGGGGTAGTAATTACCAGGCCTATATCCCTTTACGTATTTTTTATTTTAACTGTATAAAAAACTTTATACACATAGTTATCCTTTAACCAACACTGGTGCAGAATATAATATGGGGTCTAATATGGGATTACCAGTCTTTGTCAGCTGGGCATGAGGGCATGTGTGTGTGCTAGACATGGGGAAATTTTATATTAACTGGTCTGAGTATGCGTCTGGCTTAATGTCTAGTGTAATTATAATAAAATTAATTTAGTATATTTGTTATGATGCAATTTCTCTAGAATTCACAGTAATTCACAGCAAGGAAGAAACCTTTCAATATTACTTGGGTGATAATATGTATTTTTAAATGCCTTTTAATAGTCCATGGTTTTCCACAATACCACAAATTAAGTTTACGATCCAAGCCATGCCACTTTAACTTAAATTTAAAAAAAAAAATGCTGAAAAGTTACCCCATGTTACCAGAAAATTTAAGAGATAACCCTTTATATATGACAGAGTCTGATTAGCTAGTTTTCCTGGATTCATTCTAAAGTGACATTTGGATCTGTTTGGGATGGAAGTCTGTCTACCTTGTGTTTTATCTGGTTAGAAATGATTAAGATTGCAATCCATGTGAACACCTAGCTATGATGTAAGCAGTAAATTCCATGCTTGGCTAATCTTTTAACTAATCTGTGTACTGATCGTTTTGCCCTTGTCACATTCTGTTGCAGTGCTATTAACTCTTCAAAATTATTATAATCATTAGATTATTGATCTGCCTCTGTAGGTATACATTTGTTTACAGTAGGTATGTCATTTGTTTACAGTAGAATTGTCCAGTACTATTTTTCTTTTGTAAACTGCAGTTTATATGAATCCATCTACGTGCTAATTTTGTACCAGATTATGGGCTCATTCGTTTTTTTAAAAGTATATCCTGTTATATAGACAGGTAAGATTGTTGTCATCAATTAGTCTATAGACATTCTTGAATAAACCATCATATACTTTTGGTATACTATTGCAGGCAGTTCCTGGGTTATAAACCAGATCGGTTGTGTAGGTTTGTTAAATTTAATTTGTAAGTTGGAAAAGGTACATATACCCATTAAATGCCACTTAGGGCTAGGTGCCACTATTAACGCACAATAGAGCATGCAGGATTTTTGCAAAATGCTGCTGTGCGTGATATGCTGTGTGCGATGCAAACCTTCAGGTATGTTATTGGGACACACAAAATGTTGGTTTATAACGGATTGAAGCCCAGCACACATAGTGGGACCACTGTTATAGTATTGCATTGGCAACATGAATTGGACACGTGATCGAAGCGCAAAAAACACTCAATCCGAAATGCCCTAAAGGTGCCCATACTTTACAGCTTACCTGGTAGACTGATCCAGGACATACAATCATTTTCGGATCTTCTTTGCAACCCACATATGATCGCAAAATGAATGGTATTGAACAGGACCTAGCGATCCTATACCAGCTGCAAAGAAGATCCGGGAAATCGGTTCCTCTGAAATTAAATGTATGTCGTGGATCGGTCTGCCAGGTAAGCTGTAATTTATGGCAGCCTTTAGACAGATGTTCACAGCATTCAGAAAGGGATTGTGGTGCCGGACAGCTTTACAATCCAGCTTTTTTTAACAGGTGCGTCTTGTATAGTGCAAGGTGGGTAAAGAGGAGTTTTGGGGGCCCATTAAACAGTGGTGGGTATTAACCACTGGTATACTACCTGGCTGTACTCTCCTGGAGACCCCATGCTGTACAGTATTTGCCCTTATGCCCCTTTATTTGCTCCGTTTGTAAAAAGTAGTAGTTGTATGTAATTTGTATGATTGTAACCCAGGGACTGCCTGTAATAATGCCAGAATGAAAATGAATGCATAGAAGGTGGATGTGCAGCTAACAAATGAAACTGCTTTGCACTGGTGACACATAAAATGCTCAGGGTTCAGGCTGAGATAACAGGGCTTGGTAATAAGCTTATTGGCCCAGAGCTATTAAGATCGCGAGATGATGGGCTTATTGAGAGGTCATATCTACTGCTACATGTTTCATTGTATGTTGCTTAGTTGGGGAGGGATAATTCAAGGGCTAGGCCCCACTGCTGCCATTCAGATAGCATTTTGTAACCAGATTGCTATTTGCAAAGAGCATGCTAGTGCAAAACATTGCAATGCATTTATTGTTTGTTGCAGTAGGTCCTCAGCCCTAAGGGGGGTTTAATCCCCCCCAGAAAGGCAGCCACAGCATCTGGAACAGTGTTGGCGAACCTATGGCATGCGTGAGAGAGCAAACAAGCCTATGGCTAGAGAGCAAAACAAGTATAGATTCGCTCTAGCACACCAAGGCTGGCAATTGCCAATAATCAGTAGGTGCAATCCTCCAAACACCCTATACCCTGGGGTTGATAGAATCCAACCTTAAAGGGTATGTCCACCGTAAAAAAAAAAATTTTCATATAAGATTCCCCCTGGTCTCCCAGCCCCAACCGCTATATTTATGTTTTAAGAAAGCCCCCCAAACTCTACTTACCTCCCCTCTTTCCTCCGCCGCGCTCCCGGCCCTCTGCTTGCGAGAAAATGCAAGCAGAGGGGCGGGACCGGCAGCCGCGTCTGTGATTGGCTGAGCGGCAGCCAATCACGGACGCGGCTGCCGGCAGCTCACTTCGGCGGAGGAAAGAGGAGAGGTAAGTAAAGTTTGGGGAGCTTTCTTAAAATATAAATATAGCGGTTGGGGCTGGGAGACCAGGGGGAATCTTATACATTAAGGGTTTAAAGCGAGGGAGGGGGAGGGAGGGGGAGAAGGGCTGCAGTACGCATGCCAAACTTCTCCCATGCCAAACTATATGGACTCTGCTATCCTCCTGGTGGGCAGTTTTTGGGACTTTGGGGGGGGGACTACAGGAGAACCCTATGGAGCTGGGATGTGAGGTAAGGATTACACTACACTACATGGTGGGGCCAGTAGTTGGGGGGATTATAGTTTTGGGGGTGGACATGCCCTTTTAAAAAGTAAGAGGAGAACACTACATCAGTGTATCAAAATGTATTGTGCAATAATTCAATGTTAATCTATAATCAATTCTATCTATTGTATCTGTCTATGTCTATTTGTCTATCTGAGTTGTTTTTTGTAAAGTCAGACCTCAGTATTCATGCTGGCACTATACAATATATAAGTGGGGTTTGGGTTTCAGTTTGGGCACTCTGTCTCTAAAAGGTTCGCCATCACTGATCTGGAATAAGCATGGTTTGTGCATGACAGACTTTACACCATGCTGCTTGGTGCCTGTTATGTAAATATATTGATTATATTTCTCACACGCTACATAGCTTGGCTACTATATGTATTCACACCAAGGTAACCACAAAACAAAATAATGACCAGCCTTACATTGTGCTCATTTTCTAGATTAGGATTGTCTATCTTTCATCCCATTCAGTGGTGTTCACTGGACCCCCCAGCAAAACTATGATGGGGCCCCCTATCCGTGCTTCATCCATAGTGGTTTTCTGGGTGGAGGCTATATCTGTCAAAAATAAGAAGACAGGGCCCCTTGGCTCCCATGTATTTGCCCCTCCCATGGAAATTACTCTCCTGGTCACATTAGATGCTTTCTTGTAAGCAGGAAGTAGCAGGGCTTTTGTCCGATTCGGACAAACAAACGGTCGCGCCCGCAAAAAGCCACCATACAATAATTCAGCCCTACCGACCGAAACACTGAAATGTCAGTCGAGCCGAATTATTGTATGGTTTGTACCCAGCATTAGGCTGGGTACAAACCATGAGATATTTCCAGCCAACTGACCAATAGTAACGTGTAATGGTCGGTCGGAAATATGTTATGGTGTGGGGCTGTCGGCCGCAAGCTCGATAGCTCGGCTTGTTGAAAATCAAGTAGTGAGCGCTCGGTAGGGACAAAAACTGGTGTGCACCCAGCCTTATATTCCACTAGGCCTTATCAGGAAACAGCAGCCAGTCTCAGCATCAAAGTTGATTCCAGTTCAAAGCCGTGTGTACCATATCTCTCTCTCTGTAGATTTGGAAGTTAATTGCTACTGGTTCTGTTATGGATTTTGTTTTTTTGTAGTAGCAGAAATGTGTTGGCGTTAGGATATAATTACTCAAATACATCTGCAGGTTTCGTGTACACGATTAGTGACAGTTTTTATATCTTAAATGTATTTCTTTAATATAGCCAAGGTCAAAGGTGCAGTTTCATGAAGCAATGAAAAACTGTATGTTCAAAGAAAGCTTGCTGGATATAACCACCCCAAAGGATAAACAGATGCAGAACACATTCTCTTGGGATATATATTATATATAGTGTAATGTGCACTAATTTTACAAGTTAATTCTTATTTTCCAATGTTTTAAGGTTTTATATGCCCTTTAAAAGAATAGTTCACTGCAAAAGTGAACTATTCCTTTAATGTATTGATTGAAGACTGGGAGGTTAAGGAGCTATGTCTTACCTTCCGTTCTTCAATCAATGCCTGGGGAGCCGGGAATGAATAAAGAAGAAACTTACCTTTCACGCAATCCATAGCTCCTTAACTTCCCGGTCATCAATCAATGCAGTATAATTAAAATGAAACCAATACAGCCTGCTTCATATTGTAATGGATATTCTGACCAGCCTTGCATTGTACACATTGTAATGGTCGGGATGTGAACTTTTGGCACACTAGATGTTTGAAAAACTACAACTCCCAGCCTGCCTAGTTTGCAGAATGCAGCGAGTTGTCATTTTAAAACCTGTGAAGAGCTGCAGGTTGGACATACCAGATATGTGTGTTGGTTTAATGGGTTGTCTTACGTGGACCTCCTAAATTGCTACTGGTCCTGTTGTGTTTGTTTTTTGTTTGTTTTTTTGGTAGCAGAAATCTGTTTACATTAGGATATAACTGAAATACAGGTTCCATGTACATGTTTAAAGGGCATGTCCACCCCCAAAACTATAATCCCCCCCACGAATGGCCCCACCATGTAATGTAATAAAATCCTTACCTCACATCCCAGCTCCATAAGGTTCTCCTGTAATCCCCCCCCCCCCCCCCCAAAGTCCCAAAAACTGCCCACCAGGAGGATAGCAAGTCCAATAGGACTCTGCCTCCTATCTGGCCTCCGGGAGAAGTTTGGCATGCGTACTGCAGCCCTTCCCCCCTCCCTCTCCCTCCCGTTTTGCGATCTCTCCCCCTACCATAAAAACCCTTGCCATATATAGAATATCTTCCCCCAGCCCCAACCCAAAAAAATAATTTTAAGAAAGTCCACAGAACTCTACTACCATCCCTCTCTCCTCCGGCATTCTGAGAAGCCGGCAGCCACGTCCGTGATTGGCTGCCTCTCAGCCAATCGCGGACGCGGCTGCCTGGTCCCGCCCCCTGCTTGCAGTGTCTTGCAAGCAGAAGACCGGGCGTCGGAGGAGAGGGAAGGTAGTAAAGATCTGGCACTTTCTTAAAACTATTTTATAGCGTTGGGGCTGGGGAAGATCTTCTATTATATGGGAAAATTTTTGTTATAAGGGTGGACATGCCCTTTAATGGCCTTTTTTTAATGTATCTTTAGCATGGTCAAGTGTCTAAAGCTACTGTAGGTACAGACATCACAGATTTTTGAAAAATGACGGACAGGATATGTAAGATATTAGGGGGAACAACACACAGTCCCGAGCGTTCTCCCTATACACAGCATAGGGAGGACATTCAGGACTATGTGTTTTTTCCCTCAACCACAGCCGACTCCCTCTATAGGGAGTCTACCACTGCGGAGGGAAATTTATAGTCTTTTCCAAATGACTGCTCTGCCGACCCAAACGTTCAGCAGCATCTCGTTCGGGAAAGCCGCCACACACAGTGCCGATAAAGCTTCAATACCCTTGGATCTGACGGTATCTGGGCTTTATTGGTACTGGGTGTATTTAGCTTAAGATACAGTTTCATGGACCAATGAAAATCATTTGTTTGTGGAATTCAGTCAGATGAACTGGATCTAACATTGTTTGCTATGCTTTTTGTTTATTTGGTTCCATTCTTTACATGACACAACTCTCTGTTCTTCAGGTTTCACATATTTGGGAGTGGCTGTGATTCTGCAATGTCTGCCCACATTAGATTTTATTTTATTTGGCTGCTTTGTTGGGTTTGTGTCTACAAATATTGTTTTGGCAGTGGTGACATGACCAGTGACATAGCTGAGTAATAATTATACAATAAATAATGTACCCTATACTGAAAAAAATATTTAGATATCATCCTAATATTCCTCAAAGGGCAGATATCTCTATCCTTGTTAGAGTTTTGAGCACTTCTATAATAATATTTATTTCCCTCTTGTATGAATAATATGTATTAAAGGGTCACTATACTCCCTAAAACAACTTTGCATTTTCTGAAACTACAATTTGAGAGAAGTAAAATGATGGCACTCACATATTTATCTGTTTGTCATTAAATTATTAATGTTTAGTCAGTGCTCCTAATTGCCTGCGACACTTATAAATTCTACACAGCCTCACCATAGACGCTGCTCTGCTTACACATCTCCCCCCTTCATTCATTGCTCTGCTCATTCTCTTAAATTTTGCAGAAAGTGTGCTGGCAGGCAAAGATCCTAGTTAGTGGTCAGGGATAGGACATATACAGGGGTGTAGGGATCACCATAGCAACCAGCGATTCCTGGCCCTGACTCCCTGAAGGGGTAGGGGATGTAAAATTATCGATCACTTGCCTGTTGGTGGAGGCTGGTCCAGGCCTAGCGCTGCGGCCGTGCTGTGTCTACCGGCTCGTCCTTTTCTTGATGCTGTACCTCCTTGTCCCTCCTGACGGGTCCTGGACTGCGTAGCGCCTCTTCTTTTTGGCCTGTTCAGGGAAAAACGCCCTGGGTGGTCTGCTCTACGACCTGTTCTGTGTGATGCTCCTTCTGCCTCCACCTGCAATAACTCTCCTAGTTGGCTGTGTATCCAATCTCTCCCTTGTGCCTTCGCCACTTCCTTGAATCGCCTGGCCAGCTCTTCAATGGATTCTGCCATGCTGGGAACTCAGTAGCCACCTGCAGCACCTGTGAACTCCAAGGCTCCAACGGCTAAGTGCACTTCCTGGCGCGAATGCTCCCTCAGTATCTTGTTTCGGATCTCCCAAGGAGCGCGAGACCCGGCCCCTGCTCGTGGACGTCACGTCCCTGCGACCGCCGGCGCGCACCCGCTCGCTGCCGGCTGCCTTGCCCGGATGCTATCCCGCCTGAAGGGGGAGGAGGCTGTTCTGCCCTAGCGTCCCTGCCATCGGTAGGACCTTAAGGGAGGGGAGTTAACCCTTTGCCGCTGGGTCCCCATTCCTGACCCTTGTCAGGGCACATTACCCAGCACTCTGGGCTGGTCCATTTTGCGCCATTCTCTTAAATTTTGCAGAAAGTGTGCTGGCAGGCAAAGATCCTAGTTAGTGGTCAGGGATAGGACATATACAGGGGTGTAGGGATCACCATAGCAACCATAGCGATTGCTATGGGACCCAGAGTCAAAAGGTGCCCTACCAGGTCCCCTGCAGACGTGTCCACCCTGTAGTTCAGTCCCACACCCTTTCGTTTTACTTAAACCTTTCAAAGAGGCCCCCAGGCTCAGATATTCTACGTACAAAACCGCGGCTCCTCTCTTCATCCTCTGCTACTGTGCATGCTCCTAACCAACCAGCTCACAACAGCATCAGAGGAGGGGTGTCCATGCCAAAAAAGGAATTGGGGGGTTTATAAGTAGAATATCTCAGCCTGGGAGCATCTTTGAAAGGTAAACATAAAATGAAAAAGGGGTTTGTGGGCACCCTCTTAGGAGGGTGGACATGCCCTTTAAATAACCTTCCCAGGTTGGGTTGAACTACAACAAACTGGTTTTTTTTGTGGGTTGAGGGGCCCCATCTAAAACCTTGCTATAGGGCCCTGCGATTCCTAGCTACTCAACTGGACACATATTATAATTTCTGCTTCTGGAGTGGCAGGTCTTTTCCTGTAAATCCTGTTATTTAAAATTATGATTTCTCAGAATCTACAGCTCAGATTTAAAAGCCCAAAAAAAGTTTTGGAGTAAACGGATCTTGTTGTATCCAAAGGTACAATTTTGAAAATTTGATTTTTTTTTTTTTTTTAATGTAAAGGTACCCTTTACTATATAGTGTGTGATAATACATTTTGGTTCTGCCCCGTGGAACACAAACTGACTTTCCTAGGGTCATTTAAGAACTGTGTGTTTAATGTTAATTCTGTTAATAGTGGACGAGCACTTGAGATTTGCTCAGAAAGGTTTTCCTGTTTAACCTGGCGACATCAATAGACCTCTTCACTGTGAGATTTCTCACCACTGGAATGCACAGCCACTCAATATCCTCTAAGCCCTGCTTTAATTGCTTTTAAGGTTTTCAAAAAATCCATAGTAAACTAAAGAATTTTGGAACGCTAGCAGAAGATGAACTTATAAAGTTCTAAGTTGAAATACCTGTAATTTTATTATAACTTATTTATTTCTCCTTTGTTTTTGTGGTTCCTATAAATGTTTGTGTGTCTTTTGCTACACTGATTTTAACATATTTACTCCTTCTGTGTACCTTTTTTATTTGTATTGCACACTTTAAAAATTACTCATATGTACGGCCAGGCCACACGAACACGATTTTCCGGCATTTGTGTGTGTGATTGTGCAAGTGATTTTTAAATATAATGGAAATCGTGGAAACACAAAAATTCCTGGGATTTCCAATGCGTATGCATGTCTGTTATGGTAATCACCAATTTTTTCCATGCATTTCCATAGCGGAAGATAGCAATGCACGACAATGCACCAGAATTGCACACTCAATCGTATGCGATAATGCAATTCCGGTGGGTTGCAGTGTGACCACAGCCTAATAGAATATTTTGTAACAATGGTGACTGTGTAACACAAATGGTATTTGAAACAGATGTGTTCTTTTGGGGTAGGAAACAATTAAAAAAAAATTATATATACGAATCAGAGGGCTTCAGTTTTCTTCTTTAGGTTCAGGTACTTAAGGTCCTCACCCTGGGTACTATTAGCTGTGGGGGGGCTTGGTGGTATGGAAGGGTTTTTAGGGTATTCGCTGGTTTCATGTATGGAAGAGTTTTATTGCCTGTTAATAGCACGGACAAACTTTTGCACCATTTATTAAATCAGAACCAATATTTTCTATTGAAAAAGTCATATTTGAGCATGGCACAATTATAAAGTGAGATAATGTCTTCTTTTGATTTAATTTTTTTCTTGTATAACAAAAGATATTTTGTATATTTAAAGGGCATGTCCACCCCCAAAACTAAACTTTAACCCCATACTGGCCCCACCTGTGCAACTTTAAAAAATCCTTACCATACATCTCTGCTCCAAATGGTTTTCCTGCAGTGCCTGTCCAAAGTCCTGTAAACTTTACAGTAGGAGCTGTCTTCCTGTGTTAAAGGTTTCCGCCTCCTCCCTGTCGTCTGAGAGGACAGTGGCATGTGCAGTGGAGCCCTTTCCCCTCCTCCCTCTTTCCCTCAGGAGCCCTCTTTGCTGCTGGGTACCCTACCTCTAAACCCTCTAAGCATATGGTAGGGAACCCTATCCCAACCCAAACCACCAAGTCTGTGTGTTAAAAAAGTGTGCAGAACTCTACTTACAATCCTTTGTTCCCCCGGCGTTCTGTATTGCTGCAGAAGATAGGTAATTCCCACTATTGGCGCTGCAGTCCGGTCCGTTATTGGTTCGCATGCGTGCACATGGAGTATCACGCACCACAGCCCATTGCATAAATTCTGAATGTGCTGGTGTGCGTAATAGTGGAGGTTTGGAGCTATGGCTTTTATTGTCCAGTTAGCCAATAAAAGGTATCACTGCTCTACTTTTCTTCTCTTGTTTGTGGCTAACACCGTATAACCTTAACTATTGCTAAGTCTTATCTCCTGTTCTCCAATTAAATGATCAGTAGCAGGCAGAAATTAGAGGACTTATCAATTACGCTCCTCTACTTTTCCTCTCACTGCTCCCGATGTGCCATTGCAATGAATGTGCATGTACAGTAATGTAAACACCACCTAGTACCCACAGGTTAATCATGCACTGAACCCTAGTACACACAGTTAATCAACATTCACAGCAAAGAAGGAGGTGAGACGCAGCATTTTGTATCTATGTGAATGTGCACTATTGGGACACTATTATCTGGTGACTTAAGTTCCCATTTAAAATATTAATGTCATGGGTAGATAAATTATTTTTACACAAGGAGACCAATATACTACTGTAGGAGCAAATATTGCTGATTTCATAAATATGGTAAAAGTAAGTTTCCTAGTGTAAACTATTAGACACATTGAAAACCTTATTCCTGGAATATTGTTAAGCCCTGCCATATGTAATGAATTTGCCATAAAAGAAACTGTTTAAAGGGTATGCATGTCCATCGATTTATTTCACTTTTTTTTTAACTGGTTAACTGAAGAATGGGAGGTAAATATGCTATGTCTTATCTCGTGTTCTTCAATAAAACTTGCAGGAGAGGAGGAGAAACTTACCCGTATCGATCCAGCATGGCTGGAGGGTTCCAACGCCACTGACGTTCTCCAATGCATCCCTAGTCCTTTGCATTGTGCGCCCAGTGCAAAAGAGTGTGGATGCGTCGGAGACTGTCAGAGAAGCCAGCGCAGGATCGATCCTCAGATAAGAATGGGAGGTAAGACATAGCGCATTTACCTTCCAATCTTTAGTTAATCAGTAAAAAAGAAAGGTAAATAAATCGATGGATATATCCTTTAATCTGTTGTTTGATAAAAGAAGAATAAGAAGATTCTTGCTGTAGGCACAGAGCATAATTGTTCACATAGACTTAATTGTTTAAATGATTGGATACATTAATGTTGTTTTTCCTGTTGCTGATTATTTTTGTAAAGCACGTATTTTGTGCAATAAATTCATTTATTACTTATCTTGTATTAGTAGACTAAGGTGCCCATACACTAGTAAGCTATTAGATAGATTAGAGATCATCTACAGATAAACATCTAATCTATCTAGTATCTATAGCACTGTCTCACATTTGTAACGTTCCCACAATGTTATTGCCTGTCCCATTCGTTTTGCAATCGATTGCAAAAAAAGAACATGTCAGGCGGTCACTCAAATGTTGCGGGAACGTCAGAAGGTGACTTCCTAATGTATGGGCAACTTTTGAGGTGCACCAAGTTTTGCAAGCACAGTTTGTACCACACCCATTGTATGACACGCGCCAGTAAAGGTTTTACTGGGTAATAGTGCTGCACCACTCCTAAAGATGGGTAAACCCGAGGGGACCTTCTGTCCCGACCGAGAGTTTGCTACTTGCGAATGCTCACCGGGACAAATGACTGTCTGTCACATGACTGCTGTACTGAGAGTTTGCGCAACCAATCGTTTGGTCCCATAAGGAACCACACAATCGCCCATGATTTACCCACAGGCCCAATCGCCCCCTCCCACACCGACCGATACACAGCACTATCAGTTATTCGGACGAAAATATTGTATGGTGTGTACTCAGCCTAACTTCTTTATTCTCTGCAGTGAAAAAAAAACGGCAATTGATACTTTCTCTTGTATTTGTATTTTAGCATTATCCTTTTTATGTTACAGAGTTTACAGTCTGGAAATGCATGTGAACAAACACAGACCAGGAGAGTGGTTATCTCTCACAGCATGGATAAAGCTTTGAAAGAAGGTAAGTTGAATTTCAATTTTATTTCTTTAGCTTTTTCCATAAAACTATCTGTTTGCCTGGTTTATCTGTGACAGGCTGCGTAATTTAGAGTCCTGCATCGGGTCTGTTCCCGCGGGTCAGGGTTCGGGTACCCGGCATTGAGTTTGAATGGGTTGCGGGTCCGGTTCAGCTAAAGAGAACCACCTTCGCCCGCGACTGTTGTCTGTCGATTTACGTTGCGACCAAAATTGATTCTTCCGGAAGACTGTTCGCTTGTGTCGAACGGTCGGTCGGGCCAAAGAATTCGCCTGTGTGTACCCAGGCATACTGAGTTTTTGGCTGGGTAAATATTGAGTTACCAACAGCTTTAATGTACTTAGAATTTTATACAGGATGGCATTGAGGATAGGAATACAGCTGTGTTGAACTTCAACTCTTGTAGTGCCTGGGTAGGTTTTGCAGAGATAAATGAGTAAAAAACATTTAATGCTGGAGTCACTGGAAAGGCAGGGGTTAAACATTTTAAAGCCTTATAATCTTTTTTACACTTATTTACAAAGGGATAATGTGAAAGAAATTTTGGGGGGTGTCAAACAGCCAGTCAACGCAAACAATTTAAAGGGCATGTCCACCCCCAAAACTAAAACTTGACCCCATACTGGCCCCACTGTGTAGTTTAAAATAATCCCTACCTTACATCTCTGTTCCTTATGGTTCTCCTGCAGTGCTTCTTCAAAGTCCAGGAAAGTGAAGAGGAGGAGGTGTCTGTCATCCGGTCCCTGCTATTTCCTTAACCTCTGTAAGGCAGTGATATGCGCAGGGTAGCCATTTGAGCCAATCACAGTCGCGGCTGCTGGTCCGGCAGATGCCGCGGGAGAGAAGGGGCTGTATTGGATATATAATATACTGGGAGAGGGGAATTTACCACCATGCAATGTACGCATATCCAATACTTTCTGCACTCTTTGTAACTTTGCCACACTGTTACAGCAGAATGGCACACAGCAGAAAGGATTATGGTAACAGAGCACTTGAAAAACAGCTGAAAGAAATATAGGACAGATCTGCAAAAGGTATTGGGATGGTTCCCAGTATACTGTAGATGTCTTTTCATTCCCCCACAGAAAGTTTTTGGTAAAAGTACAGAATTACACAGGGCAGCAAACTGACCAATTGTTTTTTTAATTGGTACATAGAGACCAGAATAGTACAGTATGTTAGGCTATGTTGCCACATCATGTCTAACCATATTTGGAATTCAAAAAATTGTTAATATCTACAAATTACCTTTTAACTGTTATTCATTATGACTGTATGTATTCGGTCAGCCTTGTGTGTAATTATTGGTTTAAGCTTGTTTTGCAAACAAATCTTTCCAGAAGAAAAATAAAAGAGAAAAGGTAATGGACGGTCCCACGATTTTAAGAAATAGATTTTGCTGGGTATAAATTTGACCAAAGGTGAGGATGCATGACCAAAGGTGCATGAAGAGGCAGTAGACAATCCTTCCCTTGCTACCGGACTGTTCCTCTCTGTTATCCTGCCCCCATAAGAAAGCCCACGCATACCTATTATCGAATTTGGGTCTGTATGTATATGTAACCGGAGAGCTTGCTGTAATGAAATAAACGTAGAAAGCAACTGTAAAGGTAAATGGTACATTGTTTAATCAGCCGTTTCTGAGCTGTAAGTGAAAAAAAATCTTGCTTAACAATCCATCTTGGCTGCAGTTTGGATAGGCCTTTTGCTTTATAAATCATTCTATAAACCTAAGAACTGGGTTGAGAATCCATGTGGTAGATCAGATCATACCCTGTATTTGGGTGCAGTCTAACCTTGTTTACTGTGAGGGGAGACATGTTCTAAATTCTATGCCTTAAAAGTAGGTTAGTCACTTACCGTAAGCTGGCCATAGGTTCGGCTGTTCCCTATGCTTTCCCAAGGTGAAATACATTTTTTTGATTGTGGGATTAATAATAAATGATAAGGGTTTGATTTGCTTTGATTTTGCTACGTATTTCATGTGCATTTATTACAGCTACTGAAAATAGAGGAAAAACCTTGAAGCTTTTACAACAAAAGAATATTTGGTTAAATACACAGTACCTGCTAAAGATATTATAGCATGTTAAAAATTAAAACTTTGTTTTATTAACCTGGGGTGTTGAACCTAAATAGAGAATCTGTGAGTAATGAAACAGAAGGCAGCAATAAAGATGTTTTTTTCTTTGCAATCGTGCACAGCCTATATTTTTGTAATAAAAACTCTGTTGTGTTTGTATGGAATTCTCTTTGTAATACATAACAACAGGGGACACAACGAGGATTGGGAGATATATGGTATCATCTTTGATGATTTTTGCTGTACTATTTCCATGCAAACGATACAATTTGCCTGGACTTTCTGATCACAGGGCAGATTGGGCAATTTATCAATCCATCCGTCTCTCTGTATCCAAGTTTAAAAGGTAACTGTGGTCTCCAATTTTTCCAAACAAGTTAGGGTTATATAAAAAGCCCTTCCATCGTACCTTCACAATGAATCCTAAATCACATCTCTAGATGTGATTTAGGATCTTGCAAATCCTGTCTGTCATCTTTCACTGATCTGTACTGTGTACCCAGCTTTACAGTCTGAAAAGCCGAGATGGACTGAGATCTAATTGGGTCATGGGCAGGGCTGACATTTGGCGCCCCCTTTTTCTGGTATTGTATGGCTGTAGTACCTTGCACACCTGCAATGTACAGAAAGATCCCACTGCTCCAAAACATTTTTCAGATTTTAAATCTGAGCTGTAGATCCTGAGAAATCTTCATTTGAAATAACCGCATTTACAGGGAAAGACCTGTCACTTCAGAAGCAGAAATTATAATGTGTGTCCTATTTGTGACCCCTAACTCTGATGTTAAGCTGCCTGCCAGCACACTTTCTGCAACAATTAAGAGAATCAGCAGAGAAAAGAAAGAAGGGGGGAGATGTGTAAGCAGAGCAGTGTCCATGGTGAGGCAGTGCAGAACTTATAAGTGTCGCAGACACTACAAGAAGGCAGTGAGTAAGGGGGGTGGGGGCAGTTAAGAGCACTCACTAACCATTAATAATTTAATGACAAAGCAAGCACAGATATGTGAGTACCGCCATTTTACTTCTCTCAAATTTCCGACACGTCCAATCGTTTGTTTGTACGATCCGGACGAACGAACGATTGATGACGGTCTCGGCCACCCGCCCCACACCAGCCGATATTTTCGGCCGACCTACCAAAAGTGCCGTGAGTGCTTAGAGTCTCTTTGGGAGATCCTTTTCTCCAATATTTACAATTTTTTAAGCTTTTTGTCTCATAGCACCATCATGTTTGTATTAGTGTTGTTCACCTGTTTCTATACTATATATATATTATTTTTAGGCTGTCTCTAAAATACTTGACTGGCTTTTTACTTTGCATAATTTGTAACTACTCCAATCCTTATTTGATATATTGCCTTGGTGAGTGGTGTTATTAACCATAAGATAACATAAGCTGGGTACACACAGTACAGATCATTGAAAGATGACAGACAGCCATCTTTCAAAGATCTGCATACACACAGTCCCGAGCGTTCTCCCTATGAACATTATCGGGACTGTGTGTTTCCATAGGGAGTCTAGCGAGGCCGATGTAAATTTTCAGTCTTTCCCGAACGAGCGTTCGGCGGCCGCGCTCATTCGTGAAACGAAGGTGCACACATAATGATAAAGCCCCGATACTGTCGGATCCGACGGTATCGGGGCTTTATCGTTACTGTGTGTACCCAGCTTTACATGGAGCTAAGTAGTAGATGGTGTATTGCGGTACTATTACTATCATTATTATTATACACATAAAACCATTTTGACGTTAACTGTAATCTAAAAGGGGTAATGATATTTCTAAAACAATAACCACAATAATCACAATAGAAAATAATTGGGACCTTAATGCAAAGCAGTGTAGCAGTCCGAAAAAAGAAAAATGCTGTTAAATTAAAGCAGCTTTGTAAAACATTTTGTCAAAGATGGAATGGGAACTGCATAATTAGCAGAGCTTTTCTTTTCTGCACAGAAAGAGTTCTTATCTCTGGACAAAACTGTATAACAAATGCCTCTGCAAGTCTGCAGTTATCCGGTCTAACTTCTTTTTCTATTGACCTTTGTATTAACATATAGATGAAACTATTTCTGCTTTCCTTTATACTTTTATTTCAAAGGTGCATTTTCCAGAATATTTATTCCATCAATTTTATTGAACAGGATCCTGTAGACACAGATTTATTGAATTAGAAAAGCAACATGCTTCCTGCAGGCTCACACAGAATGTTATAGATGTCTGAAAAACTGACATGCATGGAGTGTAAAGTCATTTGTAATGACAGCTTTGTAAGATTGCAGAGACCGAATACTACTGCTGTCCTTCTGAACCTTATGACTCATCTGGTAATTGTCCTTTTTATTTACAGCTGCTTCTACCACTTGCAGTTATTAAAAATGATGCTTACTCATTTATTTTGTTTTGCAATAATTTGCAATTTAATTACTTAATGAGCCATGTTTTTAAACATGTATATAAATGGATTTGTTACTGTGATTTTAAATTGCGATCTTTTAATTGCAAATTTTTTTTTTGATATTCAGTTTAATTGAAGAACGGGAGGTAAAGGAGCTGTGTCTTACCTCCTGTTCTTTAATAAAAGGTACTTACCCCATTGCTTGCTCCTCCACCACGTAGTCTGACCGGTCCATGGGAACTCTGTATTCTATACGCATGTGAATAGAATACTAAGGGGCATATTTATAAAGGGCCATTAATACCGCCCAAAAATTACTGCCGCAAAAATTTTCACCATATTTATAGAGGCGAACCACATAAGCAACCACGAAAAGCATTACCAGGGCGCAGTATTGTAGCGAAGAGAGCTCAAACCCGACGTACGGAGCAGGGGTCTGGGAGGGGCTGCTGGGAAAGGATTGCGCCTTGTGGCCCTGAGAAGGGCCCTCTGGGGCTTAGGGGGTCCCGCAGTACCTCCGGCACTGGTGGCCTCAACGAGGCTGATGTTACCGGAGTCTTGATCCGATGCCTTCTTTCTTCACAGCTAGCAACACCAGCACCGCTGAAGTCGCCAATGCCAGGCGGGCTCACTGTGGCTGCCAGTGAGTCCACTGGCACTGCTGTTGTTAGTCTCTTCTTTCTTCTGTCTTCTGCAATGACTTCTGAGCTCCGCGGAGGATTGCAGCTCTTAATATAGGTTTGCAGAAAGTCCTAATACGATTCTGATTGGTCAATTTTTCAATGTTTGGTATCACATGGTTATACAGTACCCAATCATATTTCTGAAGTATGATTGGGAACTGTATAACCATGTGATACCAAGCATTCGAGCTGCGGGACTCCTTAAGCCCCAAAGGCCCTTCTCAGGCCTGCAAGGGCCCTACCAAGGGCCTCAATGACACTTATAAGTGCCAGGGAAGAGGGGTACTGGTTAGAGCTGCGAGACCCCTTAAGCCCCAAAGGGCCCTTCTCAGGGCTGCAAGGACACTTGTCTTAAGCCCCCCTCCCTTATATTAAGCCCCAAGGGCCCTGATAAGGGAGGGGGTTTCCCGGTTCAAGTCAGTGCCCTTGTCAGTGCCCTCCCCTCAGCGGGCTGCTGGGAAGGGGTCGTGCAATGGGTGGTCTCTGCCGAGGGGGGCAAGGGCGGTGTGGGCCTACACCTGTTGCGCCCCCCTGGCGAATGCGACCACCTGCGGCGAGGTGGGCATGCCTCCTGTGGCAGGTGCGACCACCCGCAGCGGGTTGGGCGTACACCCCCGACCCCTGGCGATCTCGGCTGTTTTTGCCATCTTGAAGGTGGCAAAGTGAAATGGACGAGATAACCGCCACTTTATAAATAGAGGCGAGCAGTAACTGATGCGATGTTAACGAGGGGTTAACTTTTCGCGCCCGGATTTCGCCCTTTAATAAATCACGTTAATAGCGATTTTGGCAAAAACGTCCACGAAAAGTTAACAGCCGTTTATAAATATGCCCCTAAGTCTGTTGGGACATGTCAGACTACACGACAGAGGAGCGAGTGATCGGGTAAATACCTTACATTCTCTCCCGGCTCCTGCAGGTTTTTTTGAAGAATGGGAGGTACTGTAAGACACAACTCCTTTACCGTTCTGAATACCAAAAACATTTTTTTGTAGTGGAGATACTCTTTAAAGTGTTTTTGTGTCCATCAAGGTACACACAACTCCTCAAGGGCTTATTTTGTACAGGAGGATGGAAGTCTGATAGAGGCTAATTGACCTTCTAGGATTGAATTGTGTTGTGTTACTATAAGGCCTAAGCCATCAAATGCAAAGCTAGAAGCATGAGCTGGAAATAGTAAGAGTACCTGATAGGGAATATGTATGGGAGTTAATGCACAGTAGCCATAGTTTAATTCGATAAATCAATCAACAGGTTTCTAGTTCTCTACAGCTATGACTTACTGTTACACATAGTGGCCTATTTAGACTTGGGAGTATTAAATTAAGAAATCTAACTTACCAGGTAATTCAATAATTTTCCATAGTAAAGTGATTAAAGTGCAATTCTAACCCCAAAGAAAGTTATCTTTACCTGTTTTTCTGATCGCCTTGAACAAACACACATCGCCTTATCCTCTCTGGCTCTGGTGTTAATCTTCCCAGTTGTTCGTGGTAGCAGCTGGTAGTCATGGCCTAACAGTGATGTCACAGCCAGGGCAGTTTCTAGTCATCTTGGTGCCCTAGGGTGATCAGATCGCAATCCCATCATGCTTAAAAGTGCAGTAGTGTGGCCTAGCCCCTCAAGAGTATTGGTATTAAAGAAATGGTTCACATTTAAAAAGTGAACTATTCCTTTAATAAATTGATTGAAGCTGGAAGGTTAAGGAGCTATGTATGTATTGTATTGTATGCTATGCCTTACCTCCCGCTCTTCAATCAATTGAGCAGGAGCCACGGATGAAGGTAAGTATATTTACCTTTTGCGCGATCCATCACTGCAGGGACGAAAATCTCCAACTGATTCCTGGTTCTGATCCACTATGGCGTGCATATTGAGCAATATAGTGGATTAGAACCAGGAAGTGGTTGGAGTTTTTCATCTCTGCAGCGGTGGATTGTATGAAAGGTAAATATACTTCGTCCCTGGCTCCTGCTCAATTGATTGAAGAACGGGAGGTAAGGCATAGCTCCTTAACCTCCCGGGCTTCAATCAATACATTAAAGTAATAGTTCACTTGTTCACTTTTTGAGTGAACTATTCCTTTAATACTTTCAGTGCCAGCACTTTCCCAGAGTATTGCTATTAACCATTTAGTGCCAGCAGACTTCCCCAGATTGTTGCATTAACACTTCAATGCCAGCATTTTCTCAGAGTATTGCCATTAATCCTTCTGTGCCAGCACTTTCCCACAGTATTCCCATTAACACTTTCAGTGCCAGCACTTTCCCCATAGTATTCCCATTAACACTTTCAGTGCCAGCACAGTATTACCTTTAACCCTTTCAGCTGCCAGCATTGACATGATATATAGTATGTACCGGATTTTCATGTCTCCTCCATTGAATTGTTCACTCCTCACCTACTCTATGTTCTAATTGGAGAGTTGGGTGGAAGGAAGAAAGAGGCAGGGATAGGGATCTCATGGCTGCTAGTCACAGGGGCCACTGTTATAAGGTCTGCAGCAGCTTTTACCTGGCATTTTAGAACTGCACTCTTCAGTTCTTTTAGCTGAGCTCGTCCTCCCCCCTCCTTTCTTCACCTTCAGTTCATTTGTAACATTGAATCAAAGTAGAGGGAGCTGTGTTTAGGCTCTGTACTAGATACAATGTTGCAGGTTACAGCAGACCAAGAAGAGCAGATCTAACACAGCAAGTAAAAGCTGACAGGGAGATGCCAGGGAGAACACTGGGCACCCTAGTTTAACCCAGACACCCTAGCTCTTTGCCTAGGTGGCCTATGCCTAAAAACGGTTGTGGTCACAGCCAATGCCTTATGGCTGCTCCCTGAGCAATGCCCCAGTGGTGTGAACCTTCTGGACTGGGCTAGCAAGGGTGAAGAGGAATATATCATTCCTCATTCAGGAATGACAAGGAAACAATGAAAACTATTTGTAGCTGGAAAACATCTAAATGAACATCCCTCGAGAGTAGTGGTAGTATAATGTGCTGGACAACATTCTAGCATTGTGGAATAAAAAGTAATCACCATCCTGATGGTATAGATAAGTATAGTATAATAAAGAGATGTATTGTTGTCTTTTTTCTTCTACTCTAAATCATTTGATTAGCAACAGTAGCTATGTCAGTGCAATCTGGACATCCATGTGTTTTTCCAGATTGTTCAGTTACACAGTGTTCAGGGTGGCAACATATTGTTTATTTGCATTAAAGGAATAGTTCACACAAAAAGTGAACTATTCCTTTAAAGCAGTGATTGAAGACCGGGAGGTAAAGGACCTATTCCTTACCTTCCGTTCTTCAATCACTTCACCAGGATCCAGGACCGAAGGTAAGTTTAATTACCTCACGCACAATCCACTGCTGCTCCTTTGACAACTGCCGACTGCTTCCTGGTTTAGTTGCACTATAGCACGCATGCTATAATTATATATAATTTGGCTAAATCCAAACACTATAGAATTAACTTAAAGGGGAACTAAGTCTCCAGTCAACATTTTCCTATAGACAGAGCACATTCATAAAGAGACAAAAAGCTGTGTCTCGCCTCTCCCTTTTCTGTGGCTGCTGGTTGATTTATTAAATGGCATGTCCACCCTATTAAAAAAAACTTTCTATATTTTGTAGGGCATCCCTGCCAACCCCCAACCACTATGTTGGATTACTAAAATAAGAATCGGAACTCTACTTACAGCCCTTCACGCCTGTGGCGCTCTGATCCGGCTCCCTGCTTGCTGGAACTTACAAAAAGGGGCCAGACCAGCAGTCGCGTCTGTGATTAACTGAGAGGCAGCCAATCACTGACCTGGCTACCGGCAATGCAGAGTGCCACGGCAGTGAATGGCTGTAAGTAGAGTTCTGATTCCTTAGTTATCTGACACAGCAGTTGGGGGTGGGCAGGAATGCCCTACACTACAGAAAATTCTTTTAATGGTAGATGGAAGTGCAGCCAGGGAGCGATCCAGAGGGTGGGAGGCAGGGGCGGGGAAGGGCTCTCCTGCACACGTCACAGTACTTCCAGAAGGACAGATTTGAGGCAGAAAACTTTTGGCAGGAAGACGGCTCCCACTCTTCATTTTCCTAGACTTTGGACAAGTACTGCAGGAGAATCATAAGGAGCAGAGATGTAAGGTAAGGATTTTTTTAAACTACACCCAGTAGTGGGTTAAATTTTAGTTTGGGGGGGGTGGTGGACATGCCCTTTAAATTACTTAGGGGTCAGCTCCCATATACACCTTAGCTGGAGGGCACACCCAGCTAAGTGCACAGTACACTTCACAGATCTCACCCCCTCTGACACATAATAGAATTTTTTGTGCAGTTTTTGTGTAAAGATATATAAATGCTCCTGTCCCTAACAATGATTACTTTTTTAAAATGTAAAGCAATGTATCTTTTCTAGGGTATTTCTTAGCTAACATAGATGTAAGAAAAAATTTAATTTAACAGTGGTCCAAAAGGGACTTTAGATAAATTGACAGGAATTGCTTTCCTGGGTATTTTTGCAATTTACTTCAACTATTTTTTTACATAGTTTTGAAGATATTTACATTTTTTGTGTGATATGGTAGAAGCATCACCAGATCCCCTGCACTTCCTGCTCTGAAACCATGTGGAAATCCCTATTCCCTTTGTCTCATTCTCCATTAAAAAAAGACATAAATGTACACACCTTCTCGGCTATGGGCTGTTTCCCCCTTCAGTCACTGTAACTTGATCTCTTCCTGATTTCTTCTGCTTTCTCCTGCACTGAGCATGTGCTAACCACAGATTAGAAGGAGCTAGTATTTGTGACCGCAGATTCAGAACCTCCCACCCCCTAACTTTTTGATCAGTGACTTCCTTGGCTGTGCAGCACATAGAAAGGTGGTTAATGGATAATTTTATAGGTATAAACCTGACCTTTTTAATTAAAATCAACTTGTTTGGAGACCACAGTTCCCCTTTATGTCTGGGGAATCACACCTGAAACCTCATATACCACTATCCCATCAGAACCTCTATATAAAGTCTGTACATGTATAAACTAGATTTTCCTAGAAAAATAATAGAAATAACCAAAAAGAAAAGTTGCAGTAAACCCAGTCATTAGACTGTTTTGTATTGTTCCATAAGTAAGGGGATGTGAACCTGGGACTTAATATGCTGAGTGTTCCTAAAATCATGAGATGTTCTAAAAAAATATAGGTAGATTCACAAACTTTATTTTTTAAAACAGAAGCGAAGAAAAAAAAAAGACATGGTTGTAAAACCACCTGATTATTTTGTATTGTTCCAGGCTGTCCGTAATGCACACTAGCTGAAAAATAAACTGCAGAGTTACAAAGTCTTATCAGGGACTTCTATATTGGTGTGGAGAATTTGTTTAGAAAATACTCTGTGCATAGAGACCATGAATACTGGGGTCATGGCTGTGGATCTGTAAAGAATCTTTGAAGGCTTCCATGTTGTTGCCAGTACAACTTACTGCACATTTAGTCTCCAAAAAAGCCTTGTAAACATTAATTGTTTCTGTGTATTTTCTATACAGATAGAAAGACCAATGTGGAAGCCCCTGCAGTTTATTTTCCAGCCAGCATGAGTGGCAAAAATAACAGCCTACTAGGAACAATACTGCATTTTTTTATTCACATTATGTTCTTAGGAGAAGATAGTTTCTAAATGTACTTTCTTTCTATATATAAGCTGTGGTGGGATAGTGTTTACATTCTCTGCATTTACTGATATTTTAATATTCTGTTTATTGCTTATACATATTACTGTTCATGCTAGCTAAGAAACAAAATGCAAAGCTTCCTTTTTTAACTTTTGTATGAAAAGCAAAGAAATGATTAATTTTCAGGGACAGGGGTGCCGATATGAATACAAAAGAACTACACTGAAATCCCTATCCAGTGTCTGAAAATATCAGGAACTCAGAGCGGTAACATGATTGTCTGTTGGCTTCTAGGTGGGAAGGCTGCAGTTCTTGTGAAGTGTACTGTGTACACTTAGCTGGCTTAGATTTCCAGCAAAACAAAGAGGTAGATTATGGGAGCTGACTGCTAGTGCCAACATTTTTTTTTTATTATTTTGCCAATAATTTATTTATTTTAATAAATTACCCAGCAGCCACAGCAAAGATGAGAGATAATCCATTGCTTGTTGTATCTTTGTGAATGTGCACTGACTATTGGGACAATGTTGTCTGGTGACTTTAATTAACCTTTAAAGTCTCTTCTTTGTGCTTGGAACAACCGGCCATATTGTGGGTGCAGTGCAAAGATTGAGGCACGTTAAAACCTCCAAAAGAACACACATCATTGTATTGTTTACTCTCATTTAATATACGGTAGAGGAAGCACAAAACCTTTTTTGAATATTTGATCACATTTTTTTTAAATGATGTTGTATTTCCCCCTTGTCCTTAAATATCACAATAGTATCTAACTACTAATAAACTAGGCCAGACAGTGTATAATACCATCTATTCAGATTATTAAAACCTGAGACAAATTGAAGGCAATTTTAGGCAGTAATTTGGTTTCTTCAATGTCTTAGATCACTGGATAATCAATTCTTCTTTCTTTTTTTTTTTGAAAAAAAGCGTGTTTTTCCTTTTCAAAAAACAACAATTATAGTTTGTGTGTGTAATGTATTTATTTAGAATTCTATTATAATAATTATGGTTGTTAATTATTATAATTAGCTGTGTCATGCTTTCCGAGTCCCCCTTTTTGCAAGAGAATTTTCTGTTGAAAACATTTCTTTCCTTGAGCTTCGAAGGACCCAATCGCACCAACAATCACAGTTCCTTTTTTCTGCATTTGGGTTGCAACATAATTCTAAAAATGTCAAGATCATAGTAAGCTCAGCCACCATGCAGAGTTAGTCAGGGTTATGCAATTCCAACAAAATTGAACAAATTAAAAATACATTACAAGACGCCTGAGTACATGACGAACGTCCCTTTTAGCCAACAATTTGTTTGTGTATGGATGTTTGTTCTCCGTCAGTTCATCAATGAAAAAATATTGGGCAGGGGTTTGCAGAATGTTTTTGTCATTAGGAACTAGATAACAATTTCTAGGAGCCAGTCCAACCGTAGGTAGCAGGTTTACATGACACCAATAGAGAATCCATTTAACAGGTTGAGGCCTGGTTTAAATTTCTAGGTACACTGGCTATATAGCTGTAGGGATTTGTCCAACCCTGTTGTTGTGTAATTTACACAAAGATTCTGTGGTGTCCTTAAGACACTCTAGTGTTATATGTAATATTGCTCCACGACACATCATACTTGACTTTACCTGGCATTAGGGCTAGGTGAGATACTGCGGTTTAATGGCCTGAACTACATTTTTTTTATTATCCCAAAACTTAACTAGGCTTTCTGCATTGGGTGGCCAACACTATTATGCAGGCCCCAATAAATAAGTAGTAAATCCATTACCTCAGGTAGCTTAGGTTTGTCACTTACCGTATATACTCGAGTATAAGTTGAGGTACCTATTTTTTACCTGAAATTTTTTTTAAAAACTGATTGACTCGAGTATAAGCCGAGGGTAGAAATTATGACCACTACTGCCTTCTGATTCTGTATTGTTTTGTGGCTTAGGTTTCCCTTTAAATGGACAGCAGAATTCCCATACATTAATCCCATACAGTAATAGCCAAATCCAGTACCAGTAACCCCCAATTCCTTGGCACTCGAGACGTTTGGAAACTACAACTCCCAGCATGCTTTGGTTGTTGGGAATTGTAGTTTCTAAACATGTGGGGTGGCAAGGTTCAATAAACTTTGAATTAAGCTTACTATAATTTACAATTCTCCTGACCCCCATATAGTAAAGGGTCATCTGACCCCCATATAGTAAAAGGCACTCTGACCCCAATAGTTAAAAGTTTCACCTGAGATTTGTAGTTTCAAGCTGTCACTTGCATTGAACTAGCAGCCATTTTGCCCCAAACTGAGAAGACCCATCAGATTTACAGCATCCAGATGAGCAGTGACAGTGCTGAGTGAGTCCAGCAGCCTGACTACAGGAAGCAGAAAAAAGTGTAAAGGCAGATTAGCTCCTGGAACTTTCTATGCAGAGGAAGGATTTTTTTAACACACCTACTGGTTACTACCCACAATTGCAGCATTTGGAGATAGATTAGGACTTGACCCGAGTATAAGCCGAGGTTAGGTTTTCAGGCCAATTTTAAAGCCTGAAAATCTCGACTTATATTCGAGTATATACGGTATTTAGGCTCCCTTTATTACACCCCCCCACTGTGATGGGTCTTACAATAAAGGGAAAGTTTAAGTATAACGTTTGAATTTAGCTTGAAAGTCTGCATTTTGAAAGGGAATCTGTGTGTATGTTCTGCAAGTTTAATACTTTACTATAATGAAAAAGGACATTTAAATTTCATTATACATTCTGATTAAATACATATATTTCGATTATTGTATGTATGGTTGCCATGGAAACAGAAGGGGTAGGTGGGTGTTGGAGTGTATTAGTAGGTGTGAGGTGGTAGGGGGTTTAGACCAGAAAGGTAGCTTTTTTGATGGTTTAGGTATGGTTGCTATGGAAACAGAAGGGAGGTTGGGTGTGTGGTTGTAGGGGCTATGGTTTTGCATTTCAGACCATAAAATTAATTTTGGTATGGTTGCTATGGAAATGGAAGGATGGATCAGTAGGTGTGTTTACCTGTGTCAATGTGGTGTTAGAGGGTATGCTGTTGTGTTTGTGACCATAAACGTGAGATATCCTTCATCTGACCCGGCAGATGTTTGAAAACTACAACATTCACCAACAGCAGATGGCAGAAGGGAATGCTGGGAGTTGTAGTTTACAAACATATGGAGGACCACAGGATTGGCATTCCTACTGTAAAACTCAATGTTAGACTTCATTCTAAATACATAAATCATTCCTTGTAGTTTACATATATTTATTATTGTGCTTTAATTGTATACATTTTACGACTTTTATTTTATAATTGTTTGTGTAGTTGTGTGTTTGTATAGTTGTGGGTGTTTCAGAAAGACACAAATAGGGCAATGTATAGAGAGCCGCTATTGCTCTCTATTGCCCCTGTTAGGCAATGCACTTAGCCGTTAGCAGCTCTCAATACATCGTGTACATCGTGAGTGGTTAACTCATTTCATTTCAAACCTTTAACACCAGCTTTATGCTGGCGTTAAAGATTCTGTCCTAAAGAGCTGCTATTGGCTTGTTGCATTGGTCCAGGCAGTTGCGCTACCCTGTGTTTATGCTCCACCTCAATTACCGTTAACTTGCTCTAAAAGCCCTGTAATCAGTCATTCTGCATGAGATATCTGCTTGTGTGTACCTAGCCTTCTATCCCTTTCAGTCTCATGGTTTGGACCACTATGGCTGACCTTGGGTTTTTGTAATTTTTTCATTAGATTGGGGCTGGGAAAATTCCAGAAGCCAGGTTTCCCACCTAGAAATGTACACCTGGCAACTTACATTTTATAGGGTTCTCTATAGACGTCTGTGGTACCTAAAAAAGCCAGTTACTGCTCTTACTGTCGAAAATGATTTGTCCTCTCTTACATTAGTGAATAAGCCTTGAATACCTATGTCTTTAATAACAGAATATGTAAGTGTTCATTTTGTATTATGATTCCATTATTAAATGACCAGTAAAGTACAAACAAGGTGATGCACTGAGAGAAGCTATAGCTCTAAAGTGCAGTTGAAAGGTAATAAAGCCAAAACAGGGTCTTGGTGCACCACAATTCTGTATTTACATTTGCAGGACTCTTAACAAAAGCTGTAAACGTTCCATTTTAGTGCTGTGGATCATGAATGACGCCGACCGCATCTGCCACACACAAATAAGATTGGGGGCCGCTCCAGGCCGACAATAATGTTAAGAATATACATGGAAATGTTGTGCTAAAATACTTGTGGACAGATTTAATATTTCGTGTTGCTTGTAATTCTTTTCTTCTGTAACCTTCATTTGCATACAGTAAGGACATCATGTAACTAGATAGAAAGGTCATGCTTCAATTCTGGTTCCTTTATCTTATCATTAACAGCTTTATCAGTGACATGGCTATTCCGTCTCTGTAAAGAAATCCAATTTCACTGAATGAGATTGCCCTTAGTTGATGATGAGCCATGTCACTGTGCTGATAAATGTACCTGTGCGAACTATGCACATGAATACACATTTATTTTCATGGCTTGCTATAGTAGTTTGTTGGATTGTTGATGTGTGACTTCCTGTTCGACAAATGTTTTATTAATTTAGTGTTTATTGTATTAATGTTCTGTGCAGATGCTTCCACTGGCTCACAGTAGAATCAGATGGTCTTAAAGTCTCTAATTGCAACACAGGGATGTTTCCAGTTTATTGCCTTCAGCTGCTGTACATGTTTTACTCAAAAGCGTGACATCATTTAATTTCTGTAGCTTGGAGTTCTGGGGGCAGAGAGTAGAAAATCATTCTTCTTATTAAATCAAACACTTGATTTAATAAGAAGATTTTCCTCCTAACTTTATGGAAATATTTAGTCTATTACTATTTTTCCTTACATAGGGCAGAAATTTAAATGAGGATTTAAATGATGCGGCACTGTCCAAGTAATGTTGATAGGATATGTTAAAAAAAGTCTTTGGTGTCTGCCCTGCCTCCTGTTTTATGGCATGGGCATGCTCAATATGCTTCCTTTAGGGTGCCTCTCCAACTATCTATGTAGTCTCAATTGCCCAAATAATTATATTTCTATGTATATTTCTATGAATTGCACAGTGCCTCTGATAAAGTAAAAGTGAAGTTTGCGAAATCTTAATGACTGTTGGATCAGCGCATAAAACCTGACAACAACCTCCTATTAACTTCCTGCTCCCCTGTTACACAGCAAATGTCACAAATTGATTACTGCATTGCGGGGGCATGGTAAGGATTGTGGAGATTGTACATATATTGCCCTGTTTATACTTAGGCTGGGGACACACCAGCAGATATTTCTGGCTGACTGTCCGATAGTGCCGCTGATCAGTCAGTCGGAAATATCTAATGATGTGGGTCGGCCAGCTGCAGCCTAGTTCTGATTCGGACGAATGGGTGATCGGGTCCGTTGGTAAATTACGGGCAATCTTGCAGTTCCCCCAAGGTCGGGCGATCCAAAGACATGGGTTTTCAAATCTGTTGTGTCTGAAAATTACTGCTGATCCCAGCTACTTTTGCCACAACAGTCCTTCACCCTTCCCAACCCATTGGTAAGGAAGGATTGCAAAGTGTGTACCCAGCTAAAAAGGTTTATGCCTGTGTATGTATTGGATAACTTGGACAGTGTGTGTAGTTTCTTTCCTGAAAGAGCGCGTGGCCGCTGAATGTTCAGGTGGACCTTGTGGTCGTTCAGAAAGGCCTGTAAATTTCCCTCGTCTGTGGTAGTCTCCCTATAGGGTGGGGCAGAGGGAAACGTACAGTCTTGAGGTCGGAACTGTGTGTTCACTGATTTTTGAAAACTCTTTACTGTGTGTACCCAGCTTAAGAAAACCTTTTTAGAAAATTTATAATTACCTGTTAATAATAGACTTAAGTTTTTATAGCAAATGATTTGGCTAAAAACTTTAAATCTTATTTTATTATTTATCTTCATATAGGGAAATCAGGGTGTTCAATTTCAGGCTACGCATTGATAAAATTAACTTAATTCTTGTTCAAATTGTATTTTTCAGTGTTTGACTACAGCTACAGAGATTACATCCTTTCCTGGTACCGGGATCTCACCAAGGATGACGGGCAGTTGTATCATCTGCTTTCTGATGACTTCTGGGAGCTAGCTAGAACTCTACGCAGTCGGCTCACTCATATTGACGTTGTCAGAGTGGTCTGTAATGACGTGGTCAAAAATCTGCTGACCCACTTCTGTGAGCTCAAGGCTGCTAGTACTAGGTAACAAACCAAAGTGAGCACCTGGAAATGTGTCATATTTACCTTCTTAAAAATCTTATCCTTCTTAGGAAAAATAATCTCTTCTTTAAAAGGCCTTGGCCATGAAGTAGTTAATGCCATGCAGAATCTTTCTTGTTTTTTGTGAGCAGCTCAGTAGTGCATAGCTCTTTTTGTGATGGACATGGTATGTTTCTGATTAAATATAAGTGAAAGCAAGAATTCTTTGGCAACTTGTGTTTAAGAACAGGTAGGTCACAGGCATATATTACAGATGCAACATTCTGTTCAGTGCGAATACATGTGCTTTTCAGAAAAAAGAGCAGTATTTTTTCATCCCAATGACCTTAATCTGCCAATTCAGCATTGTGTCTGTGTATAAATAAATGCAACTGAAATACTGACTTCCTGTTTGCAGGACCCCTAGTAGAGACCGTTATGGTCTTGCCCTTGACCCAGCACCTGGGTTGATTCAGTTGCTCAGTGGAGATCTGAGCATGTTTGACCCATCCAACAGCCAATCAGTAGAAATTACTATTAGGAACATTCCAAGGATGTGGTGCATCCTGGGAAGAGGAAGGACTGTTATAACCTGGAATGTCAGCTCACTAATGTCAACAGCAGGGAACAGCAAAGGGAATTAACTGATTTTTCAAGAAATTTGGAGTTTTTAGTGAAACACTGTCAGGCAAGCACCAGCATCTTTTATCTGTCATTTATGATTGTGTCCCATGGGTTCCATATTTCTATGAAATGGTCTAGGACCATGGCTATCAGGTACCTTAGCTATACAGTGTAATAGCTCTTCCTCTCTTGAAGGACAGGTTTATTTCCAGAAGCGCATGATCAAGCGCCTCACAGCCACTTGTATATGACTGCACAATCTGGTAGAGGTCCTTGATAGGCCTTTAAAGGGCAATTATAGTGAGAAAATTGTTTTTTTTTAATTTCTTCTAATGTATCCTATAAGTCATCCCATCCACCAGGGTACCTTTAGTTTCTTTAAATTCTGCATAGTCCCCGAGATATAAGCCTTTGAATATGCTGTGATTTGTAGGAGCTGCTACACCTCATCTGTCACTCAAAGGCACACACCCACACAATCCAAAGCTCCCCTGCAGTACTGTCACACACTCTCTCACCCACACTATATGTACCATGTGCAACACATAGTCAAATGCTGTAGTGCTAAACACAATCAATAAACCATTAACCCAGCAATATGAGCATAACACACTATAAAACAGCCCCTCCCCCCCCAAAAAAAATCTTATATACATACAAAACCAGTGACTCAAATGGAACACTAATACAGTATATATAATACAGTAATACAGACTATATACCAAACAAGACACACAGTGCAATCTATGAAATATATAGACTAAAGCAACTGAAATGTAACAGGACAACAAGCAGTGTCACTGTGTTTGTGAAGGTCTCACTACAAGCTGCTGTTACACTGACTCTCTCTTCAGTGATTATGATCTCAGCTAAGCAGGGGGAGAGATATGAACTTTAGGTAAAAAGTAAATAACAATTAGCAAAGTTAGAGAACAGGGAGAGTTCAGTAACTTACTTGTAAAGAATCTCAGCACCACTTGTCCTCCTCTCTCCCCCTCTGCCCCTCCCTTCAGCATATTGCTACTTTATTCCACACTTTGATTGCTTGCAGTCTAGCTCTGGAAGGGAGGGGTCAACAGGATGTCAGCACTTCATTTAAAGTCCTTTCAACTGACAATGCTCGGACTCTGTATACAGTCTGTCACTGCTTGAGGGGGAGTAGACAGAGAGGGGAGGGGGACTACACAGCTTGGTACAAACTTCTGCCAGTGTGAAGAAATGAAGCCACACAGAAACATGAAAGTAAGGCAGCTTATACTAAGTGATCTATACATTGTATACAGACAAAGTTTTTTTTTCACTATAGTTGCCCTTTAAATGGTAGACCTAAAAGCCAGTGAATGGGTTCAATTGAAGCATTATATGCCAACATGGCTTGGATTAATTTAGAGGCTTGTGTCCATATGTTTTTATTTGTGGGCAACACAATGTCATATGATACAGGGAGCCTTTATTTCCACACTTCTCCAACACCTGTCTCATTTCTATTTTAATGTCATGCTTTTTGCAGCAATGTAGCTAGCATTACTTTAACACAGGATTTGCAGCCATTTGCAAAAAGACCCACGTGATGATGCAAGTGATGTACCAACATGATTGTGGCTCTGAGAGTATGCTTCATCGAGGAGTTACATTTATAGATGTACAAATGTTACATGCTTTCATTTCTATCCATTTTATCCTATTTTAACACTTCATACATGGAACATTAAAATATCCTGCATTGATAGTCTATTTGCCCTTATCTGTTTGTACCTGTAAAATATAATGCATTAAAAATGACTTGTTTTTGATTAGTTTAACACCTTCTAAGGTGTTAGATCGTTTTTGAACTCTATTTAGTATGAGAAATCATATTTTTCCCTATTTCATCTTAGGATTCTCAAGATTGTTATTGATTTCCTTTCTGCTGGGTATCTCTGCCTGCAGTATTGCTTTTTTCAAGTTTATTATTGATCCATGTTTCTCATTTCACCAGAGTGAGTCTACTTGAAGTTGATATTATCACTTTTAATGCCCTGTTCTTATTTAGAAATTTAACAGTTCCGTAGTGTTCTTGTTCCTCCTCTGCTTCCTGGGGATGTACTTTGGCCCTGCACTGTGCTCTTCAAACTGGATACTTGTGGTTCAAAATATACTGTTCCAGTCATGGGTGTCGGCACATAGGGGCATGGTGGGGCTTTTGCCCCCCCCTGGAATTTGACCTGCTGTGCTTTGCCCTGCTCCCTGTTCTGCCTACCTGAAGTACTCTTGCCCAACAAGCAGGGACGCTGCCACGTAAGTCTAGTCTACCTGCAGGCAGCAGCATGAATGAGTGGCTCCGCAATGCGGCTGTAGGGCCCAGGGTATTGGGAATATCACTGGTTCTGCTACTCCATGCAGTCATCGGCTCTCCGCACTCCATGCCCCATAATCAGTCGGGATTGAACGTTAAACTTAATACTTTATTTTATTACAGCATTTAAAAATACAGACACTACAAATGCCTGACGCATTTCGGGTACAGCTGTACCCTTAATCATAGGCTAACTTAACCCCCATTAACCATTAACCCCACATTATCACACAGGAGTTTTGGATTCCAAACATAAAATTAATTTACTTTTAATTTGGGTAAGAAATTCCCTGGCTTGTCTGGTGCCCTCTTCCCCTCTCCCATATTAAACTTAGTGGATGGCAGCAGTAGTTTATTCAGGCAGTATGAACACCTCCAGCACCCTTTAAACTATGAGACGGCAGTACATTAAAGGGCATGTCCACCCCTAAAACCAAATTCTCCCCCACTGCTGGCCCCACTGTGCTCCAAATGGTTCTCCTGTAATGTCTGGCCAAAGTCCTAGAAAGTAAAGACTAGGAGCCTGGCTGGAGGGAAAACATTTCTGCCTCTGAGGTGTCCTCTGAGAGGTTTCTGGCTTGCTCAGTGCAGCCCTCCCGATCCCTGTTAGGTTTCCTGTGCCCCTTTTGTTAAATTCCTTTTCTGTAGTGTAGGGCTCCCTCTCCCACCCCAACCGCAATATTATCTTGTAAAAAAACTTATCCGAACTGTACTTACACAGCCTCTTCCCCCTTTCAGCCAATCACGGACGCGGCTGCCAGTCCGGCCCCCTGTTTGCAGTTTCATGCAATCAGAGGGCCGTGTCTGAACACCACGGGAAAGAGGCTGTGTTAGTAAAGTTTGGGTAAGTTTTTTTACAAGCTAATATAGCGGTTGGGGGTGGGAGAGGGAGCCCTACACTACAGCAAATTTTGTAAAAAAGTGGTGGATATGCCCTTTAAACAGTGATTTGACACCTCCTTAGCATGCTGTGGCAGCCACAGGACAGAGAAGGACAAAGAGTTCCTGTGCAGCAGTTAGTCACTTAATGAATTCACCCCTCCTCTCCTTGTGTTGGAATGTGCAGAAGCACAAGAGACTGATGTTCATGTGACCTTTCTCTGCTTCAGACAGCCGCTACACTTTCTCAAGCTGGGCATAAAGGGGAGCAAACTGGGCCATGTCTCTCTGGCTTACTGGTAACATACTCTGGTGAACTCTGCTTTTCATGAGTGCCCACAGAAAGGGCTTGGAGAGCCACCTGTAGTAAAGGGACAGAGTGCCCTTTACTACATGGGGGCCAGAGTGCCCTTTACTACATGGGGGCCAGAGTGCCCTTTACTACATGGGGGCCAGAGTGCCCATTACTACATGGGGGCCAGAGTGCCCTTTACTACATGGGGGCCAGAGTGCCTTTACTACAGGGGGCCAGAGTGCCCTTTACTACAGGGGGCCAGAGTGCCCTTTACTACACGGGGGCCAGAGTGCCCTTTACTACACGGGGGCCAGAGTGCCCTTTACTACACGGGGGCCAGAGTGCCCTTTACTACACGGGGGCCAGAGTGCCCTTTACTACACGGGGGCCGAGTGCCCTTTACTACACGGGGGCCAGAGTGCCCTTTACTACACGGGGGCCAGAGGGCCTTTACTACCCGGGGGCCAGAGTGCCCTTTACTACACGGGGGCCAGAGTGGCCTTTACTACACGGGGGCCAGAGTGCCCTTTACTACACGGGGGCCAGAGTGCCTTTACTACACGGGGGCCAGAGTGCCCTTTACTACACGGGGGCCAGAGTGCCTTTACTACAGGGGGCCAGAGTGCCTTTACTACACGGGGGCAAGAGTGCCTTTACTACACGGGGCCAGAGTGCCCTTTACTACACGGGGGCCAGAGTGCCCTTTACTACACGGGGGCCAGAGTGCCCTTTACTACACGGGGGCCAGAGTGCCCTTTACTACATGGGGGCAGGAGAATTGTAAATGATGGTAAAAGTTTATTGAACCTTGCCACTCCACATGTTAAGAAACTACATATCCCAGCAACCAAAGCATGTTGGGAGTTGTAGTTTCCAAACATCTGGAGTGCCAAGGAATTGGGGGTTACTGGTACTGGCTATTACTGATTGGGACACTGTATGGGAGTTCTGCTGTCCATTTAAAGGACAACTAAAGCCTCAAAACAACACACGAATCAGAAGACAGTAGTTGTCATAATTTCTACCCTAAGTTTATACTGGAGTCAATCAGTTTTTACAAATCTTCAGGTAAAAATAAGTACCTCGTCTTATACTCGGATCAACTATACTTGAGTATATACGGTTTATTAGGTTGGGTTTGGTATGGGGGACTGAATGGGATTGACTTGTGGGGACTCTAAGTCTAAGATTCAAGCAATGCCCATTTACAAGCCACACCCACATGTTAAAGCCCAACCGACTTTGGTGTAGCGGTGCATTTCTGTTCCTATGCCGCCCCCCCCCCCCCTGGAAAAATGTCTGTGAACGCCCATAGTTCCGGTTCATTTGGTTAAAAATCCTTTGGTTAAAAGAAATTGTCCAAAATCTAAAGTGATTGACTAGTATAAACTGAGGGTAGAAATTATGACCACTACTGCCTTCTGATTCTGTATTGTTTTGTGGCTTTATGCCCTTTAAATGGACAGCCGAATTCCCATACATAGCCCTGTAACTAAAGCCTCAAAACAATACAGAATCAGAAGGCAACAATAGATAAAATTCTCCTTCTGATTCTGTATTGTTTTTTATTGCCCTTTAAATGGACAGCAGATTTCCCATACAGTAATAGCCATACTGGAGCGCTCGGGACAAGTGTATCCAGATCTTTAAAATATAACAGACAGGATCTTGTAGATCCTGAAAAGTTTGTAATGAGGGAATTTTCATTAAAAACTGCCCAGCGGACCTGAACAAAATGGTGGCAGCACGCTCACTTGAGAAAGCTGCCACACACAGTGCTGATAAAGCTTGGATGCCGTCAAATCCAACAGTATCGGACCTTTATCAGTACTATGTGTACCTAGCTTAAGACCGGAGTGGACAAATGATTTTTGGTATTAGTAGACAATCAGAAAAAAACCTCTGTAGCCAGTTGTTTTGACATAAATAGAAACCCTATTAGAATATAAGTCATCAGAGGTAGGTTTCTAGACGTTAGCTTGCCTGGCTTCTGGGATTTGGCCCAGCCCCACAGTAAGAAAGTAGACCTAATATCTTGGGATTTTTTCTCTTTCAGTTTTTCATTCAACTTCAGTTTCTTTTCTCTCTTTTTCTTTCCATTTTTCTTTCAGACAGGATGAACAGCCAAGACCATTTGCCCTTCACCCCTGCTTAAAAAATTCAGAAGAAGAGTTAAAATTCCTACAGAACTGTGCTCAGGTTTTAGTTCTTTGTTTGGTGCCCAAAGAGATGCCCAGTCTCGGATTCTTCGCATTGTACTGTCAGAAATTCTGCAATCAAAGGTGTGTTTTCAAATTATATAATGTTCACTGAAAACTGTGTACCTTATACTCGAGTATAAACCGAGGGGTACCTATTTTACCATAAAAAAACTAATAAAACTGATTGACTCCAGTATAAAATATGACCAGGGTAGAAAATATGACCACTACTGCCTTCTGATTCTGTATTGTTTTGAGCTTTAGTTGCCCTTTAAATGGACAGCGAATTCCATACAGTAGTCCCATACAGTAATATCCATACTGGATTTGGCTATTACTGTATGGGACTACTGTATGGGAATTCTGCGTCCTTTTAAAGGGCAACTAAAGCCTCAAAACAATACAGAATCAGAAGGCAACAATAGATAACATTTCGTTCTGATTCTGTATTGTTTTAAGGCTTAGTTGCCCTTTAAATAGACAGCAGATTTCCCATACAGTAATAGCCATACTGTATATGGCTATTACGTATGAGAATTCTGCAGTCCATTTAATACTTGGCACTCCAGATGTTTTGGAAACTACAACTCCCAGCATGTATTACTAGCTGGGAGTTGTAGTTTCCAAACATCCTTACCCTCCCACCCAGTTCAGTGGGTACCTTCTTTGGCATCCGTAAGTCCTTCTGTGGCATCCTTCTGCAGTACATGAAAAATCTGGCAGCTGCTTACATGGGAAATCAGGCAGCTGCTCGCTCGCTCCCACGCTTACATACTTATGCGCCGGCTGACGTTACTACTCAGCGGGCAGTGATGTCTGACTCGTGATAAACCGAGGTCGGTTTTTCAGGCTGGTTTTACAGCCTGAAAAACTTGGTTTATACTCGAGTATATACGTTACCTATGTACCTAGGCCCCACTAAGCAATTATCTTGTGCATTTTGTGTTGTGCTAGTGTTTGTGCACACCAATATTAGTGAATGTGCGTGGCCCCACTAGTCCGCTTCCTTGCACTGTTTTGGGCCCGTTTTTGGATCACCAATTTTGGTGCACATCGCATGTGCTATGGCAGGGCAACATCAAAGAAGTTCAGAAGTTGCACGGAAGCTTGCTCTGGGTAGTGGGGCCTAGTCCTAAGTAGTATATATCCCTTTATTGTATAAATATATTTATATCTCCATAGGAGATGCATTGAGTTTTTAGGAGCTACCAATCTGGTGGGGGGTATATGAAGGAAAGTTTGATATGTATGTGTGTACTATCTCACTATTACCATCTAAATGACCATCAGTAAATGTATATAAAGTATAGCACTGACTTATATAGGTACAACACAAAATATACAAAATACATAAACTTACATACAGAGCTGAGATCCCTTTTTGAACATGGAATGGTCAAAAGGGGGTTAAATCACACTCCTGGGTCTGCTCCATGTGAAAGGATGTGTAATCCAAAACAAGTTTCTGCCTGCTACACAGGATGTGATTGTGTATTGTAATGGACATATACACCAAGGCTCCTTATACCACCTCCAGCCTGCAGGTGGGTGCAGTGAGTAATAAAGAAAGATTATTCCCTGCTTTCTATGGCTAGGGGATAGAAAGTGAAAGTAGATTGTGGTGTGTGCTTTGGAGTGATAGTGACTCACTGCAACACAAGTTCCTGTGTATAAGACCCTGTGTATAAGATCCTGTTACGACCTGTTGGGGAGAGATTATTGGACAGACAATTTACCTTATTGGATACAAGCTTGAGGCAACAGATAAGTTTACATCAACTTAAAAGGACACACAATATACAGGCCTGGTCAATATATAAAGTGGTGCACCATAGACAGGACACCCCTGATTACTGCACAGTGTGGGGAACCTGTTTATGTGCACTGTCTGCTTTGTGATAGACCTACAGAGTAACCCACTTTGTGCCCTTACCTATAATCCTTCCATAAAGCAGTGATCTGGAACAAATTGGTGGCAGTGGTGCTGGTAATACCATTTATCTCCCTGTTTTCTCTGTATGTTTGTTCTCTGTATTAAGCTATGGAGGCTGCTACTGATAGTATTGATTTAAATCCTCCTGTCCTTGTACCGCAGATGAAATGCCCCAATTAGACTCCGTAGCTCTACCAGGCCAAATTGCCAAACCTATTTTTAAACCCAATCCATTTTATAGGGATACTAGGGAGTGGACTGATTGGCTGAACAATTTGAATTGGCAGCATTATTAGTGGTTGGGATGAAGGTGCTCGTTGCAAGTTCTTGGCCTTTACTTACCAAGGATTTATTGTAATACTGAAATAAAAAGCAGTTACCGTATATACTCGAGTATAAACCGAGGTTTTCAGGCTTTAAAAAAAGCCTGAAAATCTTACCTCAGTTTATACTCGAGTCAATGTTTCCCTTACTTGTCCGGCGGGCGCGCGATCGCATCCTCGCCCACAGCCTCTGCGCATCCGGATGATGTCACTACCCGGCGCCGCAAAGAAGGTTTTACTCTTATTTGTAAGTATTTGCAACTTAAGATGTTTGAAAACTACAACTCCCACCAATAAAGCATGCTGGGAGTTGTAGTTTCCAAACATCTTTAGTGGCAAATACTACCCCCTTGGTTTATACTCGAGTCAGTGTGGTTTTTCCTCCTTTTTACCTAAACTAGGTACCCGGTTTATACTCGGGACAGTTTATACTCGAGTATATACAGTATCAGTTATTAAAGATTGCTCTGAAGCATTTTTTCAATTAGATCTGTATAAAAGAGTATATGAAGGATAAATCCATTTCTTTAGGTAAAACTGGGAATGAGAAATGGTTTTTTTTATACGTTAGATTATTAGGGCAATGCTGTTATAATAACCTGATGCTGTGAGGTACCTTCTGTTATAATATATGAGGGACCATCACACAGTGCCATGGTGAATACTAATAAGTATTAACCTAGCATGTTTAGTTAACCACACAGTGTAGCAGGATTGCCTGGGTCTACTCTCAGACCTGCAGGATTATCCTATTTGGTTCCTCTGGAAGCTGGTGACTGTCTGAGTAACAGTTTAAGATATACCTGTGTAAGGATCATATCCACTATATTCACACATAGCAAAAACACACACACACACACACACATAATTTCCATCGTGCACCAACGCCCACTTTAGCTTATTTTATCTAAACGACCACTGAAGAGGGCACTCCAAAGGACTTGTATGAATGACACCCACGTGTACAGATAAGATCAATGCGTTTGGGCCGTCATCAGGATCATATGTCTGGTTTCTTCACCATCTTAAAGGGCCGTTGGGGACACATACCTTGTACCCTTAACCTTGAAATGTGAAATCAAAAAAACAAAAAATAAATTGAGAGTAAGGAATACTTAACACTTGTTGCTTGGGGTGAAACTGTCCAATGTAGAATGGTATTGTGATCAATGCTTTTTCTATATAATGTGGTGCCCAATTTGTTATCTTTCACATAGATTCTAAGATCCAAAAAATCTACCATTGTTTATTGACACACATACTTAGCTTAATTGGGGTCTAAGCTTGTTGAGGCCCTCAACAAAACGTAGGGCTCCAACATGGTCCCATCTCCACATAATGAAAACATCATCGATATATCTCCTGTACAGGATTAATCAGTCTCAAACTTGGAAAAAATGACGTTCCTGAACCATTGCATGTAAAAGTTTGCAAAGGAGGGGGTCACATTGGAACCCATCGCAGTACCAAATTTGCTGAAAATACATATTTTCAAAGAGGAAATGATTGTGGTTAAAATAAAAGACAAAAGGTCAATTACGATATCAACTGGCAGACCTTGCCAAGTATAATATATATATATATATATATATATATATATAGAAAAAATGATGGGTGCACTGGAGGGTCCTTTTCACATTTTATAGTGCATTAACAAAGTGCACTTTGTTGATGCACTAATAAAATTTGAAAAGGACCCTTCGAGTGCACCGATCATTTTCTTCTGGATATCTCCTAGGAGTTGCACCAGGGCAAGTACTTACCTGAGGAGCGAGTGCCCATATCGACTTGAATTGTGTGTATATATATATATTAATGTGTGTGTATATATATATTTATATATATTATATATATATATAACAACAATAGAATCACACTCGCACTCAGTCCAAGTTCAAAAATAATAGGGTGCTTCAAAGGATACAGGTGCCCCATCTGTAGATTAACCATAAAAAGGAATAGTCCTGAGCACACCTCACTAAATCAATTTGAAAATTTATTAACGTTTCGGAACTGCACGAGTCCCTTCATGATGAAGGGACTCGATGATTGCAGTTCCGAAATAGACACTTTCAATGCCCCACCCACTCACAAAACTCATAATTAGGTACTTAATTTAATAATAATATCAGAAAAACATCTCAAAAAGAGAAATAGACAGCGGAGAACGCTAAGGAGGGACACAAATACTTGCATAAGTCCCACTACATATACATATATACACAAAACAATTGTAATATATATCATTAAGTTATAAATATACATGAAGATCATAATCACGATTGAGGCCTGTGGGTGCAAGGTGTTTAGGCTGTGGACCCACCAGACCTCCCTTTTCCTCGATATAAGTTCCCTGTCACCCCCACGTCTTGGTCTGGACACACATTCCAGAACCAAGAACGAAGTCCGATTCCTTGTGTTGGACCTCATGAAAATGGACAGGTACTGGTAATTTGGAGTTATGGAGTTTAAGCTGGATTTATGCGTGGAAATCCATTTTTAATAGGTTGGGTAGTCTCACCAATATAGATTTTGTCACAAGGACAAAGTAACGCATAAACTACATATTTCGAATCACAATTGAAGTATCTCTTAAAGGAAATACCTCCTTAGTATGTACAAATCTTTAGTTTTGATCACATGGTGGCACTGTTTACAGCTTCTGCAGGGAAACATACCACGGATGCCTGACCCATTTTTTGGTCCACCCTGATGTCTGAGCCCACCAAATGGTGTATACAATGTTTTACCCCCCTATAAGAAATAATGGGGGGTACGAAAATTCTCCAACAGTAGGGAAACCTTGCTTAAGTAAATGTCCAGTGTAATAAAGGGGTTTCGCATCTCCCTAGTCAGTCATAGTAAGTGTCATATATATCATGTGACTTTGGAAATGTTTTCCACCATTTTTTTTGTCTTTTTGTGAAATGGCTGTTGAACTGTGGGCTTGATAAAGGGGACATATGGTTCCCGAAACGTCGCCCATATGCGGTTCAGACACTAAATAAAGGATTGATTAAGCAACTTTAGAGTGCGGTGTTATACTACAGTTTTATGTTATAGGGTTCTTTGGCTAACGACCCGTTGAGCACCTGCACCTGAACAAACAGTTACCTACAAAAAAGGAGGGAGTGCGGTATCATTCTGTACTATATATATATATATATATATTAGATTATTTTGGTACCAATACTATAGAGAGTAATACATTTTAAGGACAACTAAATCTGATGATTAATAAGTTAAGGTAATTTCCCATGTAATAAGGACCTATAGTTAACTACAAATACACAATATTGTTATAAACAAATCATTGCTGCTGCCTGTCTTCCTATTTCCCATGGACTTTTGCATCTGGTAATGTTCACCACATTCAAGTCTATCAGCTGATGCCAGATGAAGTGCCAGAATGTATTTCAAGCAGTAGAGGAGCTTGGAAAGCTCCCTATGAGCAGTACTTATGAGCACATTAGGAAAGTGTGCTAATAGGTATATGGTTATATTGTAATTGATGGCACTTTAGTTGAACAGAGATTCACATCAAACTTATTTTTAGCCCTTTTGTTTATATAAAAGATCTGAAATGTAAATCTTTCATTCTCTCCGTCATGTAAAATGAAATAAACAGATCACTTTACATGTGATAATAAAAGATTTTGGTTGCAACAGTCAAATTGACCAAAATATTTTTACCATGACAAAGCTTTTCATCTGGTTTTTTCTAACAAACATTGAATAAAAATGGATTGGATATAGCAGAATTTTCATTCAATCATGAGGATTTCACTTGGGCCATATGATCGTTCTTGAAAAAATTGTCTGATGGAAACAGTTTTTTCCATGAATATAATGTGAATGAACGTATGGGTGAATATAATGCTGGCCAGCATAAGGATTTGTATGGATTTTCTATTAATTGTTTCATTTTCTAATTAATTTCCATAGTGCTTGAAACCCTTGGTAGAGCTGCTAAGTGATCCAGATTACATTAATCAGATGCTGCTCAGCCAGCTTGAGTACAGAGAACAGGTGAATGAGCGACAAGAAGGCGTACACATACGCTCCATCTTACGAAGAGTTTATTAAGCTCATCACAAGCAGTTCTGATGTTGAGTTCCTGAAACAGCTAAGGTACCTGATGATGATTTCTATGATGTTGCCAAAGAGAAATGCATTTAAAATTGAAATTGAACAAACGTCATTTCATAGGGAGCATTTCACCTGAAAATGTCATGCAGAAATAAAGCTTGAAATTGCTTTGCACTGACAGGCACTTTAAACACAGAAAATCGCTGTTTAATATTTCTCTAAAACTTTCTATCCGTAATATCGAGACAAAGTGTGGGATCATTTCAAACATTTTTTTTTTCCTTTAAGGAGACAAAGGCAAGTTGTGCTGACAACTTATATAGAAACATATAGGAGGCGAATCCCCTCAGAAGACCATTGTTATTTATAAAAGAACATTTTACTTTAAAGGGTAACTATACTGGATAATAAAAATAGTCCACTAAATATTAGCATAATAGGTTCACAAACATACAACAAAATGTCTCACCCCTCCTTTGCTGTGGCTGCTGGATTATTTATGAAATTAACATGTGGCTGCTCGGTTTCGGCTTCCATAATTTACCCCTTTGTTTTGGTAGAAGTGTAATGCTGGGTACACACCATCAGATGCATCGTCCTGACCGAACTTTAGCACTTCTGACCGATCGGCCAGGACTGTCGTTTGTGGAAAAAGTAGCCACAGCCGTTGCTGCGACTGAACGTGCTGTCATAGTGGCACCACATGATTGCCCGTGGTTTTCCAATGCGTCTGATCACCCATTCAGCCAAAAGAATGGTCAGTGACGGCCAGCTGAAAAAACACTGAACTATCGGTTGATCAGCTTGAAAAACTGCTTGTGTGTACACAGCCTAAGTGTACTTCACATGTTTCTAGTACACAGCACACACAATCTAAAAGGAGAGAGTTTAAGTATAAACTTTTTAAATGACTTGAAAGGCTGCATTTCGAAAGGGAATGAGTGTTGTCTGGGCTGCAGGCTTTAAAACTCTAATCTTTCTGTGGTAATGAAGGACGGTGTCATAATTCATTCTGATTAAATGCATATATTTTTATTATGGAAGGGTGGGATGGGTGTAGGGGTGCTTCAGTAAGTGTGTTATACCTGTGTTTCTGTAATGTAATGGGTATATTTTTTGTCTTTATGAGTGCAGGGCCAATGGCATGCTTCCAGGAATGGCAGTGCGGCCATTTGTGATGCTGCAAATGGGGGCCACTGAAACAAATAGCAAGGGGATAGCTAGCAGGGTGATTCCCCAATTTTCAGATGTCTAGACACCCACAACCTGGCCGGGCCCTAGAAGGGCATTATAGGGTTTAAGTGGCCCGTAGTTCAAAACCGGGACCAACCTTTTTTGGCTGTAAAAAGGGCTCTTAGCAGCCTTGATAGAGGCTCTTATTAGAGGCACTGGATGGGGGAATGTCTACAGGAGGCTGGCACTGGTGGGAACCCCCTCCTTTTGTTAGAGGCAGGAGGGGGCTGGGGGGTCCTGGTTTCGATCTGCAGGACTAAAGGCCCTTCTAAGGGCTACCGATTAGAATTCCCTTTTGCCATCTGCCAGTGACCTTCTTGGCTGCCATTCCCAGCGTCAAATCGGCGGAGTGCAAGGTCTTTTTAAGGATCATGTGAGGTATTCTCTCTATAGTGTAACAAGCTCTCAAAGTCTGGCCACTGGTAAATGTGTCTCTCCTGCTTCCTTGACTGTTTCAAGATTCGGCCAATGCGCTTTGCAAGGAGTTTGAAAAATATACTATGCACATCGCAAGAACCCGCCCCGTGCGTGACACACGGCATGTGGTACGACAGCAGACAGGGACAAGAGGCACCAGGTGGGGGTTTGAGGTGTGACGGCTGGGCCAGTGTGGTCCAGCCGTAAAGGAAAAAAAACACACCTTTTACCGCTGCTTTATAAATATGCCCCCTAGTGATTTTAGTCCTTACCGAGTAAAGTGACTGAGAGGGGAGTAGAATTTAGGCTTTTGTTTAAAGGGGAATGTGGTCCAAAAATGACTTAGGTAAATTGATAGGAATGCTCTCCAAGAATTTTTGCAATTTATTTCATTGTTTATTTTGCATAGTATTGAAGATATTTTCATTTTGTGTGTGATATGGTAGCAACATTACCGGGTACACCTGCACTCCTGATCTTAAACCATGTGACAGTCACTCTGCCCTATGTTTCCTCCTGCTCTTGTCCCCCCTCATCCCCCCCCTACATAAAACTGTGTGAAAACAGCCTTTTCAGGCAGAGTGAGAACTCTGCCTGAAAAGGCTGTTTTCACAATAGTGGGAGCGTAGGGCTGTACATTCTCTTACCTTCTCTATGGGGATCTTCACACAGCAGGGAGGGGGAGGGACTTCCTGTCTCCCTCACACACTGAAGTCTGAGGTGTGCTCACTGGCGGCGAGGTGAAGGAGCAGCCTTAGTAATTTCACAGTCAGCCTTCCACCCATTAACTTTTTGGTCTGTAATGTCTTATATCTTGGGCTGTGGAGCACGTGGAGAGGTGGTTAATGGCTCGTTTAAAAGGTAGAAAACTGGCCTGGAACTGTGTATGGCGACAATTCCCCTTAACTGGTTGGTGAGTGAAAATTCCCAGGTTTTATTCAATATTAAAGGACATGTCCGTCCACCCCCAAAACTAAAATTCCCCCACTACAGGTGCCACTGTGCGTGTTTAGAAATCCTAACCATACCTCTTTGCTCCAAGTGGTTCTCCTGCAATGTCGTCTCTGTCCAAAGTCCTAGAAAGTGAGGACCAGGAGCCTGGCTGTGAGTGAAAACGTTTCCGCCTCTTACCTTTCCACTGAGAGGTTTCTGGCATGCACAGTGGAGCCCCCCTCCCTCCTCCTCTCTTTGCAGCCTGGGCCCTTCCTCTAAAACCATTTTTCTGTAGTGTACTGGACCCTATCCCACCCCCAAAAAAATATTTTGAAATGTACTTACAGAGCCCCGTCTCTCAGTAAGTACATTTCGGATTTTTTTTTGCAAATGAACGTAGTTGTTGGGGTGGGATAGGGTCCACTACACGACAGCAAAACTATTTTTAGAGGTAGAGATACCCTTTAAGATTAGATCACCTATAGTAAGCCTCTATGCCTGGTTTCTCACTATTTAAGGAACCAAACTTCTTATTGCATTGACAAGGAACAGTACCTGGATTTTAGGTTATACACAAACAGGACAAATTGCACACCTCTGTGTAATTCCATAGCCCAAGCAAAAAGGGCAGTCATGTTTATTACATGGAGATACAACAAGAGTTCTTTTGTGATGAGTGGAGTAGACTGTATTATGTGCAGTTTTAAATAGGTCTCTACAATAGCACAGCAGATTTAGCCATTTGTTTTCTCATCTCTGCATCGTGAGGTTGGTCTCATTTTTTGATTGGCTGTTGTATGGTTCTTTTTTCCTGTGTTGTCAGGGAGCTCTGAGGACTGGATGATGGTAAGAGGGACAATCAAGGAGAAATATCTAAAGGTTGGGTTTGCAGGTGGGTACCAAATGCTCTTTGTTATTTTGTGTTTATTCTCATTTGTAAAAGTGAATTGTTCATAGCATATGGTACTTGCAGTACTCCAACAACTGAAACAGCTTATGATTTTTACAAGTTTATGGATCTGTTTATATAGCAGCTTTGTGTTTTTATCTTGTTACATATATCAGTTTTCAACACTTTTTTGCACACCATGTGCGTACATTATAAAGGAGAGAGGACAAGATGTGCTGTTTATTTAATTCTGTCAGTATGTTAGTAGAGGTTTGTTTTTTGATTAATAAGCATTGTTTATTACCGAACAAGGTTTTCCTTTATTATACCTTCCAAACCTCACTTTTTTGTAAAGGGAGAATGATTTAAAAGCAATATTATGTTATTATTAATGAGGTTTGCATCTACCACAAGGGTAATTAAGCTCAAAATGTGTGTTCAACATAGTCTTATAGGGCATCTTTGGAACATATTAGTAATGCGAAAGCTAGGTTTGGGGGGGTGATTAACATCTATAGCTAAACTTTGTTTTGACTGGGTTGCCCCTTAATGGGATATTGCAAAATGTCCAGACTTTGGAGCAAATTATGTTTGGGCATTTACCCTAAAAAAAATAATTTCATTTTAAAGTATCATATATATTAACTTATATATAACATTTCCAAATTTATTTTTGAGAAAGACAAGCGACAGGCTGTAGATGAGAGAGGAGCGCATGACAGGGAGTTGGACGGTGCAGAGGGGTGGGGGTGGAGTTGGTAGGAAGAGGAGGGAGTAGACATAGGTGGGAGGGGTTTAAGAAGGGGTGGTCTTAGGCAGGTTAACCCTGGCAGTGGTGCCCGCCCACCCTAAGGGAAGTCTTGGTTTGAGGATGGCATTAGCTGGCAATGCTAATGGGGTAATAGCCCTAAAGGAGGACTGGAAAAGGGGATACAGTTCCCAAGATGTATGGGAATAATAACCTCCCTGGGGTAAATAGGGGCCCCAGGAAGAGTGGGTTGAGAATTTATCGAGGTGCCTCTTGGGCCGGAAAGGTGGAGTGGCGGGAAGCTGATGTGGAGTTGGAAGCATTGCCAATAAGTTAATGGTTAACAATTAATTTATTGCTATCTGATAGTTAATGTCATGATAATAAAGTAAAAGATATGTTAAGTTAAGAATTTGTCACAATAAAGTGGCCAATCCTTTCCTCTCGGAAATTGTGGTTTGGTTATTTAAAGGAGGGGAGAAAGGGGAGAAGGAGAAGGTATTTAAAGGAGGGGAGAAAGGGGTGGAGGGTAGTGGTCCACTTGAAGCAAGATGGGAAGGAGAGTTAAGGTAAGGTAAAAGGGGGTCTGGAGCAAACTCGGACATATACCTGTCAAGCAAGTCTCACAGCAGCAATAGATTCAAGGAGATTACAGTGGAGGAGGGAGGGCCAGCAAATAAAGGGTAGGTAAGCTTTGCCAATAGCTTAGAAAAAAATTAATTTAAAGGTACATCTTTGCAATGAATTGCATTTTGATTTATCATGTACTTTCTCTTTAAATTTCTTTTTCACTTCTATTTGCCTTACATGAGAGGTTGCATCTACATGAATATTAGTAAATATGGAATTGTAAATATGTATTGTACAACATTTGTTTCCTTTTTAAATTGCAGAGGATTGTATTTATAAAGGAACAATATGTTAAACTAGAAAGGGAAAGTTTAAGTATAAACTTTGAATTTGCTTGAAGGGCTGCATTTTGGAAGGGAATATGTGTGTTTGCTGCAGATTTTAAAACTCAATAATGGGAATGATGAGTTTGTAGTGAACGCTTGTTTGGGACAAAAAAAACTTTGTGGTGTTCCCAGCCCAAAGTGGTGCTAATTTTGATCCAATCAATCAGAAAGCTAAATTGATTGGTTAGGGCAAAATTAGCACCATTTTCAATGATAAGAACTTTTATGAATCTCTCTGATCTTTTGATAATGGTCCAATTAGTTTTTTGACTTTAGTTACCCGTTAAGTATGGCTGCCACAGTAATGGATAAGTAGATCAGGAGTGTGTGTACCTGTGGTCCGGTTGGGGGTTGAAAAACAAACTTTTTTGATGATTGGTCGAAATTGTTTTTTTTACTTAGTTACCCTTTAGGTATGGCTGCACAGTAATGGAGGGGTAGTTAATTAGGTGTATGTAACTGTGCCACATGGAGGTTAAAAAAACAAACCTTTTTATTATTAATCAAAATTATTTTTTTTTTTACTTTAGTTACCCTTTAAGTATGGCTGCCACAGTAATGGATAAGTAAATCAGTAGGTGTGTACCTGGGTCTGGTTGAGGGGGTATGTCTTTGTTTTTACAACCATAAAACTATGTTTTATTGAGGATAATCTAAATTAGTTTTTTTGACTTTGTTACCCTTTAATTATGGCTACCACCATAATGAATTAGTAGATTAGTAGGTGTGTGTACCTGGGTCTGGTTGAGGGGGTATGTCTTTTTTGTGGTTACAACCATAAAACTATCTTATTGAGAATAAATCTAAATTAGTTTTTTTTGCTTTAGGTACCCTTTAAGTATGGCGCCACAGTAATGGATAAGTAGATTGTAGGTGTGTGTTCCTGGGGGTGGGTTGAGGGGGTATGTCTTTTTATGTTTATAACCATAAAACTATCTTTTATCAGGATAAATCTAAATTAGTTTTTTTGACTTTAGTTACACTTTAAATATGGCTTCCATGGGAATGGAAAGGTAGGTTAGTAGTGGGTGTACCGGGTCTGTGTGGGGGTTGGGGGTATCACCATTTGTATTTATGACCATGAAAAAAACTGTTTTGAAATATCCACATTTGAGGATTGTTCCCATTATAGTCTATGGGAAAAAATATCCGGAAATTCGCCGATAACGCCGTAACGCTTACACGGATTCTTAGCTGAAGATATCACACTTCTACTATAGCCCCGCACGTCTGTACCAAATTTCATGTCTTAGCTCAAAAAATGTGGAGGAGATACAGTCCAAAAAAGCGGAAGAATAAAACGGAAGAAGAAAAGAAGAAGAAGAAATAGAAGCCAAATTAATTATGATAGTGTGACTGTAAAATACAGATCATTATTACAAATTTCTGGCAGCAGCATAAAATCCCAATGCCACAAGGTATTTTGGTACTGCAGTTATTATTTACCTTGCAGTTATGATAATTTTATGATAGTATTGGTAATATACGCTCAAGACATTTAGGGAAGATCCAATAAAATTCTATTGTTTAAAATGGTGCTAATTGCCCCAACCAATCAGATGTTAGCTTTCAAATGTTAAATAAGATCTGATTGGTTGGGGCAAATTAGCACCATTTTAAACAATAAGAACTTTTATTGAATAACCCTGATTATTTAATTGGTCACAACTTGAAATAAAGATTGTGGCGGAATAAGGATCAAATCTTTTCCAATATTAAAGGGTATTCACTGGGGAAAAGAAAATTGCCATTTAGTTTACTGAAGAATGGGAGGTAAAGGAGCTCTCTTACTTCCCATTATTAAATAAAACATGCAGGAGCCGGGAGAGAAGGTAAGTTACTTACCTTTCTGGACCTCGCTCCTCCGTTTCTATGCACAAGTGCAATGTGCATTGATGCAATGTGGTATAGTTATAATAAGCGGTTAAAAAAGTAAAAAAAATAAGTTTGGCTGAACTTAAAGGGCGTGTCACCCCCAAAACTATAATCCCCCCATACTGGCCCCATTGTGTAGTGACTTTAATCCTTACCTTAATACCCAGCTCCATCTGGTTCTTCTGCTATCCCCCCCTAAAGTCCAAAAAAAACTGCCCACCAGGAGTATTGCAGAGTCCATATAGGACTCGCTCCTGTCTCCCCTCCAGGAGAAGTTTGGCATGCGCACTGCCAGCTCTTTCCCCCTCTTCCCCTCCCTCTCCCTCCCGATTTAGATTCCCTCCCCCTAGCGTAAAAACCTTTCTATATAATATTCCCCTGTCCCCCTATCCCCAACGTATAGTTTTAAGTTCAGAAAGTGCCCCAAAAAATTACTTATCTTCCCTCTTTCCTCCGCCGCACTGAACTCCCGGGTGCCGCGTCCGTGATTGGCGCCGCTCAGCCAATCACAGACGTGACTGCCGGTCCCGCCCCTCTGCTTGCATTTTCTCGCAAGCAGAGGGCCTGGCAGTGCGTTCCATTTATAAGTGCTCAACATACAAGCAGGTACACTGGCTTGTATGTTGAGCACTTAATAAATGGAACTTTTGTATTCTATTTGAGTGGTGCTTCCCTACGAATTGAAATTGGATTGATACTTACTTGACGTGCACAGGCTACAGGGAGTGCACCTCATAACTTACCTGCGAGGATTCCACTAAGCAATTGATAATTGGAAGTAATATTTGGGGGTACTTTCTGAACTTATAACTATAGCAGTTGGGGATGGGGGACAGGGAGAATATTATATGAAAAATGTTTAAGAAGGGTGGACATGCCCTTTAAAGGGTATGTCCACCGTATTTTAACTTTTATGTTTCCAGTTTAACTGAAATGCGATATGTCTTACTTCTGTCCTTCAGTAAAACTTACAGGAGAACCAGAAGAAACTTACGTGTAACGAACCAGCGCTGATGACAGCTCCGACTACACTGACATTCAACGACAGATCCACAGTCCTTTGCATTGTGTGCGCGTTGCCAGAGTGCCCTTTACTACATGGGGGCCAGAGTGCCCTTTACTACACGGGGGCCAGAGTGCCCTTTACTACCACGGGGGCCAGAGTGCCCTTTATAACGGGGGCAGAGTGCCCTTTACTACACGGGCCAGAGTGCCTTTACTACACGGGGGCCAGAGTGCCCTTACTACACCGGGGGCCAGAGTGCCCTTTACTACACGGGGGCCAGAGTGCCCTTTACTACAGGGGGCCAGAGTAGTGCCCTTTACTACACGGGGGCCAGAGTGCCTTACTACACGGGGGCCAGAGTGCCCTTTACTACAACGGGGGCCAGAGTGGCCCTTTACTACACGGGGGCCAGAGTCCCTTTACTACACGGGGAGCCAGAGTGCCCTTTACTACACGGGGGCCAGAGTGCCCTTTACTACACGGGGGCCAGAGTGCCGTTACTGCGACACGGGGGCCAGAGTGCCCTTTACTACACGGGGGCCAGAGTGCCCTTTACTACACGGGGGCCAGAGTGCCCTTTACTACACGGGGGCCAGAGTGCCCTTTACTACACGGGGGCCAGAGTGCCCTTTACTACACGGGGGCCAGAGTGCCCTTTACTACACCGGGGGCCAGAGTGCCTTTACTACACGGGGCCAGAGTGCCCTTTACTACACGGGGGCCAGAGTGCCCTTTACTACATGGGGGCCAGGAGAATTGTAAATGATGGTAAAAGTTTATTGAACCTTGCCACTCCACATGTTAAGAAACTACAATTCCCAGCAACCAAAGCATGTTGGGAGTTGTAGTTTCCAAACATCTGGAGTGCCAAGGAATTGGGGGTTACTGGTACTGGCTATTACTGTATGGGACTACTGTATGGGAGTTCTGCTGTCCATTTAAAGGACAACTAAAGCCTCAAAACAACACAGAATCAGAAGACAGTAGTTGTCATAATTTCTACCCTAAGTTTATACTGGAGTCAATCAGTTTTTACAAATCTTTCAGGTAAAAATAAGTACCTCGTCTTATACTCGGATCAACTTATACTTGAGTATATACGGTATATTAGGTTGGGTTTGGTATGGGGGACTGAATGGGGATTGACTTTGTGGTGACTCTAAGTCTAAGATTCAAGCAATGCCCATTTACAAGCCACACCCACATGTTAAAGCCCACACCGACTTTGGTGTAGCGGTGCATTTCTGTTCCTATGCCGCCCCCCCCCCCCCCCCCTGGAAAAATGTCTGTGAACGCCCATAGTTCCGGTTCATTCTGGTTAAAAATCCTTTGGTTAAAAGAAATTGTCCAAAATCTTAAAGTGATTGACTAGTATAAACTGAGGGTAGAAATTATGACCACTACTGCCTTCTGATTCTGTATTGTTTTGTGGCTTTAGTTGCCCTTTAAATGGACAGCAGAATTCCCATACAATAGCCCTGTAACTAAAGCCTCAAAACAATACAGAATCAGAAGGCAACAATAGATAAAATTCTCCTTCTGATTCTGTATTGTTTTTTATTGCCCTTTAAATGGACAGCAGATTTCCCATACAGTAATAGCCATACTGGAGCGCTCGGGACAATGTGTATCCAGATCTTTAAAATATAACAGACAGGATCTTGTAGATCCTGAAAAGTTTGTAATGAGGGAATTTTCATTAAAAACTGCCCAGCGGACCTGAACAAATGGTGGCAGCACGCTCACTTGAGAAAGCTGCCACACACAGTGCTGATAAAGCTTGGATGCCGTCAAATCCAACAGTATCGGACCTTTATCAGTACTATGTGTACCTAGCTTAAGACCGGAGTGGACAAATGATTTTTGGTATTAGTAGACAATCAGAAAAAAACCTCTGTAGCCAGTTGTTTTGACATAAATAGAAAACCCTATTAGAATATAAGTCATCAGAGGTAGGTTTCTAGACGTATTAGCTTGCCTGGCTTCTGGGATTTGGCCCAGCCCCACAGTAAGAAAGTAGACCTAATATCTTGGGATTTTTTCTCTTTCAGTTTTTCATTCAACTTCAGTTTCTTTTCTCTCTTTTTCTTTCCATTTTTCTTTCAGACAGGATGAACAGCCAAGACCATTTGCCCTTCACCCCTGCTTAAAAAATTCAGAAGAAGAGTTAAAATTCCTACAGACCTGTGCTCAGGTTTTAGTTCTTTGTTTGGTGCCCACAAGAGATGCCCAGTCTCGGATTCTTCGCATTGTACTGTCAGAAATTCTTGCAATCAAAGGTGTGTTTTCAAATTATATAAATGTTCACTGAAAATCTGTGTACCTTATACTCGAGTATAAACCGAGGTACCTATTTTACCATAAAAAAACTAATAAAACTGATTGACTCCAGTATAAAATATGACCAGGGTAGAAAATATGACCACTACTGCCTTCTGATTCTGTATTGTTTTGAGACTTTAGTTGCCCTTTAAATGGACAGCAGAATTCCCATACAGTAGTCCCATACAGTAATATCCATACTGGATTTGGCTATTACTGTATGGGACTACTGTATGGGAATTCTGCTGTCCATTTAAAGGGCAACTAAAGCCTCAAAACAATACAGAATCAGAAGGCAACAATAGATAACATTCTCGTTCTGATTCTGTATTGTTTTAAGGCTTTAGTTGCCCTTTAAATAGACAGCAGATTTCCCATACAGTAATAGCCATACTGTATATGGCTATTACTGTATGAGAATTCTGCAGTCCATTTAAATACTTGGCACTCCAGATGTTTTGGAAACTACAACTCCCAGCATGTATTACTAGCTGGGAGTTGTAGTTTCCAAACATCCTTACCCTCCCACCCAGTTCAGTGGGTACCTTCTTTGGCATCCGTAAGTCCTTCTGTGGCATCCTTCTGCAGTACATGAAAAATCTGGCAGCTGCTTACATGGGAAATCAGGCAGCTGCTCGCTCGCTCCCACGCTTACTATACTTATGCGCCGGCTGACGTTACTACTCAGCGCCGGGCAGTGATGTCTGACTCGTGTATAAACCGAGGTCGGTTTTTCAGGCTGGTTTTACAGCCTGAAAAACTTGGTTTATACTCGAGTATATACGTTACCTATGTACCTAGGCCCCACTAAGCAATTATCTTGTGCATTTTGTGTTGTGCTAGTGTTTGTGCACACCAATATTAGTGAATGTGCGTGGCCCCACTATGTCCGCTTCCTTGCACTGTTTTGGGCCCGTTTTTGCGATCACCATTTTTGGTGCACATCGCATGTGCTATGGCAGGGCAACATCAAAGAAGTTCAGAAGTTGCACGGAAGCTTGCTCTGGGTAGTGGGGCCTAGTCCTAAGTAGTATATATCCCTTATATTGTATAAATATATTTATATCTCCATAGGAGATTGCATTGAGTTTTTAGGAGCTACCAATCTGGTGGGGGGTATATGAAGGAAAGTTGTATATGTATGTGTGTACTATCTCACTATTACCATCTAAATGACCATCAGTAAATGTATATAAAGTATAGCACTGACTTATATTAGGTACAACACAAAATATACAAAATACATAAACTTACATACAGAGCTGAGATCCCTTTTTGAACATGGAATGGTCAAAATGGGAGGTTAAATCACACTCCTGGGTCTGCTCCATGTGAAAGGATGTGTAATCCAAAACAAGTTTCTGCCTGCTACACAGGATGTGATTGTGTATTGTAATGGACATATACACCAAGGCTCCTTATATACCACCTCCAGCCTGCAGGTGGTGTCAGTGAGTAATAAAAGACATTATATCCCTGCTTTCTATGGCTAGGAGGATAGAAAGTGAAAGTAGATTGTGGTGTGTGCTTTGGAGTGATAGTGACTCACTGCAACACAAGTTCCTGTGTATAAGACCCTGTGTATAAGATCCTGTTACGACCTGTTGGGAGGAGAGATTATTGGACAGACAATTTACCTTATTGGATACAAGCTCTGAGGCAACAGATAAGTTTACATCAACTTAAAAGGACACACAATATACAGGCCTGGTCAATATATAAAGTGGTGCACCATAGACAGGGACACCCCTGATTACTGCACATGTTATGTGGGGAACCTGTTTATGTGCACTGTCTGCTTTGTGATAGACCTACAGAGTAACCCACTTTGTGCCCTTCTACCTATAATCCTTCCATAAAGCAGTGATCTGGAACAAATTGGTGGCAGTGGTGCTGGTAATACCATTTATTCTCCCTGTTTTCTCTGTATGTTTGTTCTCTGTATTAAGCTATGGAGGCTGCTACTGATAGTATTGATTTAAATCCTCCTGTCCTTGTACCTGCAGATGAAATGCCCCAATTAGACTCCGTAGCTCTACCAGGCCAAATTGCCAAACCTATTTTTAAACCCAATCCATTTTATAGGGTAACTAGGGAGTGGACTGATTGGCTAGAACAATTTGAATTGGCAGCCATTATTAGTGGTTGGGATGAAGGTGCTCGCTTGCAAGTTCTTGGCCTTTTACTTACCAAGGATTTATTGTAATACTGAAATAAAAAGCAGTTACCGTATATACTCGAGTATAAACCGAGGTTTTCAGGCTTTAAAAAAAGCCTGAAAATCTTACCTCAGTTTATACTCGAGTCAATGTTTCCCTTACCTTGTCCGGCGGCCGCGCGATCCGCATCCTCGCTCCACAGCCTCTGCGCATCCGGATGATGTCACTACCCGGCGCCGCAAAGAAGGTTTTACTCTTATTTGTAAGTATTTGCAACTTAAGATGTTTGAAAACTACAACTCCCACCAATAAAGCATGCTGGGAGTTGTAGTTTCCAAACATCTTTAGTGGCAAATACTACCCCCTTGGTTTATACTCGAGTCAGTGTGGTTTTTCCTCCTTTTTACCTAAAACTAGGTACCTCGGTTTATACTCGGGACAGTTTATACTCGAGTATATACAGTATCAGTTATTAAAGATTGCTCTGAAGCAATTTTTTTCAATTAGATCTGTATAAAAGAGTATATGAAGGATAAATCCATTTCTTTAGGTAAACTGGGAATGAGAAATGGTTTTTTTATACGTTAGATTATTAGGGCAATGCTGTTATAATAACCTGATGCTGTGAGGTACCTTCTGTTATAATATATGAGGTACCATCACCACGTGCCATGGTGAATACTAATAAGTATTAACCTAGCATGTTTAGTTTAAACCACACAGTGTAGCAGGATTGCCTGGGTCTACTCTCAGACCTGCAGGATTATCCTATTTGGTTCCTCTGGAAGCTGGTGACTGTCTGAGTAACAGTTTAAGATATACCTGTGTAAGGATTCTATATCCACTATATTCACACATAGCAAAACACACACACACACACACACATAATTTCCATCGTGCACCAACGGCCACACTTTAGCTTATTTTATCTAAACGACCACTGAAGAGGGCACTCAAAGGACTTGTATGAATAGACACCACGTGTACAGATAAGGATCAATGCGTTTGGGCCGTCATCAGGATCATTATGTCTGGTTTCTCTCACCATCTTAAAGGGCCGTTGGGGACACATACCCTTGTACCCTTAACCCTTGAAATGTGAAATCAAAAAAACAAAAAATAAATTGAGAGTAAGGAATACTTAACACTTGTTGCTTGGGGTGATTAACTGTCCCAATGTAGAATGGTATTGTGATCAATGCTTTTTCTATATAATGTGGTGCCCAATTTGTTATCTTTCACATAGATTCTAAGATCCAAAAAATCTACCATTGTTTTATTGACACACATACTTAGCTTAATTGGGGTCTCAAGCTTGTTGAGGCCCTCAACAAACCGTAGGGCTCCAACATGGTCCCATCTCCACATAATGAAAACATCATCGATATATCTCCTGTACAGGATTATATCAGTCTCAAACTTGGAAAAAATGTACGTTTCCTTGAACCATTGCATGTAAAAGTTTGCAAAGGAGGGGGTCACATTGGAACCCATCGCAGTACCAAATATTTGCTGAAAATACATATTTTCAAAGAGGAAATGATTGTTGGTTAAAATAAAAGACAAAAGGTCAATTACGATATCAACTGGCAGACCTTGCAAGTATAGATATATATATATATATATATATATATATATAGAAAAAATGATGGGTGCACTGGAGGGTCCTTTTCACATTTTATAGTGCATTAACAAAGTGCACTTTGTTGATGCACTAATAAAATTTGAAAAGGACCCTTCGAGTGCACCGATCATTTTTCTTTGGATATCTCCTAGGAGTTGCACCAGGGCAAGTACTTACCTGAGGAGCGAGTGCCCATATCGACTTGAATTGTGTGTATAATATATATTAATGTGTGTGTATATATATATTTATATATATTATATATATATATAACAACAATAGAATCACACTCGCACTCAGTCCAAGTTCAAAAATAATAGGGTGCTTCAAAGGATACAGGTGCCCCATCTGTAGATTAACCATAAAAAGGAATAGTCCTGAGCACACCTCACTAAATCAATTTGAAAATTTATTAACGTTTCGGAACTGCATCGAGTCCCTTCATGATGAAGGGACTCGATGCAGTTCCGAAATAGACACTTTCAATGCCCCACCCACTCACAAACTCATAATTAGGTACTTAATTTAATATATAATCATCAGAAAACATCTCAAAAAGAGAAATAGACAGCGGAGAACGCTAAGGAGGGACACAAATACTTGCATAAGTCCCTACTACATATACATATATACACAAAACAATTGTTAATATATACCATTAAGTTATAAATATACATGAAGATCATAATCACGATTGAGGCCTGTTGGGTGCAAGGTGTTTAGTCTGTGGACCCACCAGACCTCCCTTTTCCTCGATATAAGTTCCCTGTCACCCCCACGTCTTGGTCTGGACACACATTCCAGAACCAAGAAACGTAAGTCAGATTCCTTGTGTTGGACCTCATGAAAATGGACAGGTACTGGTAATTTGGAGTTATGGAGTTTAATGCTGGATTTATGCTGTGAAATCCTATTTTTAATAGGTTGGGTAGTCTCACCAATATAGATTTTGTCACAAGGACAAAGTAACGCATAAACTACATATTTCGAATCACAATTGAAGTATCCTCTTAAAGGAAATACCTCCTTAGTATGTACAAACTCTTTAGTTTTGATCACATGGTGGCACTGTTTACAGCTTCTGCAGGGAAACATACCACGGATGCCTTGACCCATTTTTTGGTCCACCCTGATGTCTGAGCCCACCAAATGGTTATACAATGTTTTACCCCTCCTATAAGAAATAATGGGGGGTACAGAAAATTCTCCAACAGTAGGGAAACCTTGCTTAAGTAAATGTCCAGTGTAATAAAGGGGTTCCGCATCTCCCTAGTCAGTCATAGTAAGTGTCTATATATCATGTGACTTTGGAAATGTTTTCCACCATTTTTTTTGTCTTTTTGTGAAATGGCTGTTGAACTGTGGGCTTGATAAAGGGGACATATGGTTCCCGAAACGTCGCCCCATATGCGGTTCAGACACTAAATAAAGGATTGATTAAGCAACTTTAGAGTGCGGTGTTATACTACAGTTTTATGTTATAGGGTCCTTTGGCTAACGACCCGTTGAGCACCTGCACCTGAACAACCAGTTACCTACAAAAAAGGAGGGAGTGCGGTATCATTCTGTACTATATATATATATATATATATTTAGATTATTTTGGTACCAATACTATAGAGAGTAATACATTTTAAGGACAACTAAATCTGATGATTAATTAAGTTAAGGTAATTTCCCCATGTAATAAGGACCTATAGTTAACTACAAATACACAATACATTTGTTATAAACAAATCATTGCTGCTGCCTGTCTTCCTATTTCCCATGGACTTTTGCATCTGGTAATGTTCACCACATTCAAGTCTATCAAGCTGATGCCAGATGAAGTGCCAGAATGTATTTCAAGCAGTAGAGGAGCTTGGAAAGCTCCCTATGAGCAGTACTTATGAGCACATTAGGAAAGTGTGCTAATAGGTATATGGTTATATTGTAATTGATGGCACTTTAGTTGATACAGAGATTCACATCAAACTTATTTTTAGCCCTTTTTGTTTTTATATAAAGATCTGAAATGTAAATCTTTCATTCTCTCCGTCATGTAAAATGAAATAAACAGATCACTTTACATGTGAATAATAAAAGATTTTGGTTGCAACAGTCAAATTGACCAAAATATTTTTACCATGACAAAGCTTTTCATCTGGTTTTTTTCTAACAAACATTGAATAAAAATGGATTGGATATAGCAGAATTTTCATTCAATCATGAGGATTTCATTGGGCCATATGATCGTTCTTGAAAAAATTGTCTGATGGAAACAGTTTTTTCCATGAATATAATGTGAATGAACTGTATGGGTGAATTATAATGCTGGCCAGCATAAGGATTTGTATGGATTTTCTATTAATTGTTTTCATTTTCTAATATAATTTCCATAGTGCTGAAACCCTTGGTAGAGCTGCTAAGTGATCCAGATTACATTAATCAGATGCTGCTCAGCCAGCTTGAGTACAGAGAACAGGTGAATGAGCGTCACAAGAAGGCGTACACATACGCTCCATCTTACGAAGAGTTTATTAAGCTCATCACAAGCAGTTCTGATGTTGAGTTCCTGAAACAGCTAAGGTACCTGATGATGATTTCTATGATGTTGCCAAAGAGAAATGCATTTAAAATTGAAATTGAACAAAAGCTCATTTCATAGGGAGCATTTCACCCTGAAAATGTCATGCAGAAATAAAGCTTGAAATTGCTTTGCACTGACAGGCACTTTAAACACAGAAAATCGCTGTAATTATTTCTCTAAAACTTTCTTATCCGTAATATCGAGACAAATGACTGTGGGATCATTTTCAAACATTTTTTTCCTTTAATGGAGACAAAGGCAAGTTGTGCTGACAACTTTATATAGAAACATATAGGAGGCGAATCCCCTCAGAAGACCATTGTTATTTATAAAAGAACATTTTACTTTAAAGGGTAACTATACTGGATAATAAAAATAGTCCACTAAATATTAGCATAATAGGTTCACAAACATACAACAAACTGTCTCACCCCTCCTTTGCTGTGGCTGCTGGATTATTTATGAAATTAACATGTGGCTGCTCGGTTTCGGCTTCCATAATTTACCCCTTTGTTTTGGTAGAAGTGTAATGCTGGGTACACACCATCAGATGCATCGTCCTGACCGAACTTTAGCACTTCTGACCGATCGGCCAGGACTGTCGTTTGTGGAAAAAGTAGCCACAGCCAGTTGCTGCGACTGAACGTGCTGTCCATAGTGCACCACATGATTGCCCGTGGTTTTCCAATGCGTCTGATCACCCATTCAGCCAAAAGAATGGTCAGTGACGGCCAGCTGAAAAAACACTGAACTATCGGTTGATCAGCTTGAAAAACTGCCTTGTGTGTACACAGCCTAAGTGTACTTCACATGTTTCTAGTACACAGCACATCAAATCTAAAAGGAGAGAGTTTAAGTATAAACTTTTAAATTGACTTGAAAGGCTGCATTTCGAAAGGGAATGAGTGTGTCTGGGCTGCAGGCTTTAAAACTCTAATCTTTCTGTGGTAATGAAGGACGGTGTCATAATTCATTCTGATTAAATGCATATATTTTTATTATGGAAGGGTGGGATGGGTGTAGGGGTGCTTCAGTAAGTGTGTATACCTGTGTTTCTGTAATGTAATGGGTATATTTTTTGTCTTTATGAGTGCAGGGCCAATGGCATGCTTCCAGGAATGGCAGTGCGGCCATTTGTGATGCTGCAAATGGTGGCCACTGAAACAAATAGCAAGGGGATAGCTAGCAGGGTGATTCCCCAATTTTCAGATGTCTAGACCACCCACAACCTGGCAGGGCCCCTAGAAGGGCATTATAGGGTTTAAGTGGCCCCGTAGTTCAAAACCGGGACCAACCTTTTTTGGCTGTAACAAGGGCTCTTAGCAGCCTTGATAGAGGCTCTTATTAGAGGCACTGGATGGGGGAATCGTCCTACAGGAGGCTGGCACTGGTGGGAACCCCCTCCTTTTGTTAGAGGCAGGATGGGGGCTGGGGGGTCCTGGTTTCGATCTGCAGGACTAAAGGCCCTTCTAAGGGCTACCGATTAGAATTCCCTTTTGCCATCTGCCAGTGACCTTCTTGGCTGCCATTCCCAGCGTCAAATCGGCGGAGTGCAAGGTCTTTTTAAGGATCATGTGAGGTATTCTCTCTATAGTGTAACAAGCTCTCAAAGTCTGGCCACTGGTAAATGTGTCTCTCCCTGCTTCCTTGACTGTTTCAAGATTCGGCCAATGCGCTTTGCAAGGAGTTTGAAAAATATACTATGCACATCGCAAGAACCCGCCCCGTGCGTGAACACAGGCATTGTGGTACGACAGCATGACAGGGACACAGAGGCCACCAGGTGGGGGTTTGAGGTGTGCACGGCTGGGCCAGTGTGGTCCAGCCGTAAAGGAAAAAAACACACCTTTTACCGCTGCTTTATAAATATGCCCCCTAGTGATTTTAGTCCTTACCTTGAGTAAAGTGACTGAGAGGGGAGTAGAATTTAGGCTTTTGTTTAAAGGGGAACTGTGGTCCAAAAATGACTTTAGGTAAATTGATAGGAATTGCTCTCCTAAGAATTTTTGCAATTTATTTTCATTGTTTATTTTGCATAGTATTGAAGATATTTTCATTTTTGTGTGTGATATGGTAGCAACATTACCGGGTACCCTGCACTCCTGATCTTAAACCATGTGACAGTCACTCTGCCCTATGTTTCCTCCTGCTCTTGTCCCCCCTCATCCCCCCCCTACATAAAACTGTGTGAAAACAGCCTTTTCAGGCAGAGTGAGAACTCTGCCTGAAAAGGCTGTTTTCACATAGTGGGAGCGTAGGGCTGTACATTCTCTTACCTTCTCTATGGGGATCTTCACACAGCAGGGAGGGGGAGGGACTTCCTGTCTCCCTCACACACTGAAGTCTGAGGCTGTGCTCACTGGCGGCGAGGTGAAGGAGCAGCCTTAGTAATGTCACATGTCAGCCTTCCACCCATTAACTTTTTGGTCTGTAATGTCTTTATATCTTGGGCTGTGGAGCACGTGGAGAGGTGGTTAATGGCTCGTTTAAAAGGTAGAAAACTGGCCTGGAACTGTTGTATGGCGACAATTCCCCTTTAACTGGTTGGTGAGTGAAAATTCCCAGGTTTTTATTCAATATTAAAGGACATGTCCGTCCACCCCCAAAACTAAAATTCCCCCCACTACAGGTGCCACTGTGCAGTGTTTAGAAATCCTAACCATACCTCTTTGCTCCAAGTGGTTCTCCTGCAATGTCTGTCTCTGTCCAAAGTCCTAGAAAGTGAGGACCAGGAGCCTGGCTGTGAGTGAAAACGTTTCCGCCTCTTACCTTTCCACTGAGAGGTTTCTGGCATGCACAGTGGAGCCCCCCTCCCTCCTCCTCCCTCTTTGCAGCCTTGTGCCCTTCCTCTAAAACCATTTTTCTGTAGTGTACTGGACCCTATCCCACCCCCCAAAAAAATATTTTGAAATGTACTTACAGAGCCCCGTCTCTCAGTAAGTACATTTCGGATTTTTTTTTGCAAATGAACGTAGTTGTTGGGGGTGGGATAGGGTCCACTACACGACAGCAAAACTATTTTTAGAGGTAGAGATACCCTTTAAGATTTAGATCACCTATAGTAAGCCTCTATGCCTGGTTCATTCACTATTTAAGGAACCAAACTTCTTATTGCATTGACAAGGAACAGTACCTGGATTTTAGGTTATACACAAACAGGACAAATTGCACACCTCTGTGGATAATTCCATAGCCCAAGCAAAAAGGGCAGTCATGTTTATTACATGGAGATACAACAAGAGTTCTTTTTGTGATGAGTGGAGTAGACTGCTATTATGTGCAGTTTTAAATAGGTCTCTACAGTATGCACAGCAGATTTAGCCATTTGTTTTCTCATCTCTGCATCGTGAGGTTGGTCTCATTTATTTGATTGGCTGTTGTATGGTTCTTTTTTCCTTGTGTTGTCAGGGAGCTCTGAGGACTGGATGATGGTAAGAGGGACAATCACTGGAGAAATATCTAAGGGTTGGGCTTTGCAGCTGGGTACCAAATGCTCTTTGTTATTTTGTGTTTATTCTCATTTGTAAAAGTGAATTGTTCATAGCATATGGTACTTGCAGTACTCCAACAAACTGAAAACAGCTTATGATTTTTACAATGTTTATGGATCTGTTTATATAGCAGCTTTGTGTTTTTATCTTGTTACATATATCAGTTTTCAACACTTTTTTGCACACCATGTGCGTACATTATAAAGGAGAGAGGACAAGATGTGCTGTTATTTTAATTCTGTACAGTATGTTAGTAGAGGTTTGTTTTATGATTAATAAGCATTGTTTATTACCGAACAAGGTTTTCCTTCATTATACCTTCTCAAACCTCTACATTTTTTGTAAAGGGAGAATGATTTAAATAGCAATATTATGTTTATTATAATGAGGTTTGCATCTACCACAAGGGTAATTTAAGCCTCAAAATGTGTTGTTCAACATAGTCTTTATGGGCATCTTTGGAACATATTAGTAATGCGAAAGCTAGGTTTGGGGGGGTGATTAACATCTATAGCTAAACTTTGTTTTTGACTGGGCTTGCCCTTTAATGGGATATTGCAAAATGTCCAGACTTTGGAGCAAATTATGTTTGGGCATTTACCCTAAAAAAAATAATTTCATTTTAAAGTATCATATATATTAACTTATATATAACATCTTCTCAAATTTATTTTTGAGAAAGACAAGCGACAGGCTGTAGAATGCAGGATAGGAGCGCATGACAGGGAGTTGGACGGTGCAGAGGGGTGGGGGTGGAGTTGGTAGGAAGAGGAGGGAGTAGACATAGGTGGGAGGGGTTTAAGAAGGGGTGGTCTTAGGCAGGTTAAGCCCTGGCAGTGTTGCCCGCCCACCCTAAGGGAAGTCTTGGTTTGAGGATGGCATTAGCTGGCAATGCTAATGGGGTAATAGCCCTAAAGGAGGACTGGAAAAGGGGATACAGTTCCCAAGATGTATTGGGAATAATAACCTCCCTGGGGTAAATAGGGGCCCCAGGGAAGAGTGGTTGAGAATTTATCGAGGTGCCTCTTGGGCCGGAAAGGTGGAGTGGCGGGAAGCTGATGGTGGAGTTGGAAGCATTGCCAATAAAGTTAATGGTTAACAATTAATTTATTGCTATCTGATAGTTAATGTCATGATAATAAAGTTAAAAGATATTGTTAAGTTAAGAATTTGTCACAATAAAGTGGCCATTATCCTTTCCTCTCGGAAATTGTGGTTTGGTTATTTAAAGGAGGGGAGAAAGGGGAGAAGGTATTTAAAGGAGGGGAGAAAGGGGTGGAGGGTAGTGGTCCACTTGAAGCAAGATGGGAAGGAGAGTTAAGGTAAGGTAAAAGGGGGTCTGGAGCAATACTCGGACATATACCTGTCAAGCAAGTCTCACAGCAGCATTAGATTCAAGGAGATTACAGTGGAGGAGGGAGGGCCAGCAAATAAAGGGTAGGTAAGCTTTGCCAATAGCTTAGAAAAAAATTAATTTAAAGGTACATCTTTGCAATGAATTGCATTTTGATTTATCATGTACTTTCTCTTTAAATTTCTTTTTCACTTCTTTATTTGCCCTTACCATGAGAGGTTGCATCTACATGAATATTTAGTAAATATGGACTTGTAAATAATGTATTGTACAACATTTGTTTCCTTTTTAAATTGCAGAGGATTGTATTTATAAAGGAACAATATCGTTAAACTAGAAAGGGAAAGTTTAAGTATAAACTTTGAATTTGGCTTGAAGGGCTGCATTTTGGAAGGGAATATGTGTGTTTGCTGCAGATTTTAAAACTCAATAATGGGAATGATGAGTTTGTAGTGAACGCTTGTTTGGGACAAAAAAAACTTTTGTGTGTTCCCAGCCCAAAGTGGTGCTAATTTTGATCCAATCAATCAGAAAGCTAACATCTGATTGGTTAGGGCAAAATTAGCACCATTTTCAATGATAAGAACTTTTATTGAATCTCTCTGTATCTTTTTGATAATTGGTCAAAATTAGTTTTTTTGACTTTAGTTACCCGTTAAGTATGGCTGCCACAGTAATGGATAAGTAGATCAGTAGGTGTGTGTACCTGTGGTCCGGTTGGGGGTTGAAAAACAAACTTTTTTGATGATTGGTCGAAATTTGTTTTTTTTACTCTAGTTACCCTTTAGGTATGGCTGCAACAGTAATGGAGGGGTAGTTAATTAGGTGTATGTAACTGTGCCACATGGAGGTTAAAAAAACAAACCTTTTTTATTATTAATCAAAATTATTTTTTTTTTTTACTTTAGTTACCCTTTAAGTATGGCTGCCACAGTAATGGATAAGTAAATCAGTAGGTGTGTGTACCTGGGTCTGGTTGAGGGGGTATGTCTTTTTTGTTTTTACAACCATAAAACTATGTTTTATTGAGGATAAATCTAAATTAGTTTTTTTGACTTTAGTTACCCTTTAATTATGGCTACCACCATAATGAATTAGTAGATTAGTAGGTGTGTGTACCTGGGTCTGGTTGAGGGGGTATGTCTTTTTTGTGTTTACAACCATAAAACTATCTTTTATTGAGAATAAATCTAAATTAGTTTTTTTTTGCTTTAGTTACCCTTTAAGTATGGCTGCCACAGTAATGGATAAGTAGATTAGTAGGTGTGTGTTCCTGGGTGTGGTTGAGGGGGTATGTCTTTTTTATGTTTATAACCATAAAACTATCTTTTATTCAGGATAAATCTAAATTAGTTTTTTTGACTTTAGTTACACTTTAAATATGGCTTCCATGGGAATGGAAAGGTAGGTTAGTAGGTGGGTGTACCTGGGTCTGTGTGGGGGGTTGGGGGTATCACCATTTGTATTTATGACCATGAAAAAAACTGTTTTGAAATATCCACATTTGAGGATTGTTCCCATTATAGTCTATGGGAAAAAATATCCGGAAATTCGCCGATAACGCCGTAACGCTTACACGGATTCCTTAGCTAGAAGATATCACACTTCTACTATATGCCCCGCACGTCTGTACCAAATTTCATGTCTCTAGCTCAAAAACTGTGGGAGGAGATACAGTCCAAAAAAGCGGAAGAATAAAACGGAAGAAGAAAAAGAAGAAGAAGAAATAGAAGCCAAATTAATTATGATATTGTGACTGTAAATTACAGATCATTATTACAAATTTCTGGCAGCAGCATAAAATCCCAATGCCACAAGGTATTTTGGTACTGCAGTTATTATTTTACCTTGCAGTTATTGATAATTTTATGATAGTTATTGGTAATATACGCTCAAGACATTTAGGGAGATCCAATAAAAGTTCTTATTGTTTAAAATGGTGCTAATTTTGCCCCAACCAATCAGATGTTAGCTTTCAAATGTTAAATAAGATCTGATTGGTTGGGGCAAAATTAGCACCATTTTAAACAATAAGAACTTTTATTGAATAACCCTGATTATTTTTAATTGGTCACAACTTGAAATAAAGATTGTGGCGGATAAAGGATCAATATCTTTTCCAATATTAAAGGGTATCTCCACTGGGGAAAAAGAAAATTGCCATTTAGTTTAACTGAAGAATGGGAGGTAAAGGAGCTCTCTTACTTCCCATTATTAAATAAAACATGCAGGAGCCGGGAGAGAAGGTAAGTTACTTACCTTCTCTGGACCTCGCTCCTCCGTCTTCTATGCACAAGTGCAATGTGCATTGATGCAATGTGGTATAGTTATAATAAAGCAGGTTAAAAAAGTAAAAAAAAATAAGTTTGGCTGAACTTAAAGGGCGTGTCCACCCCCAAAACTATAATCCCCCCCACTACTGGCCCCATTGTGTAGTGTACTTTAATCCTTACCTTACATCCCAGCTCCATCTGGTTCTTCTGCTATCCCCCCCTAAAGTCCAAAAAAACTGCCCACCAGGAGTATTGCAGAGTCCATATAGGACTCTGCCTCCTGTCTCCCCTCCAGGAGAAGTTTGGCATGCGCACTGCAGCTCTTCTCCCCCTCCCTTCCCCTCCCTCTCCCTCCCGATTTAGATTCCCTCCCCCTAGCGTAAAAACCTTTCTATATAATATTCCCCCTGTCCCCCTATCCCCAACCGTTATAGTTTTAAGTTCAGAAAGTGCCCCAAAAATTACTTATCTTCCCTCTTTCCTCCGCCGCACTGAACTCCCGGCTGCCGCGTCCGTGATTGGCTGCCGCTCAGCCAATCACAGACGTGACTGCCGGTCCCGCCCCTCTGCTTGCATTTTCTCGCAAGCAGAGGGCCTGGCAGTGCGTTCCATTTATTAAGTGCTCAACATACAAGCCAGGTACACTGGCTTGTATGTTGAGCACTTAATAAATGGAACTTTTGTTATTCTATTTGAGTGTGCTTCCCTACGAATTGAAATTGGATTGATACTTACTTGACGTGGCACAGGCTACAGGGAGTGCACCTCATAACTTACCTGGCAGGATTCCACTAAGCAATTGATAATTGGAAGTAATATTTGGGGTACTTTCTGAACTTATAACTATAGCAGTTGGGGATGGGGGGACAGGGAGAATATTATATGAAAAATGTTTAAGAAGGGTGGACATGCCCTTTAAAGGGTATGTCCACCGTTATTTTAACTTTTATGTTTCCAGTTTAACTGAAATGCGATATGTCTTACTTCCTGTCCTTCAGTAAAACTTACAGGAGACCAGAAGAAACTTACCGTGTAACGAACCAGCGCTGCTGACAGCCTCCGACTACACTGACATTCCACGACAGATCCACAGTCCTTTGCATTGTGTGCGCGTGCGCACACAGTGCATAGGAGCATGGACGCGGCGGAGACTGTCAGTGAGGCCGGCACTGGAGCGATACGTGGGTAAGTTTCTTCTGGTCTCCTGTAAGTTTTACTGAAGAACAGGAGGTAAGACATATCGCATTTACCTCCTGTCCTTCAGTTAAACTGGAAACATAAAAGTTAAAATAACGGTGGATATACCCTTTAATATCAACCTGAGTTCTATAACAGAATCTTGATTCCAGGTTCATCATTAAAAATAGATCTGTTTTGTCACTATAATATAAAGCTTGCTTTGTATCCAAAATCTGTGACTGGCAATTGCTACAGAAAAAGCTCATTAAAGGGGAAATCACCCTGTTTATTATACTACAATGTTATATTTCCTGGATACTAATTACTTACTTTTTTTCTGTTAGGTATCAGATTGTGGTTGAAATAATTCAAGCAACCACAATAGGAAGCTTTCCCCAGATGAAGAAACAAAAAGGTAAGAGGGAGTTTATTTAATGGCTGTTCACATCTATATTCTAGCTGTTCACTGACTACACTTATTATCAGGGCCGTTTTTAGGCATAGGCCACCTAGGCAAAGAGCTAGGACGCCTATGTTAAAGGGCATGTCCACCCTCAAAACTATAATCCCCTCCACTAATGGCCCCACCATGTAGTGTAATTAAAACCTTACCTCACATCCCAGCTCCATATGGTTCTCCTGAAGTCCCCCCCAAAGTCCCAAAAACTGCCCACCAGGAGGATAGCAAAGTCCATATAGGACTCTGCCTCCTGTCTCGCCTCCGGGAGAGGTTTGGCATGCGTACTGCAGCCCTTCTCCCCCTCCCACTACCATAAAACCCCTTGCCCATATCATAGTATATCTTCCCCCAGCCCCAACCGCTAAAAAATAATTTAATAATTTTAAGAAAGACCCCCGAACTCTACTTACCTTCCCTCTCTCCCCCGGCATTCTGAGAAGCCGGCAGCCGCATTCAGCGGCTTCCGGTCCTGCCCCCTGCTTGCAGTGTCTTGCAAGCAGAAGGCCGGGCCAGTGTCGGAGGAGAGAGGGAAGTTAAGTGAACATCAGGGCATGTTCTTAAATTTATTTTATAGCAGTTGGGGCTGGGGGAAGATATACTATGATATGGGGAAAGTTTATAATAAGGGTGGACATGCCCTTTAAACATGGGCACCCAGTGTTCTCCCTAGCATCTCCCTGTCAGCTTTTACTTGCTATGTTAGATCTGCTCTCCTTGTTCTGCTGCTGTAATTTGCAACATTGTATTTAGTAGAGAGTCTAAACTCCACACACTCTATATAGCAACAAATGGTGCCAATGAACTGAAGGTGAAGGAAGGAGGGGGAAGGATGAGCTGAGCTAATAGTACTGAGGAGAACAGTTCTAAAATGCCAGGTAAAAGCTGGTGCAGACTTTATAACAGTGGCCCCTGTGACTAGCAGCCATGAGATCCCTATCCCTGCCTCTTTCTTCCTTCCACCCAACTCTCCAATTAGAACTTAGAGTAGGTGAGTAGTGAACAATTCAACTGAGGAGACATGGAAATCCGGTACATACTATATATCATGTCAACGTGCTGGCACTGAAGTGTTACTGACAATACTCTGGGAATGTGCTGGCACTTAAAGTATTAATAGGAATGTCTGTTGGCATTGAAGGGTTAATAGTAATACTCTGCTGGCACTGAAAGTGTTAATGGCAATACTCTGGAAAGTGCTGGCACTGAAAGTATTGATAGTAAATTCTGCTGGCACCCAAGGGTTAATGGTAATATTCTGCTGGCACTGACATTATTAATGCCAATACTCTTGGAAAATCTGCTGGCACTGAAAGAGTTAAACATCTCAGATCTCACCAAATTTCACTGTTCTGCCCTACCCGACTGGAAACAATTTCTGGGGAGAACACTGGCGCAACATACCACGCATCCACTGAAACCTATCCTGTCCTTCCAATCAGTATTTCATTGGTGGCCAGTGTTGCTGCATATGTTGTGTTTCAGCTGGTACAGCGTGTGCCTCTTACCAACTAGTAAAGTGTTCCCACTATAAAGAACAGCAGCGGTGGACAGAGTCAGAAGGAAGAAACCCAGCTGTAATTTGAGTTACTATCTAGTCATGTATTCTACAACTTATTTTAAACAAGAAAACCCTTAGTTTTTTAAATAGTTATCTTAAACTTTAGCAATGTATTTCATTTTGTTTTGTCTGTACCACCCTATGTGTATATTAAGGACGAGGAATGTTATCCTCTTTGAATTACATGCTGAGTGGTCAATAAGGACCTGCCAATTTAGTTCCTATAATGATCCTCCTTCTACCCAGGGTACACTAGTCACTTCAGTGTCCATAACAGCAATTTCCCCATCATGTGCTTATTTGAGGAAACTTATCCAGCCCACACTTAAAGCCATTCAATGAACTTGGCCCTCCATTATTAATTTAGTTGCCATTTTCTGAATTACTTCAATTTTTAAGATGTCCCTTTTGTATATGGGATTCCAAAACTGCACCCCATATTCCAAATGAGGCCTTACCAGTGCCTTGTAAAGAGAATAATATTTTTCTCCCTCTAATCTATTCCTCTCTTTATACAAGACAATGTCCTGCTAGCTAAAACTGTGGTTGTCTGGCATTTTTTGTTAAAGCTAAGTCTGTTACCTACCAGAACCCCCAAATATTTTTCTAACAGAGTTCCAGGGAGCCATTTATGGTGTAGGCAGCACATGGATTGTTAAACCCCAAATAAACCCCAAAAATAAATTGTGGTGCGCATATCATGTCGCATAACATTTTAAGCCCAACACCTTTCCACATCCTAAGCCACACCCATTTAATCTTTTACAATTGAGTAACCATATGGAATAAGCAGTGAGAACATTGAGTGCATTGCCCATAACATGAATGTAATGATGAGATACAGCTATTCAAAGCTCCTTCAGCAGAGACCCAGATTCCTGTGATTACATTAGGATGTTAAATCTACAAAAATATCTTAATTTAATAAACAAGACTGTTCCTCCCCTTGTATAATCACTGATAACTTCACACAAACCTGATCCACATGTCAGCTAATCACATGTTCATGTTTGATTTCTTACCAAACAGTGGCATAGCTACAGACTTATGGGCCCTGATGCAACATTTGGGCATGGGGCCCCCAACACCGCCGCAAACACAAATTGGCACTGCAAACCAAATAATCATTTCCATAAAAAAACATCCAAATTCATCATTAACATTTTTTTTACGGCGCTCATTATAAAACTGACAAACACCTATAGCAAAACTATTCAATCAGATTCAAACAGTGTTTCTAAACTTAGATCCTCAAACCTTCTAAAATAACTCACCAACTGATGCTAGTAAAATGCTTGGCACACAGAGTGGTAAAATGTTTTCTATATAACCATTGGTAAAATAGTTGGCACAAAGACTGGTTAAATGCTTGGCATGCAGACACTGATAAACTGGTTGGGAAAGTGGCACTGCACACAGCCAGGCACTGGTTAAATGCTTGGCACACAGACAATGGAAAACATTCTTTGTACACAGACTACTAGTAAAACAGTTGGCACACAGACTGGTAGTTTTGGAACCTTAGCACAAAATGGCCAAGGGCCCTGATGCAGGGGCGTACCTGAAGAGGCCCTGGCGCCACTGCGGGTTTGGGGGCTGGGCATCTGCCACCCTCCACGAAGATCCCCCCAGACTCCAAGATCTGTGAAGCGAGCAGACGTTTTGTAAACAGCTGATCGCGCGTATGAAGAAAATATACGCGCAATCAGCTGTTTAAAACTGGACCCGAACTTCCGGAACTGAACTGGAAGTTCGGGTCCGGTCTATTTAACAGCTGATCGCGCATATGTTTTCTTCATAGGCGCGATCAGCTGTTTAAAAACGTCTGGTTGCTGCACAGATTATGGGCTTTTAGCCGGCTGTACTACTGTTCAGGCCACCCGGCGGGGGCGGTAGTTACATCACTGATCCCCTGCACGTCTGGTAGCTACGCCCCAGTTACCAAATCTTTGCACATTGCATTAGTATTGCATGCTGCTTAGTGTAGACCAAGTTTTTGGGGTTTTTTTTGTTTGTGGTGTGTGAAGTTGCCACCTATTTACTTTAAATACCTGTATTGCAAGAAAGCTTGGCTGGAGGGCTGACATATATATATGCCACATAGAGAGTGGAAACATTTTTGCCACTGAACATATAAGTTGCCCAAAATAACTTATACATATAAGTTGCTCACAATGACTGGTACATTTAAGTTGCCCACATTGACTGTTACATATAAATTTTTCCACAGTGACAGGTACATATAAGTTGCCCACGGTGACTGGTATATATATATTAGTTTCCCACAGGGACTAGTACATATAAATTGTCCACACTGACTGCTCGCTAGTGGCGAACAGACGTTCGGGTGGAAAAATCCCTCCGTGTGCGCCCAGCCTTAGGGTAATGATTATCTGCTGACCCTCCCCAATAACTGTACCTCATAATTATAATTAAGACTCTTGTATACAGTATATGGAATACATGTGTTTTAGTTTAAAGAGAATTAAAGGCTAAATATACATCCCTCATATACATGGTTCTCATTTTTATTCTTGAAATTTTCTATGATAAATTATATTCAGCAGACAAAATACAACAGAGCCAGGAAGCTGAAACCATGCATCCTACCTTGGCAGTGCCCCTATTTCATGCTGACAGGACTCTCAGAGAAGATGCTTGGCACTGTGTAATATCAGAGCTGGGGAAACCTTGAAAGAATAAGATATCTGTCCATGCTGCTGGATTGCTACTTAAAGAGCATGTCCACCCCCAAAATTATAAGTTAACCCACTACTGGCCACACTATGTAGTGCATAAAAAACCTTACCTTACATCCCAGCTCCAAATGGCTGCCCTGCAATGCCCCCCCAAAGTCCCAAAAACAGTCCACCAGGAGCCTAGCAGAGTCCATATAGGACATATAGGACTCTGCCTCCAATTCTCCGGGAGAATTTGCACATGGACAAAGACGAGAGACAGAGATAGTATCCCCCTCTTGAGTTATCACTCTTAATGGCACAGTCCAGAGACCACTAATAAAATTAAAACTTAGAAATCCTTTATTGAGTATGCATTAAAAAGTCAAAATCACACATTTAAAAATTCTTGTCATAAGTGCACTGAAAAATCTGCAAAAACAGCAGATCAAGAAGGGAGAGGTAATTAACTAGTGAATTATCAAAACATGCCCTGTTATGTAACAGGTGGGAGAGACCTCTCCACCTGGCTTAAGGTTACATGCAAACACAGGGTATAAATGGGCGTCCCTAGGAGCACTCGGTGCTCTAACGAGTCTTTAAAAGCTTAAGAATCCCTAGTCTGGGTACCTAAGCTAAAAAACTGTGCAAAATCACATCTATTAAAAGCAGCAACCATACATAGCTTATAGTCCAGAGAAGTAGTGTATAGGTAAAAATCACTACCCAACAGGATTCAGGAGAGTGGTTACCTGTATTACGTCCCCTTCATTATTTTTTTTTTTTTTTTCGAAAATTACTTTTTTTATTTTCCAGAAATAACCGATTCCATATTCAAAACATTTCTGTACATTGATATTCATATTCAATAAACTTCAAATTTTACAGACATAATATTGTACAGTGTTATTATTATTATACTTACAAAATTCTGGTTGTTATAGACAAATGCTAGAAAAATTATCATCTTAGTACTAATTTAACTTAACTTTTGTCGAGAAGTCTCTCCTAGGTGCCTTTGGGTTTAGCTTTAGCTCATCTATATGGTGGCGGGCGCTGCACCCGGAGGACGGACGGACCCCGCCGCCGGGCTTCGATAGTGCCTTTGGGGCCTGTGGCCCTTTTGGTGTGCAGTTGCCCGGTCGTCCGCCCCCGAGGTGCCCCCCTCCCCTCTTTTTTTGGGTTTTAGGCTCGTCCTCCGCCGCCGGCGCCATCCCTCTCGTTCTCCTGGTCCGTCCGTGTTGGTGAGGAATAGAGTATACGGGTGTTGGGGTGTTCCCATTTGTGTGTGTCTCCTGCGCACTGCTTCCTATTAACCTTTTGGATACCCCTCGTCTTACATAACACAGATATGTCAGTGTAGGTTTGTGTCGACCTATCAACATTTGGTCTCCCTCTAGATTGCACATTGTTTAAAGCTTACATTTGCTACTGTCTGTGTCTATGTTTTCGTGGGAGCTCCCACGAATTCAAGTTGGTATTGGGTCATTTATTTCACACATTCATAACATTTTGACTTTATAATTATTATTATTTGGGTGGTCCGGGGTGGCCCCTCTTTCCGTCAGTTCTACCGCGGGGGGGGGGGGGTGTCCCCGGGTAGGGGGGGAGAGTAGTTCTGGCATTCTGGCTATGTGTAAATGCAGATAATGAGGGGATGCCAGAGCGTTGCCATATGGTGTGGTATTGTCATAGGTCTGAGAATATTGTTCAATGGGGTCCATATCCTGTCAACCTAGGGATTTTATGACCATAGTGCCGTGAGTTCTGCGTATGTCCAGTAATCTGTTGATCAGCGCCCTTTCTGTTGGGTGTTTGATTTCCAGGATTTTGGGATTTCGCATCTCGCAGCTGTCAGGATATGTGATGCCAGTTTCTGAGAGGTAGGTGGTATCCCTGGGAGTGGGGCCCCCAGTAGTAGGTATAGCGGGTCTTTTGGCAGCTTCCTCTTTAGCGTCTTTTGTAGCAGTTGGTGGACTGTGGTCCAGTATGGTTTGATTAGTGTGCAGGTCCACATGATATGGTATAAGGAACCCTTCTCTCGCTGGCATCTCCAGCAGGAGGGGCATGTATTTGGGAAGAGCTTGTATAGTAGTTGTGGGGTGTGGTACCATCTGAGTAAGATTTTGTAGATGTTTTCTTTGTACAAAGTGCAGATAGAGGTGGTTTTGGCCGAGGACCATATGTCCGACCAGGTGGACTCTGGGATGGGTTTGCCTAGGTCCTTTTCCCATTTCCGCATATAGGTGTGGGGGCCTGCTTTGGTTACTGTCAGTTCCTGTAGGGCGCTGTATATAGAGGATATAAGGCCTTTTTGGGAGGGGCCAGTGTAGAAAATCCTTTCTAAGTTATCCAGATGCGAGAAGTTCGTTTTGCGAAAGGTCTGTTGGATAAAGTGCTTTAGTTGTAGGTAGAAGAATTGGAATTGGGGGGAGTTTGGAAGGGAGCGTGAGTGGCACAGCTCTTCAAAAGTTAATAGTTCTCCAGTTAGCCTATGTAACACGTCTTTTACTCTGGTCATCCCCATTGTGTGTAGCCATTTGGCTTGTGGGCCCGAGCCTCCTGGAGGGAAGCTAGGGTTGCCTATGAATGGAAGGAGGGTGGAGGGGCGACCCGGACTCTCATACCTTTTAACAATACTTTCCCAGGTCTTTATTGTGCTTTGCATTGAATGTAAAAGGACCTTGTTTAGTTTTGATGGGGTTTTTCCCCCCTTCCCACAAAAAGGTGCCCAGATTGATATCTGGCACCCAGTCTTGTTCGATTGTCGCCCATTGTGCTATTTTGTTAGGTTGGGACCAGTGTGCTAGGGCTCTGAGATGTGCTGCTAGATAGTATCTGTGGAATGATGGGGCTGCTAGGCCGCCATGGGCTCTGTGTGCTGTCATCACTGATTGTGGTTCTCTATGGCGTTTGCCCTGCCACAGAAATCGGAAACGGGTCGATTGAAAAGAGTGTAGGGTTTTTGAGGGGACCTGGATGGGGAGAGTTTCGAAGAGGTATAATAGTTTGGGGAGGATGTTCATTTTTAGAGTTGTCAGTCTTCCCAGCCAGGATATTGGTAAATTTTTCCATCTATTCATATCTTGTCCCAGTGTGTCTAGCAGCGGGGGGTAGTTTGCATTATGTAATGTTTGGTAGGTGGGGGTGAGGTTGATGCCAAGGTATTTTATGGACATTGTTCTCCACGTTTAGGTGTGTTTCCTTTTCAAGGTTTCAAAGGTGTTATGTGGGATGTTTAGTGGTAGGGCTTCTGATTTATTTTGGTTAATTTTATACCCGGATAATGAGCCAAAGTGAATGAGGAGGGGGTTTAGGTGTTCGATAGAGGCAAGCGGGGATGTTAGGGTGAGCAGAACATCATCTGCATAGAGCGATAGTTTGAATTCTCCGTAGGGGAGTTGTATTCCTTTGATGTTGGGGTGTAATCTGACATGTGCTGCTAGTGATTCCATGCACATGATGAATAGCAGTGGAGAGAGGGGGCAGCCCTGACGTGTTCCGTTGTGCTGCTGGAAGATGGAGGATTTTGCATGGGGAAGTTGTATCAGTGCTGCTGGCATTGTGTAAAGGTTTGTGATGGCTTGTAGGGCTTTTCCGTGGATCCCAAATGCCTGTGTGGATCCCAAATGCCTGTAATGTATGTCCCATTGGTAGGAGACGGGCCAATCTATTTGCAATGAGTTTTGTGTATATTTTGAGATCTGTGTTCAGTAGGGCTATTGGATGGTCTGGAATGGATTCTGGTAGGCCCCTTATCCGGATATTGTTGCGTCGGCCTCTGTTTTCCAAGTCTTCCATTTGGCAAAATAAGTCTCTTATGGCTCTTGAGTGGTCGTTTACTACTTGCATGACCACCTGTAGGTGTTGGTTTGTGGCTTGGTGTTCTTCTTCCAGGTCCTCCACTCTATTTAGTACCGCTTTAAGATAATTTCTAATTAGCGAGACCTCTGCTCGGCACGTTGTTTGGATTTGCTGTGTAATTTTATTGAGGTCTGCCTTTGTTGGTAGGTTTAATAACAGTTCTTTAAGTGAATTTTCTGGGTGGTCTGCTGGGTCTGTATGGGCCCTCGGTGGGGTGTTGGGTCCCTGGGTGGGTGAGTTGGGCTGGGTTGGGCCTTTCGTTGGGTCCCTCTGCTGGGCCCCTGGTGCGGGTCCTGGGTATGCCCCTGGTGACTCTTGTCCTGAGTCCTGGGAATGTGTAGGGGAGTTGGGGCAGTCCCCCCTTCCTGGGCCCTGTTTGCCTAGGTCTGGTCTTCCAGTGGAAGCCTGGGCCTGTACCGAGGCTCCTGGGTATGCCCCTGGGGACTCTTGTCCTGAGTCCTGGGAATGTGTAGGGGAGTTGGGGCAGTCCCCCCTTCCTGGGCCCTGTTTGCCTGGGTCTGGTCTTCCAGTGGAAGCCTGGGCCTGTACCGAGGCCTTGTCTGGTTGGGCTTGGGGGCCTCTGTGGTGAGGGTCTCTACCGACCTGCCGTTGTGGGAGTGGATCGGGAGCCCTCTGGTCCGGTGAGTGGGGATGTGCTGGCAGAGGTTGTGGGTCGCCTGCAGGAGCCGGAGCTGTAATGGCGGCCGTTGCGCGCCTCGTGGTGTGCGCCTCAGCGGGATCCTGCGCTCCTCCCGTAAAGAAATGCCCCAGTTCTTTCTGTTTGAGGGGATGCAGGGGGGTCTTGGGGTCCTTGTCCGACCCTTTTCTTGAGGATTTCCCCATGTTTGGAGTCCTGTGGGTGCCTATGTGGTGTGTTGGCGGCGGGGGCTCAAGGGAGATGCGTCCTATCCCGAGCTCATTCGGCCATGCCCCCCCCTTCATTAGTTTTTTATGAGGAGGATCAGGTAACCAGAAAGACCAGGCTAGCGTTGCTAAGAAATCAATTAAAAAATACACACATAGTTGGACCCCTGACGTGTTTCGTCCCACTCGTGAGACTTAGTCATAAGTCTACTCCTTATCCCCAGTTATCCACGTTGCACACTAGCTGCATAGCCTGTGCATAACAGTGTCTTTATTTTGTATTAGAATTTGCACACGCCCAGTGCAGCCCTCCCCCTCCCTCTCCCACCCGCTTTAGTCTCCCTCCCCCTAGTGTAATTCCCCTTTGGGGTACTGTAGGTCTCCCTCCCCCAGCCCCAAACGCCATATTATTATGTCAAGAAACTCCCCCGATCTTTACTTACCTTCCCTCTCTCCTCTGGCGTTCTGAACTGCCGGCAGCCAGCCAATCACGGACCGGGCTTCCGGTCCGGCCCCCTGCTTGCAGTTCCATGCAAGCAGAAGGCCGGGCAGTGCGGCGGAGGATAGAGGGGAAGGTAAGTAAAGATCGGGGGAGTTTCTTGACATACTAATATGGCGCTTGGGGCTGGGGGAGGGAGACCTACAATATCCCAAAAGGTGGAGAAAGGGGTGGACATGCCCTTTAATCTTCTAGTAAAGTTTTTTTGTCCTGTACACACATATATGGTTTTAAATTTTGTGTGCTGCACCCTCGTTTAGTAGTATTAGGTAGTATTGCAGTCATATGTTTTTTCCAGTGTTTCAAACATCTGTTCAGCAACTGCAGGTCCAAACAACTTGGATATATATTCAAAATGAATCAATTTATGGGCAATGGTTTTTATGGTTCATTTAATGCTTAGTGATAACCCTAGAGTAGTTTTATGAACCCGCGTTGATCATTTGTTACATTATTCACTAAGTCATCCAAAGGAAATGTCAAATAAGTATAACAGCTTGTTGGAAATATACCCAGGGTTGAGTACTTAGTGATTAAGGTCCTCACCCTAGGTACTACTGGGGGGAGCATATAATTCTCCTTTAAAGAGGAGTTTTCTCAACAATGATGCCTATTTTTGAAAGATACAGCTATCTGTTGGCTAGGAAGTCTAGAATTCATTCATTTATATTTTAGTGTGAAGTGCCTACTGATCTACTTGTTTCTGAACATGAAGATGAAGATATCTGCATAAATAACCTGCATCTATAGCCTTCACTGAACCATTTTAAAAGTGTGTGTTTATTTTATTTTCCTGTGTTTTGAGAAGTGTTCCCTGGATGTAAGTCAGGTTGTATTAAATATTGTTAAAGCGGTTACTGTATTCTACAGAGTACAATATAAGACAAGACCAACTGACCAGGTCATTAAATTTCATATAAATTACATCTATATCTACATTATATTAATAGTGCTGAATCTTAACTTATTTTCTGCTAAAGCAATTCAACATAAAGAACCATGGAAGAAACATGAGAACAAGTTACCTGTGTTATAATAATCATACAATGCCAACTGTGCAAAAAACATACCAGATACACAAACCTGATCAGATTACATACCGTAATTGAACACATTACTGCTAAAAGCATTTATTATGTTTTACTGACTTTCTTGTTTCCTTTAGTATTTTCCACATTCAGTTATCAGAGTGCATTGTGCCTTTTCAGTTATGGCTGATATTGGAAAACATTATCTTCCTTTTAAATATTTCAAATAATTGCATTTTAGATTAGCCTGCCTCTTATTTTGTCTTATCTCTGTGCGCTTGCTGCTTGGAATTAGGGGACTGCTGAGCGGCTTATGTTAAGAACTTGTGCTCAGTATACAAGAATGATATTCTGTAACAGAGCTGGATTAAGGCCAAATGGGGCGCTAGGCAAAGTTTGCTTTGCCCACTGCCAACTCAATGGTTGTCACATGTGTTACCTTCATACCCATGGCTTCTTTTTTATCATTTTTATACAATCTAGCAGTGTAGAATGAACCCTTGGCTGAATCATATCCCCTTCCTGAATCACATTAACCTCCAGTAGCAATCTATCTTAGCACAGCATCATGTAACCTCAGCAGCAATATTGCACTGACATTACACCATGAAACATCCAAGGGAGCTTGAAGCGAATACACAGCCATATTATTAAAGAACCCTTCAGATTTGATATCTAAAGAAACGGGACAGATCAACAAAAAAACAATACAGTGATGGTCGGGAAGAATCCTAGTCTCCAATAATGGGTGATTTAAAAAAAGAAATTTTCCACTATACATACAGTTCCTTTTAATATTAATTATTAATATGTTATTTCAAAATTCATTTTGCTGCTAATTTTACATTCAAACAATAGTCACGTCTTAGAATTACATATTGCATTTCTTTTCATGTGGACACCATTCATAGATTCACTGGATATTAATGAAAGTGTGGTGTTTGAAGCACATCATTATTTTATTACCTGCAAGACATTCTTATTATAGAAGGTATAAAAGTCCATTCAGCCTTTCTGTGTAAGGGTCTGAATTAAAATGGTATTTTATTCTCTCTGATTCAGATCCTAAAGGCAAAGAGACAGCTGCAATGAAAGCAGACATGCTGAGAGCCCGTAACATGAAAAGATATATTAACCAGCTGACAGTTGCCAAGAAGCAGTGTGAGAAGAGAATCAAGCTTCTCGGTGGCCCTGCATATGATCAGCAAGATGATGGAACTTCAGATGAGAGTGACTGCCCCCAAAGCCAAAAGGTACAGTGCAAGACAATATGTTCTGCAAAAATATAGTGTACCGTATCTCAAAGTGTTTCTTCTAATGTTATTTCCCATCTATTATAAAGTAGAGTAGGGTAGTAGAGTATTTCTGGGAATATAAGACTTATAGATGTGCTTTGGAGACATCATATTACTTAGCTTGGCCAAGGTTTTTATTTATACAATGCAGTAATGCCTTTTAAGATAATTCACTATGTAAGGTGTCCTACCTTCCCAAGTTTACCACCGGGTCTCAGCACTTAGGGAGAGTCCAGCCCCCAGGAGGACCGGCACCTCTAGCAAAACCACAAAGAAACATATGGGACGACTCTTCTACCGTGTTAGTCGAGACTAGCATGTAGCCTTGTATGTTTGAAAATAAAGTTATCCTTTTAACCTCGATGAATGGTGTCTCCGGTCGATGCGCTGCTCTTGGTGAAGGGACCTGAAGAAGTTTTGAATTCTACCATGTGCTAATGCTTTTTGCAAGAATGAGAAATGGAGATAGATGCCTAAAGGTCTAGATCAGATTACAGTAATACGAGTATGGCTAAATGGAGTGGTTACGTTTTGGGGATAGTGTGGTAGAAATATGCTTTATTATTGCATATGTAAGTTTTATAAATAATAGTTATTGCATATTCCGGTTTATATGGAAAGATTGTTTTCTAGGGCTAGTAAAATGTTGGTTTCATCTCACATATGCTGCTTATTAAAAGGTCGGCACGTGGATAGGGATCGCATTGTATGTTCTGTTGAATGCGGATAGGTGATGCTGCTTTCCTGTTATACTAGTATGGAGAGTGATGAATTAAAGTGGAGGGATTTCTTCACTCAGCAGAAACAAAAGGCAGCTATCTAGCACCCTGGATCACCCTAGATCAATATTAGCAAAATCGCAGAGCAAACGCATGGTGATGTGCGTAAAACATGCAACATTGCGCTTGCGCATTTCATGCTTGTTACTGTGTGTTGTAGTGTGGCCGCAGCCCTAGGGTGGATTTCTTTTTTCAAATAAAGCATTCTGACTGATAGGATAAACACAACAGTCTTTGAGCACATACAGTTCTTTTCATCGGCATAAAAAGAACACTTTCTGTTCTGAAAACTTGCTGTGGTTATTTTCTCAATTAGGCAATAACAGTAATCGCCTTTACATCACTATTGTTATCTCAAAAGTATTACCCTGTAAAGCTGGCCATTCACCAAATATGAAACATAATATCTGTAATATCTGAGCTTTGATGTTCCTGCAAAGTTCCGCTCTCTGGACCATCCATCTGGGGATGGAAGGTAAGACAAGGGCTCGGTTGGCCAGTAAATTGCCAGAATAACTCTTCAACTGCAAGTTGTATATTCTGGATTTTTTTCCCCTTTTGGGTTTATTATCATGGTATCTAATATAATTAGCTCCTTTCTGTTAACCTTTGTTTTAATCATTACTGCTCTGACCTGAGGAAGAGGGTAGATCCCTTGAAAGCTTGTCTTCTAAAATAAGCTGTTAGTCCATTAAAAGTATCACAGTACTCTACTTTACTTAAATAGGGTAGGACATTAACATAGGTTGCCCACTAGTGGCATCTATGATGTATTGCATATAAAATGAAATATATATAGACCAAATCAAAATGTAACATTACACTTTTAGTAATAAATAATTCAAACCACATTAAAAGAAAGACACAAAACAGGAAACACACAAACTAGAGTTCACACCTTTTGGATAAAGCACATTCAAGATATTCTTGCCATCCTGCAGTACATAGTACATAAATTTGAACCCAGTAAGGGGAACTTACATTCCCCTGCCTAGTCACAATCCACCAAATATAATTGAGAAGAAAAAAAATGTGGCTACCAGAAATCTATGATTTTTATTGTGAAAGGATAAGGGAATCTTTTAATAGATGGTTTCAGCGATCACTTCCCATTGTATGACACTGGTAGAAGGTGCTTGTATAGAACTGTTGCTCAAAAATGCGGAATGCAGTCATTTATTTATAATGGGTAATCAGCTTTATTATAAGTTAACCTTTCAGTTAATCTTGCAATAAAAGACACCACACAAATTAATGAAAAGAATTAAAGATTTATTGCCATTTATTGGGTCTTCTGGCTAAAGACTGAAATAATCTGAACCTCGAGATAATTATTTTTGGATCATTTTTATCCCATGCGTTTGAAGATACCCTTTTCTACTGTGAGACAGTCTGCCTGATTGTAAAGAAATATGGTTTATTATTAGAAAGAATGTAGACACAATCACTAATGCCATGCAGTACCCAAGCAAGCCTCAAAGATTTCTTTTAAGGGCTTGTCCACCCTTATAACAAAAACAGTTATCTGTCCACAACCCGAACTGCTATTTTTACCAATTTATTCTATGCATTTGTAACCAGACATTTAATAATAAGCTCTCTTTTGTTCTTGCAAAGGTATTTGCTGGCTCCCTCTGCTTAATGAGCTTTTTATAAGCTTAAGCATGTGTAGAGGAGGCAGCAGGGGAAACAGCTGTCAATTATTGGATGTGATGTCAGCAGCCACAGCCTTGATTGACTGCATGAAGGGAGGAGCTATCTTACTGTGCTGAAGCCACAAATACATCCTTTTCCTCTTAAAACAATATCCCTTTAAGTAACATTTACTAAATATTTCTGCTTTTGTCTTACTTTGCGAAAACACCGCATTCAACCAGAATATGAATTTTAAATAAACGACAGCACAGAAGAAAGGTAAATTTCTTTTAGATGTATTGATTTCTAAGCAAGCTTGAAAAGAACTCAAAATTGTCTTTGAGACAAGTAAAGGGATATGTGAGCTTTGTGACCGTGTTTTACACTGATAAAGAGTAAACAAACATTCCATTTCCTTCTTTTACAGTTCCATAGGTAAAGGCTCTAAGAATAATCTGCAGGTTAAACAGATTTATTGACTCAAAATCCACAGATTTCCTATAATAATTGGTGGTTTATTTGTAAAAAGTAATTGTGCTTAGAGCTCTAGCTGTGCAAGGTTAGGGAAATATTTCACTCTGTGACAGACTGTACCATTGTTTCTGGGATACTTTCTTCTAAATATGGCTGTATGGCTTCATCATACCTGTACTGGGATTCCTGCCAAATATGTAGTGCAGCCACCACCGCTTCTTCATATTTTCTTGGCTCATCTGAAACTTCAGAAATCAAAGTGAACATTAGGATATAATTTCTCTTCCATCTTGATAACTCTTAGATATTTTGCGTTCATGGTAGACTGACATTTTTAGCCTCCAGCAAATTAAATTAAAAACAGATAATTTAATGACACAAAAGACATTTACACAATTAGACAATTGTCTTGCATCATTTTTTTAATCTTTTTTATTGAGATTTTTATACATGTCTGAATTTTTTTTAATTCTGAAATTTTTAATAATATTGTAAAATATTTATTTCTTAGATTCTCCAGTTTGATGAGATTTTGACTAACCCATCATTCAGGGAACATTTTAGGTTATATATGGAGAGGATTGACAAAAGAGCTTTGATTGGTTTATGGGAATCTGTGGAGTATTTAAAAAACGCAAATAAGGTAAGTTCGAAGATCTTCGTGTGTTGTTAAGTTATTGAATTCTTTAGGCTGGTTCAATGAACACTGTTGCTGTCCCTAGCTATGATCCTAATTGTCCTAAATTTGTATATCTTCTGTGCAGTTGCTGCCGTAGTTAAAGGGTATGTACACAGTTTTTTTTTAATTTGTAACAATCAATGTTGCTGATAGCTCCTCCTACCAACAATGCCCTTTTCTCCAACAGTTTCTGCAATTTCTACCAAATAGGCACATGTGAATGGGGTCAAACAGGGAGGTGTTGTCAGTAGCATCGATTGCTGAAAACAATGATGCAGCAGTACTAGGAACTGGAGGTAAAAGTAGTGTCTCTTGCCTCCTTCAGATGCCCAGAATTTTATGAACTAATATTTTACTGACACATTCCTTTCTCTCCTGACCACTGTTATGCTTATGCATGCTCTCACCCTGTCGCGCCTGGACTATTGCAGACTACTACTTTCTGGTCTTCCTGCTTCAGACCCAAATTAGAAAAAAAAGTAATTATTCTTACAGTAAATTATTCATGCTTTAAAACTTTGTAGAAATGTATTTATCGCTGACATTAATATTTCAGGATTAATTACATATGTATTTTTTTCTACAGGCCGAAATACCTCAGTTAGTTGGGGAAATTTACCAGAATTACTTTGTGGAGAATAGAGATATCCCAGTAGAGAAAGCACTTTACAAAGAGATACAGCAAAGTCTTGTAGGCAATAAGGGGATTGAAGTCTTCAACAAGATACAAGCTGATGTGTATGAGACTATGAAGGATCGGTACTACCCTTCATTCATTGTTAGTGATCTGTATGATCAGCTTATTCGGAAAGAGGATACAGCCTCCAGCTTGTGTGTCACAGATGACAAGGATGAAGTGGTAGGTACCTTGGAATGTGGAACTACTGTTAAGATATTTAATGTTAGAATAGAAAAACTGCCCAAAGAGACAATAAAAGGGTCTTTTTACCAGAACTGGGGCTAAAATAATAGTGTCAGATTAATAGGTGATTTTCAAAAATTGTGTTTGGGACTATGGTTCCTTTATGAAAGAAAGTTGGGAAGCTGATATACAGACAATTGTTTCTGTGTATTCCAGGATTATTATGTTGTCTTTGGTATACATGACACATGCACTTGTCACACACTTACATGCGTTTTCAAAGCGACCGTAAGCATGTAAGAAACTTGATAATGTGGCCTAGCCCTAATAAAGAATTGAAAACTGTCATTCTGAGTTCAATTCAATTCCAATCAATATGTGATAATTGTTTTCCAACAAGTTTGTTTAAAACAATCAAATTGACTCATGTTTGACTAGCTTTAGATAATTGTACAATTGACTGAAATCTTCCGATCTAACTGATCAAAATTCGATCAATTCTAAACCTGATATCAGTCATTTTTGGTCAATCTAACGCAAAAAAATTAATCAATTTTAAAAGTGATCGCTTGAAATAATCAAATTTATTGATAGCTTGTAAAGAAATATCGACTTGTGTATGGCTAGCTTAAGTCTCCCTGTTACGTAGACCTGTTTCTGGGTAATACTTTCAGATGAAACATAACAGAACCAATTGGTAATATTGGCTAACTGGTATGATACCCATAACAAGCCTTAATACAAATATGCTTGTGAAGGTTCTTCCAGGTCATGGTATATCTGTTGTATTCAATTAGATCAACTGGTAATGGAATCTTCAAAATGGAGTGTTTAGCCACACCCCAGGAAGTTTACATGGAGGCAATGTAACCTTAAAGGACAATTATACTGTGCTTGTTGTTTGTTGCTTGTTGCAGAGCGTGCCTTCCTATTGGCCTCGTCGCCGACAAGGAGGAGGGGGCGGAGCCTACCAGAGCAGCGTTGCTCTGAGACTCTGCTGTAGGCTGCGCGAACCCAAGGGTGAGGACTTAGCGGTTCAGGTCCTTACCCTTGGTAACACCTAAGGAACAAGGAAGAGGAGTGGAGGGAAGGTGAGTATAATTGTCCTTTAACTTCTACCAAGCAGTCCAAGAAAGCCAGTTTGTTGTTTTGTACCTCCTTCCCTTGTAAATTTGATGTTTTGGTCTACCACATTGATGTGTTCTGTGAAAGCTTGTACTTCCTTATTGCACAGAAGAGCCAATTCCTCGGGTCAGGACTCAGCCGTGTACCTGCATCTTAAGGATAAAGGACATAGCTTTGAAGATTGTAATGTTAACATATTAGCAAAGGAACGTGACTGGTTCAAGAGAGGTGTTAAGGAGGCCATTTATGGGAAAATAAAGAAACCAAGCCTAAATAGAGGTGGGGGGGTTCGACACCAACTGTCTGCCATGAACAATGCTGTTTTGATACCTTACCCTGGGCGTTCCTATAACACCTCTTAGCCTATGCAATCACGCCCTTAACACTTGGCTGTGATATATATTGGGACTTTCCAGGGTACATAATTGCCACGATTCTGTACAAGTCATTCTGAATTGAGAAAGCCAGTCAAATGACAACGAAATGTCTTCAAAAACTAAACTTCAAGTCCAGTTGATCAATATGAATACACAGACTACTTAATACAAATAGTTTATTTTTTCAAGATCATTACCCTGTCACTTGTAGACTGATGTAATAACAACTATGGTCAAACAATAAATATATATGTAAACATTTTTTTTAAAACAAAATCAGTGGTCCTCCCATTATTGTGGCCAAAAACTTTAAGTTGGAGGGATTATTGTAGATGTAGCGCACAGATGATAAAGTGGGCTTGGATAAATTTACCTGCTGTCACTGAAACTATTAAATACATGCATAAAAGCACCCGTTAACACACCGTTAACAGGTAAAAAGAGCAAAACTTAACACTGAATTATTGCCTGGGATGTCCTTGGGCTAATTATCTTTGTAGTTCACCAGAGCTGTTTCAGGGTAAAGAGTTCCTCTACCCTTCTAGTTTGCACCTTAGTCAGGAAGAGTTACTTTTAGATAAAGATGGAATGTAATATAGTAATATATATGTAGTAATATATAGGCCATGTGCTGGAAGGGTTTTAATGTTAATCTCTTTTTTAAAGGGCATGTCCATCCCCAAAACTATAATCCCCCCAATTACTGGCCCCATTATGTAGTGTAGTGTAATCCTTACCTCACATCCCAGCTCCATATGGTTCTCCTGTAGTCCCCCCCCCAAAGTCACAAAAACTGCCCACCAGGAGGATAGCAGAGTCCATATAGGACTCTGCCTCCTACCTGGCCTCCGGGAGAAATTTGGCATGCGTACTGCAGCCCTTCCCCTCCCTCTCCCTCCCTCTCCTTCCCTCTCCTGATTCCCTCCCCCTAGTGTATAACCATTAAAGTATAAGATTCCCCCTGGTCTCCCAGCCCCAACCGCTCTATTTATATGTTTATAAAGCTCCCCAAACTTTACTTACCTCTCCTCTTTCCTCCACCGAAATGAGCTGCCGGCAGCCGCGTCCGTGATTGGCTGCCGCTCAGCCAATCACAGACGCGGCTGCCGGTCCCGCCCCTCTGCTTGCATTTTCTCTCAAGCAGAGGGCCGGGAGCGCGGCGGAGGAAAGAGGGGAGGTAAGTAGAGTTTGGGGGGCTTTATAAACATATAAATAGAGCGGTTGGGGCTGGGAGACCAGGGGGAATCTTATATTAAAAAATATAATTTAGGGTGGACATACCCTTTAACATTTTCTGCACTGGTACAGCGAGAGTTATTTTTACTGACCACTGGTACTTACCATTGTGGTGCAAGTTTTGGTTCCCATTTTGGTGTGCATGTTTTGGTACAGATGCAGGTGTGCGAAGGCAATGAAGAGATCCTGGAGGAGTGCACCAGTGGAATCACCGAGCAGGCCAGCTATGCTGTAAATAAACTCCAACAACTCACAGAGAGGCTTGACTACAAAAGACAGGCTCTCAGCTCAATTATTAATGCACCTAAACCAGACAAGAAGGTATTGTTCCTTTTTAAATGTTTACATTCATTAAAACGCTCTCAGTTATGTTAATGTATAATTCTAAATTTTTACATTTTATATACATCTACTAAAATGTCTACCATTTAAAGCAAATGATAGTGATGGCCATTAAGAAAAGCGATCTATATTGTAAATGATATAATTTAGCAAAGTAGATCAGCATCAAAGGGTGTGTTCACCCATTGAAACGATAATTCAGATTTAGGTAGATCACCCCTTTTAGTTACAGACCCTAAAGGGGTCTCTTTTTTTATGTAAATCCCCCCAGTAGTTTCGGTAAAACAGCAGTTCGTCTACCTGGGGAATGCTACTCTGAGTGTGCACCAAAGCTCTTAGAACATACACAGCACTCAGGGGAACTGCTGTCATACTGAAACTATCAAGAGGATTTAAATTAAAAAGAAGCAATTTTCAGGTCTGTAACTTAAACGGTTTTAAGGCTTTGGGGGATGATCCACCTTAGATTGTCCCAGGCCCAACCTCCATTCTGCTAATGATATCCTCCTCTCATCTACCCTTGTCACCTCTTCCCATGCCCGTATTCAGGACTTGTGCTGATCTCCCCTCTGGAACTCCCTTCCTCCTTTTGTCCATCATATCTTTAAAGGCAAGCTCAAAACCCACCTGTTCAGTCAAGCATATATCCTGGCCCACTAATCAAACTCCACTCCTAATCTAATACAGCCTATTCACTTTGCCTTATATCTTATTCCTATTTCCTCTAGACTTTAAGATCTTTGGGCAAGGTCCTCTTTGCTATTGTATCATGGTATTGCTGTAAATAACTCATCACTCTGTGTACTTATAATGTATTGTTTACCTTTGTATGTAATATGTATGACTTTGTATAATATGTATTACCCTTGTATGTAATGAATTATTATGTTATTGTAAAGCGCCATGGAATATGTTGGCGCTATATAAATCCATAATAACAATAAATATGAATTATTGTTTTGGGGTTGAACATGCATTTAAAGGGTATGCACACTGTAATTCCATCTTAACCTTACTAGATAGGTTAGGCTTTAGATGTAAACAAATCATGGCCAACAAAATGCCTCTCTTCATCAGTTTTCTCACTGTTAATAGATATCTCTGCCATTTCCATCAAGCAGTCTCCAATTGACTTGCATATATTTTGCTAAGAATCACACAAGAGGTCTAGACAGATCTGGTCTTCTAAGATCATCCCAAAAGCCATTGTAGCTGGTTAGATTGGAAATGGGCCTCTATTCAAGTGTTTTTCTATACGATTGGAAATTCCAAGTAGCTGTATTTTTCAGGGTTAACGTGTATGGGGCCTACTGCCCACCTAAACAAACTGTCAGAAAATGGTGACAATTCAGGCAAACCAGTTAGGCAGAAGACTAGCAGATAATATGTTTGAAATAATTTTTTAATTATATTGGTTTTTTTTCTAAATTCTGATACTGGCGCTTCATGCCCACCTTGGTTCAGAGCATTTGTAGGAGGGGCTCAAGTTTAATTTTATGAGTTTGGAGGATGATACAAAGCAGTTGTATATGAGTGAGTTTGGAAGTGGGTGTATAGGAAGTATTACATATTTACACTGCGAAGTCTGGAGATGCCTCCTAATCGTGTAAGTTCCACTTTCTCTATGAGGTTACCTACCTGGAGGCCTCCAATTATTTCATTCCTGTATAATCAATACTAATAGAGTTTTAATTGCTAGGGCAAACAAAAACAGGGAAAGAGTTAAAACCAAATTTCATTTAAAGTTTGGAAGCTTGTTGAAAAAAACGTAAATAAAATGTCAATTTTAGAAATGTAAATTTAAAAAATGTTTTTGGTTTAATTCCTATAAAAAGATCTAATAGCTATTGTTATTATGAAGGATGAAATTATCCTCGAAGTCTGAGGATAAAGCTAAAAGGACAGATATTACTTGATGTCATGGAAACGGCTGAAGTGGGGCTTGTTAACGAATGCTAAATTAAGCAATTAAAATAAGGTTTCCATAGTTATTGCTTAACATCAGTGTCTTATTATAATTTTTATATTTTTACCCCTTATTTTGACATGTCGCCAGATAATGTTATAATTAGTGTAGTTTACATTAATATTAACCATTGAAGGAAAGCTAATCTAGTAAAAAAGTATTTTTTTGTTTCCTAATTTTTTTTTTTTGCAGGAAGTGATGGTGATGGTATGGATTGTTTTTGCTTAAAATATGCCTTCCTTAAATATTTGCATTAGTACACGTTTGGACACAAGCAAACATTGTTTGCTGTGTGGAAAGCTTGTATTTATTATAATAATGAAGTAACAAATTTGTAATTATTGTGTATAGATTATTTCCAAATTAAAAGAAGAAATTGCTCTGATGGAAAAAGAACAAAGTGATCTTGATCTTCACATTTCAAGAACAGATTTGTGGTGTGAAAACCTTGGCATGTGGCACGCTCATATAAACACCAGTCAGGTAAGCAACAGAGTGGAGAGGAAATTCCTTTCAGTCTGGACATGCTTATTGGAATATTAGGTGAGTTTGTCAGCTTTAAATTGAACAGTATTTATCCCCAAGTTGCTGGGTAGATGTTCCCTCCCCCTTTATAAAGGTCTCGGGTAAAAGACCAAAACATTGCTCACGTTTTGCACAGTTCAATAAATGTTTTTTTGTTTGAAAGACCCTGGATGCTCCATATAATTATATTATATATATATATATATATATATCCTTCCTTTATATAAAATTACATTTTGTGGAGATTGCATT